>JAVYIG010003333.1:48188-201351 GCA_035222895.1 Strongylocentrotus droebachiensis
TTAAATTCCGCGCGAAACCTTTGACCCGCTGACCTTTGCTACCCCAGCAATATGAGCGGTCTAGTTCGTATACCATAGCAACAAGAGTGGTCTAGCTCTATACCATAAACGAAGCATACCTCTGGACCAATCTATTGCATCGGTCTAGCCTAGATCGGTCCAGGAAGTGAGTGAGAACGGGGTCTAGGTTCAACGCTAGAGAGATTTATCATCGAACAGTTTGAATAGATTACGAAAGTAGTAATATCGATCACAGACCTCGGAGAATTTTGAGACTTCCAATATTTAGCAAACTTAATACTCCCCCCCCCCACCCACTTACCCCCATCTTTCCGTCTTGTAAGTCTATGACAAATAGAAGCTTACATACTTTTTGTAATGTTGCCAATGAAGACCACAAGACGAAAAACTTCATGAGTATCTTAGCTATCAAAAACTAAAATGACTTCACGTGTTTATGGCAAAATCTCATCTCTTCCCTCATTTTGGTGAAGGTTCCTGCTCTAACATTTTAATTAATATTAAAAATGTAATAATCACAATACGTTCTCTCACGGTACGATTTGAATTGTAATATTTGAATAAGACTTTATTCCCCAACTCGGCTATAGACATGGGTAGAAAAATGGCAACACGTCATAGCGAGACAGTTGTAATGGACTGAAAAAAGAAATATTTGTAAGGTGAAACTATTTTTTCGAAACTATAAGAATTTGCAACTTGAAATCATATGAGACAATATTTAAAGTCTATAGTTTAGTGTACAAAACATTATGCATGAATGTGATAATCATCTATGTCACTGAAGGACGCCAGCTTATTACCGTTTCAAATATCCCTGATACATATTAATTTAGTTAATCTACTGGTTTCGATAACATCGTAACTTTATCTGCTAGGGCTTTAAAAAATATATTCGTCAAAACAGTCTCTGCTACTTAACAGACATAATCAAGCAAATTTGAATGCCCCTTTACTGGACACCTAAGATTTACCATAAAAACGACGATTGGTATGGTGTTCATTTCTCATGAAAATGTTCATTTATATGTTTAACTTTTCACCAATTTGTTGATTAATTATTCACATATCCTAGTGGTCTCACACATGACCATAATTGTTGCTAATCAATTTCAGGGTAGCCAATTAATACCGAAAATGCCTTCATTTGAATTTAATGGCTTCTCTTTCTGACATGATCGAACCTGTTATAAAACAGGTGTTTAAATAATCATGAAAATATAAAGGTTGTTACAGAACGACAGCAGTACAAAACAGAAAATATTTTTTCAGGCCATGTTGGAGTACGTATGCATTTTAATTTGTTAGACACTATGATCGTTAGTTTCCAGATAATATGGTGGAAACACAAATCTCATGAATATTCATGAGCAGAGATACCGAATTTTCTTAAAATCAGGTCAAATCGATTGACAAACAGTAAAGAACAATCTAGAACACTACATATCATGCGTATAGATTTTAGTGAATGTGAAAATAATGACTTCATTGGAGGAGCATGCGCCTTTGAATGTTTAGTAAAATTAAAAATCCTGGAGCATTGATTTTTTTTTCTTCATGAATTCACTCACTCATAGTTGCTTAGTTTGTACGTTCCTTTTGTTTGTTGTTGTTGTTTTTTTTGGTGGAAAAGATTTAATGATTGAAAAGTATGTATTGGTACAACCCATGGCATCAACGGTGGCGGTCTCGCATACCTTCTGGCAACGTGATTTTAATTCACAAGACTGACGGGTCACGAGACCGAAATTGTCCCATTTTCACTTTCGTATTTCTTTGTTTAATCAGTCTCATAGACAATCGGTCTTTTCAGCCGTTGGTCTCGAGGATTTTGTATTGCCTTCTCCTTTTCTTTCTTTTCATATGTGTTGTCGGTCTCTTGGGCTGTGGTCTCAAAGGGTGACCCCATCTACGTAGTTTTTAATTTTAAATTGACCACATGTTGTCCTCATATTGCTACAAATAGCCTGTTTCAGAAGTCAAAAAATATTTATGAGCAGTGCATTTAAATGTCGGTGCTGTCTCACGAAACAACTACAATATTAAACAAATCTCGACGCTGTCGATCGCTCGACTTATCCGCTTAGTGTTCCACAAAAACCGGCTTTGATAACTGTGATATCAGAACCATCTAATCCCAGAGTTTGGCCGACTTGGTTTCAGCTTGTCACAGTTTGGCGTATATTATTTTGTCTTGTGTTTGCCTAACAAAAGCAGTATTGGCGATTGTGTGCTCACTGGGTTGCCAAACTCTCCTAATCAATGACTCTGTGTCGTATCTTTTAAGAGCGCCATCACATGTCAATTTTCAGTTAGTCCATGGGCAGGGGAAAATGAAATCTGTAATTATATAGCAAATTCTGTATTCTATTTTCATTATCGTTAAAACAAATATTGATTGCTATACGAATGTTGCCTTCTCTCTGCTTTTTCTCTTAGTCATAGGATTCCCTCTCCCTTTCGTCTTATGTTATCTTTCATCATGTTCTAAGGTATGACGTTCGGCTTGCTTTGTATCATGTGCTGTACTGTTGCTTTTTTCTATTATTTATTCTTACATAATATATATCTTGTCATACAAATGCATATATCGTCTGTACCATGTGAACTTTATCTGTAATAAATGTTATTTGAAATGAAATTTCATATCATTTCATTTCATTTATTTATTTAAACACGGTCACTCTCTCAGCCGATCGGTTGTTTTTCAGAAAGTCTGTGAAAAGGAAGGGGTTCACTTCACTTTTACGACCGACAGATCTTACGAAATGCAGTGTGCCCTGACCGTACCGCCATTAGGAATTGTCATTATAGTAAAATCACAGTCTCCGGGATGCGATTAATTTGTTCGTACCACAACGCGTCACATCGTCTAATTTTATTCCGCAGAGCGACTTGGTCAGAGACCACTCTTGAAACCGTACGTACAAACTGTCTCACTATGTGTATTTCCTCTCACTGTACTGTGTGTGCGGGTGTGTGTGTGTGTGTGTGTGTGAGAGGAAAGGATGCACTGTTTAATGTGTACGTGTCAGTGTTCTATGTGCTTTTTGTTGGTGTCACGTGACACTGTCATATGTGACTGTGTAAATTGCTAAGGTAAATTCTATATTTAAAAGCTAATCTACATGAAAATAAGCAATTCTCGCTACCACATATATAGCAATATGCATTTCAATGATGCATTGCGCCTCCGATACCTCGGCGATTTACTTCCGGCTATTCTAAAACACGTATTCTGTTATACTAAGATATCTACAATTCTCAATCTTGCTCTATAGTCACAAACTCGGAAAAAATACACGAGCAGTCAGCATCTCTATAAATAATTAAAAGTGATATGCCAGCGCTTGGAGATTCTCTCGAAAAAAATGTGCACGATGCAACACATGTGGCTTCTTTTCCTAAGCCATAATTGTGCGCTATTGTCTGTAATTTTTAAGAAGTTTTAAACAGCAAGGTCACATAATTATTTGAAGATACCAAAGGACTACATTTTAAATAAATTTACATAAAGTGCAAAGACAAATAATAATTTATATATTGCAAAAGAAAACGCATCGCATATGTGCTAGCTCCCATTATTTAGCCAATACAAACCCATTGTTTTATGAATTTTAAACAATTTTGCATAAACGCAAGACAAAGTTAATCTTTATGTTTAAATTCATGACTAACCTGCTTCCTGGTTCATTTAAAAATATCTTTGTTTTGAATAACACTATCCATTCTTACCCTACTCAAAATTCATTAAACTTTCATTTGATAAATCCTAAATTATTCCTTGGGACATGTCTACTCTCTGGAGTACTTTTTTTTTAAAACTGTACAGTTTAGTAATTATTTTGTTTAATGTGGGGAATTCTACAACGCTGGATGGGAAATGACAAGGCAAGAAAAGTACAACAAGAAATGGAATTGGTTTCATATTTGAAAGTGTTTTAGGCTTTAGCGACACTTAAGAATAGATGTCAGCAATTGAAAAGGCTGTTCGTAGCTACACATCTCTCTCTCTCTCATGTTTATACTGCTAACCTATTAAATACCTTCTTCTTTGCTGAAGTAGGGAGTAACTTAGCAAAAGAAATTCCTGATACGCCTCTCCTGATAGAAAACAATATACCTTTAATTAAGACTTTTGAGTTTACCCCTGTAATCGAAAATGAGAAAGTGATAGAATGATTTAAAAAAAAGAATAACATAAGAGAAGATGATGGAAGAAGAAACAAAGGATAAAATAAGGAAAGTCAGAAAGAGAAAGTGATAGAATGATAAAAAAAGAATAACATAAAAGAAGATGATGGAAGGAAGAAACAAAGGATAAAATAAGGAAAGACAGAAAGAGAAAGTGATAGAATGACAATAAAAACTAAGAATAACATAAGAGAAGGTGAAAGAAGGAAAAAAACAAATAATAACATAAGAGAAGATGATGGAAGGAAGAAACAAAGGATAAAATAAGGAAAGACGGACAGAGAAAGTGATAGAAACTTTCCGAAATGCTTTTCTACCCGTTTTGAACAATCCAACCACCGCCATATTTCACTTTAAACTTGAGTGGTACCCTTCATGACTTATAACATTAAGGCCTAATCAAGAATAATTCACATCAATTTTTTTAATTTTTTGCAAAGTTCACGTAAACGATTATGATTTTGGACAAGAATGTGTAATACATAAGACTAATGTGAGTGACAAGTCATGATGTTGGCTTGTCTCAGAGACTGCAGACATTGGATGCTTGTTCCAGACCAAACAGTTTGCTTAATAGTTGTAAGACATTTTCAATTTATTTCTATGAAATACATTAAGTTACAACATATGAATGCCTATCAGAGGCGGTGCCCCCCCCCCCAAAAAAAAACTTTTTTCAAGTACCAAAAAAGTGCCTCTTTTTTACATACGAATAGTGCCCCTTTAACTTTGTTAGAAGTGCCCCTTTTTACATGGGAAAATGCCCCTTTTACTTTGTAAAGTGCCCCTATTCCATCGAAAAATTTTGTTGTTGCTTTTTTCCTATGCAATAATTGTCAATTTTTCTATTCTCATAAGTGCCTTTATTATTCTCTAGTTAGTGCCCCGTTTCAGGTACGAGAAGTGCCCATTTTTCCTTTTGATTAGTGCCCACTTCACCTCTAATAATTGCCCTTGTCAAATCTGAGAGATGCCCCTTTTACTCTGACAAATGCCCCTTTCTCTTTGTAAGAAGTGCCCCTTCCCATTTTAATAACTGCCCCTTTTATTAAATCAGATAAGCGCACCTTTAATTTTAACATGTGCCCCTTTTCCTTTCTAATAAGTGCTCATTTTCCTTATGATAAGTGCCCCCATTAAAAGAAGAGTGCCATCCCCTTCTCATAAATGCCCCTTTTCACCTATGAAAAGTGTCTCTTTTCATTATTATAAGTGCCCTTTTTCATCAATGGTAAATGACACTTTTCAGATACGAGAAGTTACTCCTTTTCACTTCAGATAAGTGCCCCCTTCACCTCCGATAATTGCTCTTTGAATCTCTGATCAGTGCTCCTTTTCACCATTAGTAATTGCCCCTTTTATTTTGACACGTGCCCCTTTTCCTTTCTAATAAACGCTCTTTTTATTTCTTATAAGTGCCCCCTCTCCTTCTCATAATTACCCCTTTTCATCTCTGATAAGTGCTCCGTTTATTTTGACATGTGACTCTTTTTTCTTTTTAATAGAAGCTACTTCCCCCTTCTCATAAAGTGCCCTTACACCTCCGAAAAACGCTCTTATCAAAATCTGATCGGTGCCCCTTTTCTTTCAAAAAATGCAAATTTTCCTTTATTATAAGTGCCCCTTTTTCATTCTCATAAGTGCCCCTTTTCATATCTGGTCAATGTCCCTTTTCAGGTGCGATAAGTGTTCCTTTTTTCAATCTCTGGTAATTTCCTTTTAACAATGATACGTACCCCTTTTCCTTTCTAGGGACCTATCCCCGTTTCACCTCTTATAAATTCCCCTACCAAAATTTGATGCCTGCCCCATTTCCGTTAACAGAAATGCCCATTTCTCATTCTTATAAGTGCCCTTTTTCATCCCGGGTGAGTGCCTCTTTCCAGGTTTAAGAAGTACCTCATTTTACTAAACAGATTAAGGCTAATGAGAGAAAATGAATGGGTGCCAATAAATCTAACAAAAAATATATCATACCATGATGGGTAAAGATGTGCTGCAAAGCCAGTTATTACAGTAAAACTAGTACATGTACACATGTTTATATCTTCATTTTGTCTTTCAGCCGACATGTTTATGATGGCATTTCCCTTTCAGTTTTGTTTAATTGTAAAAAAGTTGATTAAAAGCTGTCTCGCGATAAAGTACTTAGAACGTCCATATGTATTGGTTTCGAATTACATAGTCCTTCAAAGGTCTTGATCTTTTTAAGGACACTCATTGTATGATTAAAAACTTCGAAATTATGTAAACACTTATCTCAATACAAAAAATAAAACGAGAGAGGGAGAGAGTAGGAGAGAGAGGGGGCAGATACAAAGGTGAATACAAAGAGACAGACAGCGGGGGGGGGGGCAGAGAAGGGAACAATGATACAAGGGGAGAGATAAATAACAGAAAGATACGTCCACAAAACAGAGAGATAGAGAGAGAGAGAGAGAGAGAGAGAGAGAGAGAGAGGGGGGAGAGAGAGAGAGAGAGAGAGGGGGGGGGAGAGGATGGGAGAGAGAGAAAAGGGAGTGGTGGGTAGGGGAGGGAGCGGAGGGAGCGAAGGAGAAGTCAATATGGTTTCTCTTATTTTGAAGACAAAAAAAATAATTATACAACGAAACACTCCAACTTGATACAATGCAGTAAATGTCGAGCTCATAACTGCCATAGCCATAGGTTGTAACGTGCAACAAGGATTATTTTGATTGAGCGACTATTATGTTCCTGATATTTTGTCTTGGAAAGTTTATCTGAAATGTGTATGACTTAGGCCTACATGGTATTTTAGACTACAGAAAAGTTTAATGAAGGTTTCAGAAATCGAGAATAATCCAATATATTTCCAGGACTAATGCTTTTGAGTTTTGACCTTTACATATTAATTGGTTAAGATGTATAAACACAAGGTTTTCAAGAACCCCCGTTTCCACAACCCCATCCTCCCAACCCGTCAACACACGGGTCAGGAGGAACTCCAAAGGTCCAGGTGCATTTAGAGTTTTCTGTTTTGTGGATAAAGTGTATATGCCACTGATGCTAAACAGAACTAAACACGAACGGGGAAATAATTTACAGTCTATGCATGAATTATCTTGACATGTGCGCGTGATCAGTTAAGCGAGCGAAACTAGCGTACATGTATCTCAGTATTAGTGCAACTGAGAACTGTTCGCGAATCTGGCTGATCCTAAAAGTTTCGTAGAAAAAAGTTATATGCTATAGGCGCTAACTTTTGGGCCATGGAAGAACTGAACCTTGATCATTCATGAGGTGTTTATAGAGCGGATTGTCAACATTAACGTTCATTACGAGTCGGCAGGTAAGTGTCTGCCTAATGAGTATCTCCAATAACAACAAAATAATTCCGACTTATGCCTGGAAATGTCGCATATACGAATGTATCTGTCTCACAAATATCTAGTACAACGAGAAAAGTACTGATACATCTATAACGATAATGAACCATTTTAATTTTATATCACATTGTGATATGACTTCCCTGTCAACGCTTGCTATGAAATCTAGTTTTTCACAGATTTCGCTCTGGTTGTTGTTATCATCGGACAGTGCATTCAGGGAATAAATTCTACGAGTACACATTTAATATTTGGATCTCTTAGCAACGTCCCTGCTTGGATCTAGAGAGACAACTGTCGATAACATAAGCGCCGGGCGATTGAGAGGCAAGGGGACTATTTCAGACGTTATAAGGGTAGAAAACTAACTTTCTATGACATTACCTTACTGACATGGGTGTCGATCCCGGGGGGGGGATGGGGGGGATATATCCCCCCCAATAATTCAGGTGGGGGGATGGCCTGTACAATCACCCCCCCCCCCCAATAATTCACCCTCAAAAAAAAAAAAATTAAGAGAAAAATTAACGATGAGAGCCCGATGAGAGAAGTTAATGATTATTACTCGCAAGATGACTATCAATATACACATTTTGCTATCTCATTTTGATAATACATACATATATACGAAGTAAATGAGACAACCGTAAATGAGACAAGAATAAATTGAATTCTCGCTCATACGGCTTCATCAGGAATTGATGAATTTATTCAATTTGTTCAATCAACATCATCATAGAAATGCAGTGCGCCAAATGCAAAGACGCAGCGTTAAAAAGCAACGAGCTAAATGTTAAGCGCGAAGTGCAAAAGTAGCAATCTGCAATGCACATCAGACAATCCTGGACAGTGTAAACATAGATGAACTCTGTGACGAATTCGTGATGAGATCGGAGACAAGTAGAAAGATTGTCGGACATTAGTATGACTTATAATATAGTTCACTAGTTATTATGTTGTTTCCGTTCACCCTTTTTAAAATTCACTTCATTGTATCTTTATTAATTTTTTTCACTCATTTTATTTCCTGATATTTCCTAAAACATTTTTCATTTTTGAAGTAAGATTATTATGTCACAACTTATTTTTGTTTTATTGAAAAGCTGATGTAGGCCTATGTCACTGGCGAACTGGTAGGAGGGCTTGGGGGCGCTAGCCCCCCCCCCCCCCAATAAAATCCAACCATGACTTATTTTCAATTTCATACAAGTGAATTATAAATGTTCGTGATATCACATGATTTTCAACAAAATTCGCGTTTCTCCATTTCTGTTGCAAACTGACACATTCCCAAATAGCCAGGAAGAGCATATATTTTGTATAGTCACTAATGGGCCTAATTAGTGGCCGTTAACACTAACAGTAGTATACGATTCCTTTCCAGAAGCTATAGCGACAAGCACTGTCGGGAGATAACATGCTACCCACCACTCGGGCTGTGCATGCAAAGATTTGTGAACGAACGTCCCATACGTACATCATGTGGGGAAACTGAATTCAAACAAGGATTCATAGAGAACAGTACAACGAATCGTCTTCTTTCTCTAATAATTTAGTGAAATGGCAAAGCTTCCGCACTTTGCGCGGGAGGGGGGCAACTGAATTTAGACTAGGATTAAGAGTTATAATTAAATGAAACGTCAAAGTACACGATACAACGAATCGTCTTCTTTTTATAATAATTTAATGAAACCTGAAAGCTTCCGCGCTACGCGTGATGGGCGAAAATGATATCAGACGTGGATTAAGAGTAATCAAATGAAACGTCAAAGCTTCCGCGCTTCGTGCGGGAGGGGAAAAACTGAATTTAGTCAAGGACACGATACAACGAATCGTTTTCTTTCTCTAATAATTTATTGAAACGTCAAAGCTTCCGCGCTTCGCGCGGGAGGGGGGGGGGGACTGAATTCAGACAAGGATTAAGAGTCGAGAATGGACATCGAATCGTCTTCTTTCTTTAATAATCTAATGAAACGTCAGAGCTTCCGCGCTACGCGCGGAGGAAAGGGAACTTGATTCAAACATTAACGATTAAGAGTCGAGAATAGTACATAAAATCGCCTTTAAAAAAAATAAAATAATAATGAAACGTCAGAGCTTCCGCGCTTCTTGCGGAGGAAGGGGAACTTGATTCAAACAAGGATTAAAAGTCGAGAATGGTACATCGAATCGTCTTCTTTCTTTAATAATCTAATGAAACGTCAGAGCTTCCGCGCTACGCGCGGAGGAAAGGGAACTTGATTCAAACATTAAGGATTAAGAGTCGAGAATAGTACATAAAATCGCCTTTTTTTTTAAAATAATTTAATGAAACGTCAGAGCTTCCGCGCTTCGCGCGGAGGAAGGGGAACTTGATTCAAACAAGGTTTAAGAGTCGAGAATGGTACATCGAATCGTCTTCTTTCTTTAATAATCTACTGAAACGTCAGAGCTTCCGCGCTACGCGCGGAGGAAAGGGAACTTGATTCAAACAAGGATTAAGAGTCGAGAATGGTACATCGAATCGTCTTCTTTCTTTAATAATCTACTGAAACGTCAGAGCTTCCGCGCTACGCGCGGAGGAAAGGGAACTTGATTCAAACATTAAGGATTAAGAGTCGAGAATAGTACATAAAATCGTCTTTTTTTTAAAAATAATTTAATGAAACGTCAGAGCTTCCGCGCTTCGCGCGGAGGAAGGGGAACTTGATTCAAACAAAGATTAAGAGTCGAGAATGGTACATCGAATCGTCTTCTTTCTTTAATAATCTACTGGCTACGCGCTTGGAATGGGGGTGCAACCTGCCACACGCGTCTACCTCTTGGTTGCTTCGATCCATTGCCGAAAATATTTTGGCACCTATCATCCCCCCCAACCACGGATACAAATCGACACCCTTGCTTACTGATCATAATGATGATCATTTACAGTATTTATGGGGTGCCATATTTTTGTTGAAAAAACCATCAAAGAGGCGTTAGATCATAGAGGTGTCGTGGTCGAGTGGATATGTCACCGGACTGTGGATCACAAGGTCCGCGGTTCAAGTCCCGCCGCGGCACTGTCCTTTGGCAAGACATTGATCTACATTTGCCACTCTCCACCCAGGTGTTAAATGGGTACCCGGTAGGATGCGAAAGTTAATGTGGCTGGATTAGCAAGTGGCGCTTGTAAAATGGCGACTGGCTGGAATGCTCCCCATGGAGTGGAAAATGTGCATTCATTGTGTTGCGGACAAGCCTGAATCCGATGACCGGGGTAATAATATGTGCTGCGCCTAGAAACAAAGTATTAGGCGCATTATAAATGTGAGATATTATTATTACTATTATAACAATACAAGAGACAGAAAAGTGAGTAGAAATCATAACTAATTCAAGATACAAGCTACAAAAGGGCCTTTTTTTAGGATAAACAAACAAAAACAGACAAAAAAATAAAGAGAGGCGATCATACATATACCTACAATCATCGTTCAATATGGACCCGAAGATAACAACTATCAGTCCTGGCCATTGTGTAGCTGTTTGAAGCACTGTGGTATATTTGGTGAAGGTTCTTCACTCTCATAATGAGGTGTTCTTGGTTCGATGCTCACTCGGTGCGTACTTCCTTGGATAAGGTGATTTGCCTACGTCAAATGTTTGTTGATCCTTTCGACCCATTTACGAGGCAAAGCTCGGGTAAAAATGATTGCAGGGCCCGCAGGAAGAGCAGTAGGCTATTTATAATTGTGGCTCGGTTCACAAATTTCAGAGGAAAAACTTTAAGAGGTAAAATGTCACAAAGGAAAAAATGTCAGAGATAAAAAAAACGTCAGAGCTAAACATGTCTGTGCTAAATTTACTGAGGTACAACCAAAAATGTCGGGGGGTAAAATCAGTACCGTCAGAATATCTCAGCACTTTATCACACAAAATGTCGGTACGTAAGCTACTGGGCTAGTCTATTATATTCTCTTCTTATATATCATGATGTATATTTTATAAATGACTGTGTATTGTGCTTCGTACATGTCCTGAGGGTAATCCATTGTGGAAAATAATGTTGAAACTAATATTTTGTGATCAGGTTTGCATATATGAATTTCTAACATTGTTCGATATTTTAAATTGGTTGACGTTTTAATGTTGATTTGGTTTTGAGGAAGTGAGTACATAAAATTTGAAGATTGAATGAGATAAAACAGGAAAATGGTTATAAAGATCGCATAGAAATTCCACAAATTCATTCATCAGACTCCTCTTCATTTTCATGCAAGCAAAGACAGTTATGACAAGAAAACGTTAAAGTGCCCGTCCAAAGAAAATCACAAATATGGCAAATAATAAACGTATCACTAGAAACTGATAAGCTAACAGATGGCCATCGTACACGTTTTAGGTCAACTACGTATCGGGTGATTTATACAAAAAATACAAATAAAACCACCTCCATAACAGCTAGGATATACGAGAGATTCGCCAGAAATATGACCATGTTTTGACGACGTCACAATATAAGCCAATCCTGCCCAAGCAGACGACATCCCATAAAGAATAAACAAAACTGCTATGCTATTATTTCTAAAATTATAATGAGTTTAGTGTATATAAATGTGATGGCATTTCACACCATTCAAAGAGGATATGATACCGATTCTGATAACTAAATTATTTTGTTTGTAAATACACAATAAAACAGGCACTGAAACTGTGTGAGGTGTCATGGCACATCGTCTGCTTGTGCAAATAATGACAATGAAGTTAGTTTTTTTTAATCAATGAACCTTCTCTTTAAGAAAAAGATACGGATGCTTTTCCCCCTTCATCAATACTTTATTACAACATTTTAACAAACAATATCAAAGCTTCATTTGAAGAATGTCAGTTAGGAGGCCTACATGCACTGGCGTACTGATGGGGGGGGGGCAGTTGATCCCCCAAATTAAATTCAAACGTGGTTTATTTCTAATTCGATACCAGTGATTTACAAATGTTGCTGAAATTACATGATTTTCCGGGTTTTTCTCTCATTTTTGCCCATTATGCCAAAGGCGTAAGAACTATCCTTTTCCCTTTTGATAAGTGCCTACTTTTCCTTTCTCCATAACATGCAGCACTAATTCAAGGTGACTTAGAACCGATTTTTCTTTGATTTTCCCTAGAGCTCGCTCGCTACGCTCGCTGCTTTTGACAGATGCAGAAAAACACGTGAAACAGAGCCCCCTAATTTGAGTAAAATCGGATAAGTAATAAAAAAAAGTTATGATTTTTTGTTAAAGTATGGACGATATAGATCAATGGTTATCACTACACAAATTGACAATTTGGTTATCAGTTTGTGACTTCATTGCCTCACTATTTATCAATTGCTTTATACAATTTTTATCCCCCAAAACTTGATTTCCCCGTGCCTTTGCCCAGGTTATATGACTTATATCATATAGCATGCATAACATTTCACAATTTTTTTTATGAACTTTGACGAATTTATACTATTTTCTGAATATTGTATATTTATAATCATTGATTTGTATATAAATAGTTCATCAAAATTACAGTTTTTTTAATGATTTAACTGAAACAAATTACTCTATATAAGTGAACGTTCGACGTGCCTACGTAAAAGTTTCATAAAAGATTTTATACAACACCTACGTGGATCCTTGTCATTTGATTGGAGGATTGTTAGTCACATGATATTCAATAGATGTTATATTGCACGGTCGTGCATTTTTGGTTATATGCGCCGTGCATTTTTGGTTATATGCAGACTGCGTACCTCCCAGCCGTGCGCGCGCGTATCCCTGCGTGTATCTGACGCGAAGGCAATCTGAATGTAATCGAGAAGGCTTGACTCCAACTTTAATTTATCTTTAATATAAGGAGTAAAGCATAATTTGTTGATTAACGTTCTATTAGATCTTCTTCGATGTTGTATAAAACAAATAATGAATGTTTTTCATTCATTCAATGGTGCTAATATTTTCATTCGTTGAAAGATTAACGTTAATTCTATTCAACTCGGCTGACGCCTCGTTGAATAGAATGTTAATCTTTCAACTCATGAAAATATTCGCACTATTGAACTCATAACCATTCATTATTTGTATACTATTTAATACATCGTTAAACCGCTATTAAACGCATATCATCAATGCGTCATTAAGAAAGGGGAAAAATTCCTGGTGCCTGGAAAAGGGCCCGGGTGACGCCTATTCACAGAGGTGGTGATAGAGCTAATCCCTGCAACTATGGGCCAATATCGGTCTTACCTGTATTATCTAAAGTGATGGAAAAACTTGTGTTTAATCAAGAGTATGATGACCTTATAAAGAATGAACTATTATGTCATAACAAACACGGCTTCCGCCCGAAACATTCGACTTTGACTGCACTCTTATCTCTCGCATAAGATGTTTGTATAAAAAAAAATGACAATGGGTATATAGTAGGTATTGTAACGCTTGACTTAAAAAAAACATTCGATTTTGTATCTTTTGAGATGTTGCTTAAAAAGCTAAGATATTATGGTTTTGTTCAAAATTCAATATGTTGGTTTCAGGATTTTTTCCAAGATAGGGAACAATGCACTTTGGTAGACGGTAAAATGTCACAGAGCATAAAAGTAACAAGCGGAGTGCCCCAATGAAGTATTTGGATGAACGATAGAGAAACTCGGTTAAAACAACTCCAAACTCTACAAAATAGATGTTTGAGATCTGTTCTCAGAGTGAATAGTTGATTTCACACTGAAATTCTTTATAAAACCCTCGAAATTGACATGCTAAAAGAATACTGGGTCAAGCAGGCTTTAGTTACTATTTTTAAGTTGTTACATAATTTTGGGTCCACCTGTTTTATCTTCATTGATCGAATTTGATAATAATGTAGGCTATATGTTCCGTTATGCTAAATCACAAATCCCCCTTCCAAGACCTCACATAAATTTTCTTCAACATAGTCCGTTATACCATGCATCAAAGCTTTTTAATACCTTGCCCAACGATCTCAGAATTATAAATGTGATTAAATCTTACAACATAGAGATTAGTAAAATTCAAGATATTTGCTCACTTCTTTCATCTCGTAGATACTATTTTTTTCTCCCTTTGTCACTATGATTCGATTTTGTACTTAAATTTCTGTAAGTATAACTTGCGAATTTGTTTGTAAATTGTATTTTCATTATTTTATATTCTATTCGAATTTTATGTAATCACGGCCTCGCTGACAAACAGCTTTTGCTGAATGCGGGCACAATTATTGTATTTGTTTTTAACCGTGAATAAATAAAATATACCATACCATACCATACCATCCACACAATAACATATTACTATCAATGCTGGTGTGAGGAAATAAGATTCTTAAGGGGAAAATGGGAAATTGATATTATCAATAAATATAAAACAATTAGTGGATAGTGAGGCAATTAACGATAATAATCAATACTTTTGTTATACTTTAAGTAGTTATAACTAGGATAATGAAAGAACTAATATAACTCGCGAGCAGGCATCTTGACATCTCTTTCTAGCGCCGTATTTCTTCACCGTTTTTGTTGTTGTTGAACATTTTCCAACAATCATATACTCATCATTTGTATTTCTTTTCTCATACAGAGTATGATACAGCATAAATGATAAAGTGAATAATTATTTAGCATAATGTGAGAGAAGAACGAATATGATATGATTTCCTCGTGTTTTTGTTTTGATTAAATATGATTACTTTCATGCTTTACTTTAATTTCATAACCATATATCTATATCATGCCAGGGCCCTATGACATAAAGAGGTACGATTGATTTTATCTCTCTACAAATTAATCACCTCCCCTTTAATAAATCGAAATTTTATATTAAATAGTAACTTACAATTACATGAATGTTGCAGATAGATGCAATGAATGATTTTTTTTTTTTGTAGCAGATACAATCGATAAGATTCAATCGATTGCAGTAAGATTTGCGGTAAAAGCGTTCTTTACAATTGAATGTAAATCGACTTTTAAGTTACATGCCCCGTTATTGCACCTCAAAATCTTATGTAGGGGATTCTAATTGATTTGTTTTCCATGACTTTTTATTCTCTTTTCCTCAACAGGGACTGAAGTTATGACGAAATTATGTGAGCTATAGGTTCAGGAAAATGTTTGAAAAGATAGGAAAATTTATCAAACGTAAAAACTGTTAAGTCCTCGACTCTAATCTGATTCACACAATTTGTTTGTATATAATTATCATTATTTAGTGGATGTCATTCAGTTATATGTAGATTATGTTTTCAAATCGTGAGAAGGTTCTAAATAGTTCACGATTTTAAATAAGTTTAACAAATAATTACCCTGTTTCCTTCTTTACACAATGTTTGACGAAACATTCATTAAAAAGTAAATAGACCGATAGATATCATGTTTTTTAATGATGCTTTGCTAATAAGGTCTACTTTGCCAGAGGATATTAACTAAGGCATATTCAGTTCAGTTGATATAATAGCCGAAGTATTTGACACAAATGTTATTATTTTCATTCATTCTGGAATTATTGAATATCATCTCGCCTTTTGTAAATATTATACTGATGAATTGGCCGAAGGAGGAAGTGAGATGAGTCTATAATCCAGACTGCGCTAAATTCGTGTAATTCAGAAACAAAACTCGCATAAGCAAACATACGCTCGAAAAAAAATGAGGTTATCGTCAATGAATCCGCCACTGACGATCCTGAGAACATGAAATAAACTGACAAAGAAAGAGCTGCGATAAAAAAAAATCATACATGCACAAGAGGAATTGAAATGTGAAATTCAAACAACATTGATTAGGATTTGTATAGTTAGTGGAAGTTTATAGTAAATACAACGAAAAAACACACCAGAATACCACCCCCCGCCCCCCATCAAAAAAAAAATAATAATAATAATAATAATAATAATAATAACAATAATATATTTTTTTTTTTTAATATTCACAACAACAAAAAATCAAAAAAAATAAATAAATATATGAATTAATGAATAAATAAATACATTAATAAATAAATGAATAATAATTATAATAATAATACAGTAGTAATAAATTTTAAAAATGCGAGGGGTATATGTCCCCAGGAGCCGTTATGTGGGATGTATTTTCTCCTTTTAATTTTCTTTGTTTGTGAGGCCTAAATAATTTATATTTTGTTTCCTTTGATTGAGGGGCTTGAATGAAACCATTGTACACTTTGATCCTTTGATACAGAAGTACAAGAAAACCTCACGAAAAAGAATAAGTGTAGGTAAATCATGAAAGGTGAGATGTATTCTTGCCCTATGATGTACAATATTCCTTACGAAAGTGTACAAAAGATATATAAATGAAGATATTCTTGGCATGATGTAATACCTTTTAGCAAGACATGTGCACATCCATTTTCTTGATAAGGCTTTAAAAAAAAGATGTTGTATCACCCTTTGCGCCCTAACCCAAAATCTTGAAATCTACGGTCGGCTTTTTAAAAAAGTTGTTTCTATTTTTTACCGTTTTTTAGAGAAAAAAAATATCAAAGCATTCAAAACTGAAAAATATCAGCCAAAAGAGGAAACAAGATCTTTTTGTTAGGCCTAATGTAACGTACCAGGCAAACTTGTACATGTATCATGCATCAAGCTTTCGATGGAAAGACTTTTTAATATAAAAAAACAACAAACAAACAAACAAATCTAAGAAGGTGAAAAGTATACATATTTGGTGAAACATGTATACAACTGGAACAACTGTAACTCATTCATTTAAAAGTAATAAGATAAAGCAGTTGAAAAATCTCTATGAGAAAAACTTCACCCCAGTGAGAAGAGCACTAACCTATTAATATGCGATTTGCGTTTAGGCAACTCTAGTACAAAGGATAATAGCAGGTGAATGGAGTACTTCATCACCAAACACACCTCGGAAGGATGTTTAAAAAAAAACGACTTCGCATAGTAAGTCACGTTATCAAGAAAATGACGATGCCCATGTCGTACGTACTGAGAAACTGAGCATTGTATTTGCTTTATACCTCTCTAATCCAGTAACTGTTTGGTGGGGAACCTTGTGGATTAATCGGCTATAAAAACAACAAATATCTCAGAATAACACAATTTATTTCTTGGGGTGAGGTTTCCTTTAAGATGACCTTTCTAGATAGAGGGCGGTTCAGCTCATGGGCATATAGGTCGATGACGCACATCGTCTAGTCTGCAGACGCAGACTCTAATTTTAATCTTCAACACATTTCCATAAAGTCCTGAGCTGAGCCAACGGCATATGGATGTCTGTCTCTGCCCAAATCTTCTAGCCAACACCCTCAATTATCCATTATGACTGACAAGGGTTTGTGCTGGCCAACTACACATCGTCATAATTATACTTCGTGTCTATAAATGTAGGAGTAGGCCTATAACCCAAAAGGAGGATTTGTATTCACTCCGAATATAAGGGTAAAAAATATGAGTATCTCCTTCTGTGATGATGAAATGTAGCAGTGAAAATGAATACAAATATATGATACCGTGGGTGTATAGATGCATAATTTATTATGCGAATAAATCGTGTGTAGTGAATCTGATTTAGTACCAGCAACTGTTTTCTCGTTCGCTCTCTTTCTCATGGGAAATTCAACGTAAGAATTATATGCGCGCTGTTTCATTAGTATGCTATATATATATATTTTTGTTTATATCATATTGAATAGAGAAAAGAATTTGGAAATATATGTAAATGCAAATTTTACTTCAAGACTGGACAAGTGAAAGGCTCCGTTTTTTGTTTGTTTTTACACAAAGAAAGAACTTGATTCTTTAGGCGAAAGGTTAGTAATGAGAAGAGGCTTCACTCGGTAGTGGCATGTCATATCCAAGCGCTAGCCAACAAATTTCGCAACGACTCAGCCAGCCGCTGAATAAGCGGAGGGGGGGAATTGAAAATTACGTCGTCAGATATTACGTTCAGTGGCTTGGGGAGGGGGAACACTTTTTTTGCTGCCTCCTTTAGCACAAACAAATATTGAGGGGGGGTAACCCCTAATACCCCCCCCCCCCCCTGCGTACGCGCCTGAACCTATGTAACATTCACATTATCATCGATAGAATAGGATTAGTCGGTATGTATGAAAAGTGGTTTATCAGTTTAATTTCACAAGAAATCTCTTTTATTCTCCAGGTCACCATATTTGCATAATCCTTCGGAGAAGAAGAAAAAGGAATATAGATCATGCAAATTCATGTATATATAACATATTGGTACTACTATCCTACTGTGAAGGTATGGGAAAAGAAATAGAAGAATAATCCAACATATTCTGATCAACATTGCGGTGTGTGCAGTCTGAGCATGAGCAGATAAAAGTCATTTGTACCAAAAAGGTAAAACCCACAGAGATGAATACTGGATATGCGCTCATGAAAGTTATGTAACTTTATTCATTTATGCACCAACGGTACATTCTAAGATACGCAGGTGAAAGTATTCTTTTCAAGAGGGCAAACAGAGGTATTCATGAAGCACATCTAGGACTTTGGCAGTTATTATTCTAAGATGCTCAAAGTGGAACTTCTCCATGTGTAAAAGATCTGTGGATATTTGGGGTCATTTGTACCATGTGCTATCTGTAAACTCCCTTATTGCCTGGAATCATCCAACGTGTATATACGATTTTACTTTCACGCAAATTAAACCTGACGATGTACTGAAATTACTTCTTTTATCCTGTGGTAATATCGATATTCTTGATTCCGATTCAAAGTTATTATGTTTAGCTACACCTTTTACCTACACATCTCTTACTGATATTTTTAATCTAAGTTTAACATCAGGAACAATCCATGATGACTAGAAAATCTCTAGAACAACAACAATATTTAAGGGGAAGGTATCTTAATCAGATAGGACATAATTATTGACCCATCTCGGCAGTCTGTCATATTTCTAAACCGTTATAATCGAATGAAATGTTCAGAAACAACTTCTCGAGAACTTGCACCAATTTGACTTGATTAATTTGCATTTATTCCTATCCATTCCACTGTAACATCTTTGATGACTGTAACATCTTTGATGACTGTAACATCTTTGATGACTGTAACATCTTTGATGACTGATGAGAGGTGTGTTATGAACGAGAAGTTGTTGGGGCATGTTTCTTGGATATTTCAAAATGTTTTAATCCTGCCGAGTTGTTAACATTTGTATAAGAAAAATATGGTATTATTCACACCACACGTAAATGGTTTAATTCATACAGTCAGAACAGAAGACAGGCATTAGGTTGCAATCGAAATATTTAATCAAATGAAATATAGTGTATGGGATCTGCAGGGTAGCTTATTGGGCTCAATTTCATTTTCTCTTAATGATCAATGGTATTTCTGAATGTCTCCCTAGCGGTACTTGCAATAAGTTTGCTGATGATGTCGTAATGTATGACACTGGTAATAACACGCATGATCTTAAATTGTAAATGCAAGCTAACATTGAGAACGTTTAAGTCTGGTATGAACACCGCCTAAGCATTCACGTAAGAAAAAAGTAACGTTACTAAAGAGTAAAGAATCTATCAACATCAATTTATGATTAATAATGAACCGATTGAACATGTTAACTCCATTAAATTTATTGGTATCTAATGTCGTCTTCCCGTAACCTAATCTGTAATGTTTTTAAAGTTTGTGTACGTTTTATGGTTTTAAAGGTGAAAAAAAATCTACCTGATTCACTACAAAATACCTCATCCATAAATGTTTTTAGATACATATAAATCAATAAACCAATAAATCAAATCAAATCAAATCAAATCAAATCAAATCAAATCAAAATATACAAAAAAATATTTTTCAAATGATTTTGTTTCCCTTCTCCTTACTCTTTTTCTTCTTCCTCTTCTAAAAATTTCAATTAAAAAAAATTATGATTCAGGATGGTCTTTTCTTTTTAGAGGACCTGTGACTATATACTCTCCATAATATATTTTGAGAAACGCCCCAAGCCTTAAAGGTAAAGACCAGTAATGGTCATGCGATTGCATTGTGAAAGAAACGTTGTGGAATCGATCAGAAAAGGTTGATCATCTAGCATCTAGCATCTGCAAGGTTCTGGAATCATCAAAATGATAAGAAATTTGGCCCATTCTTCGTAAAGTTACAAGCACTATACACAGAAAGATGTATACGGGACTACCCTATATCTCTCACACGACCATGAGAGAAACAAATTTACCAAATATATGAATTAGTAGGCGGTTTTCCGGCAAGTTTTTTATCATCATGTATATTAGTCAAAACATATTCTTTCACATGATTGGTAATGAGAGCTTCCATTTCATTTTTTGAAATTGGGGCGTTACCAATACTGGTCTTTACCTTTAAGCCACTTTTGAGAAAAACTGAAATTAGTGATATGTTTGTACCCGTGACCACACAAGGGAGAGTTAATCGTCACTATAGTATACGTCACAATCCATTGACAAAATTGCCAATTTGAGATTTACACAGCTCTAATGATCTCACATTTCAAACATTCATAACTTTCCTAATATTGGTAAGATTTATTTCAAACTTTCGCCTCACTGATCTGTATGTCTGAGTTGTCTGACTCATACAAATTAACTTATCACTAGGGTTGGGTTGCCCTTTAACGGGACTGTCGGCAGCAATGAAACCCCGAATGCAATTTTCTTCTGTCATACAATTTAACTTATTAAAAGGGTTGGATTGCCTAATTATGAAATAACTTAAAGCTATTACTAACATAATATGTTGAAGGTGTGGGTGTCATTGAAAGAGTAGGCCCCCAAATAAAAACATAAATATCGAATATGGAAAATAAAGTAGTTCCTAACAGTAAACATGGCTGCCAAATGAGATCGTGACTGCTCCGCGGACGTTCCTATGATCTACTTCACGGTACGTGGCATATACATTGCATTTGGAGCTTAGACTCGATTGATAAAGTAAATTAATCAACAGCATTGAAGTATGTCAATGCAGATCAACCAATGATATCAATGTACATGTATACGTATTTTCGGGGGGAATTGTTCGGTCAGGTTTTCACCAAGACGTTGAGATTTATCAAGGGTTCTACGCGAGATTGAGAATCCATTGGCATGAACATTGTACTATACGTAGTAGTGAGTGTAACTCCATCACACAACTGACTGTCACAAACCCTGCATAAATGAAATGTTATGATAATGTACGTGTACATGCACGTACATGCGAGCGTATAAGGCGTAGGACTGTTTAGGCCTAATTCGTGCTCCCATGCATACGCATACAAGGTCGATAATAATAATAATAATAATAATAATAATAATAATAAAACAAGCTTCATTGACCTTTTTGTCGAATCCGTTTTTATCCTAAATGCAGTCACAAAATATGAATCTCAGCTGAATAAGACGCACTATTTAGGTATTTCTCCGGCTCACACAAAATTTGTTAAGCCTGTAACGTGGCTAAACGCAACTTTCGCCGACTCTTTTAGCCTTTAAACTGTGGAAATACACACAAATATTATTTGTATAAACCCATTCAAACTTTAAAAAGACAAGCTTAATTCAGCTAGGGGTAAAATGAAGAAGCCTATGACTGTTTAACACCATTTACGTTCTTACAATTTACAGAGGACGGTTACTCGATTGTATATGAATTCCTTATGATTTTATATGAACTTTGTTCTACCTGCCTAGGATGTGTTTGGATTGGATGAATTAATCGTGAGCGCCCCATATGTAATATAAGCAGGGTATCCTCATGTTTTTTTTTCCAACAAATTATTTGTTTTGATGTTTCTTTTAATATTGTCTTCACTCAGATTTTCTTCAAATTTTATGAGTGCATTTTATTTTTTACTGAAGAGATCTATACTACTACTATACTGCTTTTCACTGGATTCCTTCATATCTCCTATCATAACTAACTTTGCCTTATGAACCTTCAGTATATGATTATACTATTGGCATGACTAGTAGGAGCAATCCCGAAAATATTGCAAAGCTTAAGGAAGCCCTAATTGCAACTGACTGGAGTGATGTTTTACTTGATCAAAATGTTGATAGCTGTTTTGAAAACTTCTTTCGAAAATTTATATTGCTGTATGATGAGAATATACCTATATGTAAAAGAGATAGTGGAAATCACAGGAAGATCCCCCGAATGCCATGGATTACAAGATCGCTATTGAAATCGATCAATAAGAAAATAAGCTATATATTATAAATACAAGACAACTAAATCAGAACAGTCACGCTTGAATTACACTAGATATCGGAACACCTTAACTACAACATTACGTGTTTCAAAGAAAAATTACTATTCCACTCAGTTTCAGGCAACCTTAAATGATATAAAAGGAACATGGAAGGTAATCAAAAATATTTTTAAAAGCAACAGTAAAACATCCAGCATAAGATCTCTGCAAATTGATGGAGAATTAGTAGATGATACAAAATCTATTGTTGAAAAGTTCAATAATTATTTTTGTAGTATCGGTCCGAATTTGTCGGAGGGTATTCCAAACTGTGATAAATCATTCCATGACTTCTTGAAAGAACCTAACCAGCAAAGTTTGTTTTTAATGCCAACAAATGAAGTAGAAGTACTCATTATAATACATTTTTTGAAGATTGGAAAAAGCCCAGGCTGTGATACTATCTCCAACAGTCTAGTTAAAAACTTAGCAGTAGAAATCGTACAGCCATTAGTGCATATATTTAATCTGTCACTGACAAATGGCATTGTACCCAGGGAGATGAAAGTGGCAAAGGTTGTCCCAATTTTTAAGAAGGGTGACCCAAAACTATTGACGAACTACCGACCCATTTCCCTATTAACAACTTTCTCTAAAATTCTTGAAAAACTTATCTATGTGAGAACTGTAAAGTTTCTCAATTCAAGTAAAATATTTTCCAACTTTCAATTTGGCTTCCGTGAGAAACATACTACCACCCATGCTATACTGCACTTTATCAATAAAGTTTCTTATGCTATGGACAACCACATGCACACACTTGGAATATTCTTGGATTACTCTAAGGCATTTGATACAGTAGATCACAAAATATTGTTATGTAAATTATCCCATTACGGGGTTAGGGGTGCTGCCCTGGATTGGTTCAGGAGCTATTTAGCTGACAGACAGCAATTCGTATCCATAAATGGTTTTGATTCAGAGTTACAAAATGTCAGCTGTGGAGTCCCGCAGGGATCACTTCTTGGTCCTCTTTTATTTATTCTTTATATAAATGATTTTCAATATTCTTCTGATGTATTATCCTTTATTTTGTTTGCAGATGATTCAAGCATATTTTTTTCACACAAAGATGCACAAGTTCTTGTGCAAACAGTTAACTCAGAGTTGCGCAATATTACCTCATGGATTCATGCTAATAAACTGTCTCTTAATCTTACAAAAACCAATTATATGATATATAGCAATTCGCTCAAGATGTTGCCCGGTGACATTATGTTCAACGGTGTTCTGATAGACAGGGTAACATCAACTAAATTTTTAGGTCTTTATATCGACGAACAATTGAAGTGGAAAACTCATGTAAATAATCTATGCAAAATATTATCAAGGAATACTGGTGTAATTCGTAGGTTGAAGTCTACTCTTCCTAAAAGCATATTACTTATCTTGTATTCAACTTTGATTCTACCTTATATTAATTATGGTGTGCTTGCTTGGGGCAAATCTCTAATAACACAATTAGATAAAATATTCTTGGCTCAAAAGAGGGTAATAAGAACAATCTGTAATGCTGACTTTCGTGCTCATACAAATCCTCTTTTTTATCATCATAGGATTTTAAAGGTAGAAGATATTTATTATATGCAATTGGGTTCCTTAATGTATGATCTCAACTCAGGTGTACTGCCACTGGCATTAGCCAAGATTTTCAAGAGAAACAATCAAATTCACAATTATGCCACAAGAGGTGCTTCTGCATTCCACTTACCCCATGCAAGGACAAAGTTTACTCTCAACACGTTAGTTTGCACTGGACCAAGGTTTTGGAACACTCTTGACTCAAGCATTAGCCATTCTGTCAGTATAGCTGTCTTCAAACGTAAACTGAAATTGTACTTATTGAATAATTACTTAGTTGTTTCTTAATCTGTAGTGTCGTGATTTATATTTGAACTTAATCCATTCCCCAATTTACTACTGTATAGCAACTGCCGACTTACCTTTTCCTTTTTCTTTCCTTTCTCGCCTGTAGCGAGCTTTCAGTTTACAGTGAAAGTATTTTTTTTTTCTTTCTCCCCCCCACTCGAGCTCTCCCTCTCTTTCCCACTCCCGCCCCCTCTCTTCATTTCTATATCCCACATTATTATCACTCTTATCTCCCCCTTTTGTACATAGTCTCTTCTCCCCACCCTTTTTTATTACTCAGTTAAACCATGTGTATAATCATATGGTTATTGTTTATAGTTATTTGTTTTAGTACTAGCTTTAGCGCCTTTGACGAACATTTCTTGTATTAATCTATTATATAACCAGGCTGTTCTTGTTGTTTATGTTATTGTTTTTGAGGGACCTGACCTCTACAAGCTAAGCTTTAATTAGGTCTCCTCGTCTTTTCTTCTTTTGTTTTCTCATGTAAATGCATTGTGTGAACTTGATTCTTATAAGTGTTCCTCTTATATACTTTGCATGTTATACATTTGTTAAATTGTATTACTTTTATGTTGGAAGAAAGACAAATAAACTTGAACTTAAAAATAAACTTGAACTTGAACTAGTCTGTATGATTTCTTTTCTCTTTTCTAATTATTTTATGTTTGTTACATATTTTGTAATAACAATATGAGGTCTGATTCTTGTTATTTAGTGATGATGTTGTGAAATATTGAAATAAACTCAACTGAAAATGTAAATGAAACTGAAATTAAGAAATGCATGAAATTGCTCTGTGTCTCAGTTGTAAATGCAAAAAACAGGTACATGCATAATTTTTTGCATCAAGCGAACATATTTTTCTGACATTGTAAATGAATTAACATGAAGAGATAATCGAGTTTACAGACCATTTTCAAAATTTATGTCCTATGGAATAACGGATCTATAGCACGAATGGCAAATAGTATATGAATATATATATTAAAATATATATGTATTAATCTATATATCCATTTTTTTAAATTACTTTATGCGTGAAAGGTTTGTTGCCTTTATTCAAATCATTGCATTTAATAGTGAAAATGACGATTAATAAATTATAATAACAATAGTGCTTATAATAATACATTTGATTATTCACCTAATCTAAAACAGTATGGTTATAACAGAATTAATGCACTTCGAATAGGAATATTCTACAATTGCGATCTAAGAGAAGAGTAATGTACTTATTTACCAAATATAAAGATGTCGTGTATGTGGTTTGATTCATCTTTTTTTATATAAAGAACATTATCTCCCAAAATAGTGACTGACGAAACAATGTTATATTTGTTTAGATCTGATATCACAATATCGTAATATAAAAAACAATCTTCCTCGAGTCCGAGGAGTTTTGTTACGAGATTCAACTGTGACAGAGATTGTAAATTGATACTATAGTCCTAATTTGACTGTTCTTGCGAGCAATATTGGTGATTTGGGATCCGGATTTATAACAAGTAGGACAAATCGATTTCTTTTTTAAAATCTAGGTATCAGAATATACCAGTTTTAATTTTTGTATCAGAAAAAGAGTTTAATATCAATATTTGTCTCACCTTGAACAAAACTATCCAAGGAGCACATCTATTACTTTTGCAGTTTTGGAGTGATTAATTTAAGTAGGCCTATGGATAGTGAGATCTCACCCCTTAAAAGATCAGTGGATATTCGAGGTCATTTACTGTCAAGTGCGCCCTACGAACGGTTCTAATACTGTAAAGTATTAACGCGCAAAACCAATCAAGAGAGGTTTCATGTGAGATTCGAACCCGCCACCCATGTAGATGGCACATGTAGAGGTGTTGTGGTCTAGTAAATAAGTCTCCGGATTGTGAACCACAACGTACGGGATTCGAATCCCACCGCGGCACTTATGTCCTTTGCAAGGGCCTTATTCTACATTTGCCACACTCGACCCAGGTGTAGTAAGTGGATACCTGCTATGATTCATTTCTTGAATGCCATGATCGCTACGGTTGCCGGAGCTGATAATATCCAAAGTCCATTGGAGGCGCATAGAGACGTTATATCGTAATGCGATATGCGATTTACAATAACAGCATATTATTATTAATTATGTCAAATAACCACATGGGAATTGAATTCCGTGGGATATTTGTACGTTGAACCTCGGCGAGAATAAAGTCCGCCAACATGCCCCATTTTCTAAACCTGCAAATATGCCAATATTTATATCTACAAAAACTGTATTATCTATTTTTGTTTGAACGCGATAATCTTTTTTTTTTTTCTTTCTTCCCTCTTCTTCCTTTTGGAGACATAAACAAATAAGTTCGACTTCCATCATCAAAGTCAATTGGCAAATTGGAATACTTCTCGGACGGTCTAAAAGTAGGAGAAATTTTGCCCAATTTATGGTTCTGGGTAAAATCTTTTTGTTGATATAGTACATGTAATTTTATGCATCTTTTATCGGATTGTTGTAGGCCTACATAATCCAAGTAATTATACTCGTTATTGGTTTTACATCGAATTAGAATATTGCAGAAATCTACTGCAGAGTAATTTGGAAGTGCATGGGCCTACCTACTAACATTATAACAATATTGGTGTGGAGCCCACCAATACTACTACTACTGTTATCAGTATCAAACTTAATGTACATCATGTACACGAATATCTGTTAACGACATCCTAGGCTCTATGTAATACGTACACTGTATACCAGCATGCATATACTATTTTAAGAGCCTCGTCATGATTGTGTTGAGAGTGTAGCATATGGCTGTATTTGTTTATTGATAAAGCAAAACTGAATATTAATTAAAGGCAATACCGCTAGCTTTTACCGCAGCCTATTGACAAAGCAATACTGAATATCAATTAAAGACAGAGTAATTACAGTAAGATATAAAACTCAATTTAGAAACCCTTCTAACAAAAATTTGTGGGTGAATAAAAAATAATCTCACAATGTTTTAAAGTGAAATTCTTATTGCTATTCCGTTGCAAATTTTGAGTGAATAGGTGGGAAAAGATCATTATAAACTCTGATTGAATTATTTTTTCTTCTTCAGTGTAATACATGATAGGATTAGTCTCATAATATATAGTACTCTCATCTGTTCTGTATTCAAGAGCAATACATTTTCATGTCACGTTGCTACCTATTCTTTAAAAAGAAGCTTTATACTTGGAAAATTGGGCCTCAAAGTTGTTGTGTTAAGAGAGAGCGAGAGCAGATAATTATGTTTGTAGCCAAAAGAGCGAACGCTCATAATTTTACGCATATTATAAAAGAGCTTTTGGCTCTCAGCCTCCCCCTAAAAATAAACATGTATTCTTCTTAAATCTTATGCGCTTTTGTGTAGAGGTAGTCCACAGTTTGTTTCTAAAAGTAGGTCTTCGGATATGCAGAACATTTATTTATGCAGAGAGAGAGAGAGAGAGAGAGAGAAAAAATAGTTTTGAAAGCTAAATTATGTTTGTCATGAAGGAAGTATAAAAGCAAAATACATTGAAGTGATTCGGTAACATTGTTGAAGGTTGATGAAAAAATTGCGTAATGTTTGTATAATGTGTTACTTACTATATTCCTTCTACTGTTCTTAGCCTCTAACATGCAACAAATCCTGAACAATTCTCAAACCACAGAGACATTTATGGTTTTCTTTGAAGGCATCACTGTGCAACTCCTTCTAACAGTAAATTCTCCAAACTATTTTTGAATCTTCCCAACCGTTTTCTCATGAAGATAACACAAAGGCCTACGACTGGCTTTTACAAGTCTTCTAACACTTAAATGTCTGGAACGGTATATAGACCCGATTCGTTGCTTTGTGACAATTTATATTCACCTAAAATGTAATTAAATTGTAATAATATAGTTGGGAGAATAATGAAATCGATCAGATTAGTATTTCCCAATGTTATCATTAATAATGGTCTGTTTTCAGTTTTTTCACTCAAACTTTCAGATTATCTTTAATTGTACACTCTAAAAAAAAAATGCTCAATTTGAGTCAAAATGTTACTCTTTTGAGTAGTCAAAAGGGAACCACCCGACTTTTGAGTAAACTTTACTCAGCATGTGTTGAGTAACAAATCTACTCATCTGTTGAGTAAAAATATTACTCAATAAAAGACTAAATCTCTACTCAGTTTGAATGAGTCAACCTTTACTCAATATTTACTCCTTTGTCGAGCGGTTCCCCTTTTTACTCAGCATCTGGGTAGAAACGTAATCAACTCATGTCGAGTAAGAAACTGCTCATGATTTGAGCCAAATTTTACTCAATTAACGAGTACATGTTTTGACTCAAATTGTTTGAGCAATTTTTTGCTCAAATATTGAGTATGATGTTTTCTGGGTAACGCTTAGTTGCTCAATCAATATTGAGTAAAAACATGTACTAAGTTAAGTACATTTTTTTTACTTAATACTGATTAAAACAAAGGTGCATTCAACTAGGGTTTTAACTTTTTGACTAAGGGTTTAACTAAACCGCTGATTAATATTGTTCTTTTTTTAACAGCTGTTAAGTAACCATTATTTGTCAATGGAGAATATAAACCATAATTTTGCCTGATTTCTAAATTTAGCATTGATTTGAAGTTCTTCACTCACACACTATGCAATTAACATAAAGTCAACGACATTTTAAATTTAGTAACATAATTTGTGGACTTTAATTTCCAAAATCAGTTTGAATCACAGTGAAAACTCAGAGTTCTCTCATCAAAGAAAGACACTCATTATTAGTCCATCTGTACTAGGGTCCATGGTTTAATAAGATCCTTGGTACGAATTCCATGAATGAGACGATCAAAGAAGTCCCATAATTATGACAGCTGCCTGGGCAGGGTAATCCAGCTGTAGTACTTGAAACATCTTGTAGTACTTGAAACATCTTGTAGCAGTAGTCAACTGCTGCTGTCAATGAAGAGCATGAATAGGCGCTTCTCTCGAGGACTACATAACACTGTCCTGGCTTCCTCGGTGCTCCTCAAAGCACCAACAAAAACAGTGGGCTCCTTCCTCTGAAGGAGGCCAGAAAAAAAGTCCAAGCCAGTTCCTTCTTAAAATGATAACATTTGGATATGTAGTTAACATGGTACGAATTAACAAGGTAGAGGTTAATATGTGCATTAAGTTGCATTAAGATGATAACAACTAATTGGTTTCGATAAAAAGAAGATTGTCTTTTTTCGGGGGGAAGTTATCCTACTCCATGTCCTAGGGGGTAATTTTCTAGGGGTAATTGTCATCTGGGGTGGTTGTCTTCAGGGGGTTATTTTCTGGGGGGGGGGGTAATTGTCCCGCTGGTAATTGGCCGATTGCCAAGGGGTAATTGTCCTAGAACCATCTGCATCAATATGCCTACCCCAGGCCAATACGTGCTTAATACAAAAACAATAAAGTAGGCTAGCTATTACCGGTCACTAAATTAATGCATGCACGCTCGCCCTTAGAGAATCGCCCAAGTTCAAAATCACATTAATGACATCGACAGTGACAACAATAATTTCACAATCTTGATCAACACAGTGTCCTTGAGACTTGACTAAATATCACACGGTAGCTCTTTTAATATTATCATGAGGATTTCTTACCTAGATGTCGATCCAAGCTCGATCCATGAGCTCAGAATTTCTTCCCAATGTGTCACATCTATCTCAGTTCTTTCGCATCTTTCTGCACGCGCACATGCATGCACGAGACATGCACATGACGGACAATGAAAGAGTACAAAATATGCAGTTCCTTAGGTAGACAAAGGAACATACAGCTGCTATTATGTAAAAATGTGTAGAACAGGTGTCACATGCATATTGACAGCTAGTTGCACTTTCCATCGATCCAAATTTCACTCGAACCCGAGGTAAATTCGGGTAAGAGATCAATGTTGAGTTATTTATCACCTGCCGCTGCGTAATACCCAACCGTAGTTTACTCAAAATTGACACAAACGAAGTTCTTACTCAATGTTGAGTCATTGATTTACTCTTTATCGAAGGTAACAAATTACTCGGGTGACGAGTACCACTAAAATTAAGGTCTTACTCCAGCTTGAATACTGAATTGCTCATTTTGTTACTCAACTTGTTTTACTCGGCACAATTTACTCGCTGACATTAAGAGTGTACATCTAGCATTGAAATCACTACACCATTTTCTCTCATCTGAACAATGTTACCAAGTTTCTTTAAATAAAACTAGGGAAGCATTTATTTTATTGCAGTACGGGTGTTCGATCGGTACCTTTTCACAGGAGGAATTTCTATCTTGACTTCGGAAAATGAAGGAGGAAGGGTAGGGCATCAGCCTGCATTGACCCCTGGTTCCGCCCCCTATTTAACGCTCTTATATACAGACCTAGTATATGCTTTAACTATCAAGCCCCAGTATATCGAAACTGAATCCTACTTCTAAGCAGGGACGTGATAGAGAAGGACTGGAATCAAGGCTCTCTCCTTTGACCCCATGCTCCAAGCCGCCGAAAAGTTATGCGCTAATCTGCAACTGTTGACCAGGTGGTGAGATAAAAGAGCGCATGAAATTTCAGGATTTAGAATTCCTACATCAGAAATTGGTATCACAGCAACTGTTCGCTGTCCCTTCCAATGATTTCTCATCCATTGTTAAATGTGTAAAAGTAGAACAAGCGAACACAAACTTGTGTAATTTCATCCTTTTTTAAACTTGAAAAATACAAAAAACACGCGAAAACACGCATTAGCAAACTTAATGTTATTGAAGATTGTAAATCATGGATCAAATAACGGGACATTAAAGCATGCACAAATTAGCGCATCATCCTAAAATATTGAATTTTTGACAGGATGTAATTTTTCTTTTACCAACTCTGGCACACAAATTAAAGGAAGGACGGAGTTCTAAATTTGAAAATTTGTTTGATGTACTATTTCCAATAAAATCCCATATAAAGTTTTTGATTTACACTGAAATTTTGCCGGTAATTTAATATTTTGTAATAAATGTAAGACTGGTGCCTGGCTTCCGAAAGTCCCCGCAGTGGAAGCACGGTTCGGAGCATGGAACTTCAAAGCCAAGTGGAATGTTACACATCCCATTGTTACGCTTTAGAACTCAAGAATGCGTTGAATAAATTACAAGAGTTCCGCCTCCTTTTCTTTCACCTCCCTGTTCTAAGTACTTCCATGTCTAACCTTTGTTCATAATATCTTTTTATTTTCTTTGCTTTACTTAGAAACTTGAAGAGATCTCTACGAACTGCGAAGCTCTGCAGACATACTCCAGCCACTGTGATTATAAACGCTCAGATTGCAGATTTATACCGACGAACCTTTGACAATGTGTTTTCGAGTGAAAATGCTCAGGTAAGAAAAAAAGTATGCTTTTATTATGTATCACTATTCAATTAATTTACTTGGCCCATAATTGTTGAATTATTATATGTACCTGACCTACAACTATGACGAAATGGGTTTTGTTACTTCATGCGATATTAGTATTTTTTTCATCAAATTTAGTGTTTCGTAAGCTAGGCTCCACACCCTTTGAAATTTATGTATGCACTAAATTTAGTATGAATAATCAAATACTCGATATATAAAACGTTAGCTGTAGGACGCAAACAATACAAACATTCATTTAAATTCTCTTCGAACATGGCCTAATATAAATTTAAATTGTTATTTCATCGGCTCTTACCACATGGCTCTTTAAGATTTCTTGATCAAGACTAAATATTATAAGGGAGATATTGCAACTCCAATCTATATTTGATTATATTTTGTTCAATCCTTGAAAGGACATTTGAACGCAGTAGAACACTTCGCTACTGAAATATATAAGTTTATTCATTTATTTATTTCTAATCTTTTGACAGGGTAGCCCATTCATCAATAAGTAGTGGTCTTCCATGGGGCCCGGAATAAACATGAACATATTTACATTAAAAAAGCATAACGTTTATACAGAACAGTTAAAAAATAAAACTCGTTTGCAAAATAAACATATATCATTAACCTAGTTCAACAGTAGCTTGGTATAGACCACCTGGAACAAGCATCGAACTTGTTTAAGTTATTGAGAATATTTTGTTAAAAATTGACAAGGAACGAAAAGATATCATATATTTAGGAGATTTGAATTGCAATATACTCGTAGATCATTTATCTTGCTATACAAAACGATTACTTGGCATTTGATCAAAGAACCCACTAGCGAACACCGCTTTCATCTACCCTTATTGATTTAATTTATACTTCTAACTGTATGAAAGTGGTCGAAAGTAGCGTCGTTCATTTAGGAAAAAGTGACCACTAACTTTTAAGTATTGTATGCATGGTGTACGGTTCGCAAATCCTTTCCTAATAATGTGTATAAGACCTACAGAATATGATACCGATGAAACTGATTAAGCTGGCATTTCCCAGTATTAATGTAACTCTAACACATGTTATAAATACCTCTATTACTACGAATGGAAAAAGGCAAGAGTAAGTGCTTTACATCAAGGTTGAACAAATGAACCCACACATTTTAGACCGATATTAATATTGCCATTATTTTCGAAAGTACTAGAACGTGTAGTTTTTGATCAGTTATATGACTATCTGAATAGTGATAATCTAATCAATGTATATCAATCTGGCTTCCGGCCACTGCACCCAACGGCCACTGCATTGCTGAATTCGACAGCTGAATAGCTGTAAAGCTTTGAATAAGGCAAAGTGGTGTGCTCTGTAATGATAGATTTGAAGAAAGCCTTCGACACAGTTGATTTCGATTTACTAATTCATGACGAGGATCCTCCTGTTAGGAGGTGCTGTGACGGTATTGGACAACACACAATTAATTGGTTTACAAGACATCCGTATGAGAGATACTAGGAACAACAGTTAATTGTCCATCATCTGAGTTATTACATTCAAAATCCAAATTTAAAATCGGGCAGCTCGAATAATAAGTAATACCCCTTTGGATTCGTCGGGAAGCTACAACCTTAATACACTTGGATGGGATACGCTTGAACAGAAAAGGAAAGAAAATATCGCTTTAAAGACGTTCAATATACTTATACAAAAAAAAAACTTCTTATTTATTTAATAAATTCTCGTTCAGAGAAGCCGTATACGAGAAGCGGCAATCTATATGTTAAGAACATCCAGCCTAAAACGGACTGTACCAAACGCACATTTGTGTATACAGGCACTCAGGCGCGGACCCAGGAATTCTTAGGGGAGGGGGCCCAACTTTTTTTTTTTTGCTCCCGAAAATTTGAAAATCGCGCCGGCCGAAAAGCGGGTCAGTGGGGGGGTAGTGAGCACTATTTTTTTTTTTGCTCCTGAAAATTTGAAAATCGCGCCGGCCGAAAAGTCGCTCAGTGGGGGGGGGGGGGGGGGGGTAATGAGCACATTTTTTTTTAATTTAAAAATTTGCACCCCCCCCCCCCCCTTGGGCGTCAGGGGGGCCCATCCCCACAAAAAAGGTAAAAATCACGTGTTTTTACACGTTTTTTCCAGGGGGGAGGGGGGGGGGGGCCCGGATCCGCCACTGCAGGCACTTGCCTATGAAACTCACTACCACACGAAGTGCAAGCTGCACAAATCAAGTACAGTTCTACAACAGGACTTAAAGAATAACCAATGTATTATCATATATATATATAATATACCATGCTCAAATGTTTGTTTGAATTGATATTGTTGTGTATGCATCTGCTCGGGTATTTTTAAATTTCCATAAGATATAATATAGCTTCAATTCATTTTATCTCACAATGATTAAATAATAGAGTTTTGTCTTTTGTGCTTGTTATTTTACTTTACTTTCAAGTGTTCATTTATACTGAATAAAACAAATTGTAATCATATCCTTAATTGTAATGCTATTTTTTTATTTATAGTAATCATATATATTACTCGAACTTATACTAATTCTAATTTTCAATTTTGATCTTGAATATTTGCAGTATCTTGACAAGCCACATTTGATTATTCTTAATTTTATAAAATCCTTTCTGGCAGTTTATTTGAACTAGTAACAATTCTTATTACCAATTGGAATTTGTAGAATATTGACAGTACTCTTGTTCAGCCAATCATGATAATTTGTATTCATCCACATATATTCTTTTCCGGCAGTACTATTTTCTTTTCTTTTTTTTGTATTATTTATCTTTATCCTGTTATTTCTTGTTTGGTTTGAATATGTAATTTGATGTACCATTGTATTTGTTTTAATTACAAATAGTATGTTTATTTGATGTATTTACATTCTTTCATACGGCCCCAATGGAAGTCCGTCTTGTAACTGTTTGGGCTTTCTTAACCGGGTATAAATAACATTTAAAAATTGAGATATCAACCCATTGAATGTCATATAAAGTAATTTGGGGTAGATTTTATACCTTCTAGCTCTACATACTTGTTTTACTTTGTTAAAGGTAGTTATTCCTTTAATTCCTTCATTAGGTAATCAATTTTTCACTTTCAATTCTTCTAAAGTGCCTATGTATACAGAAATCGTAACCTATAACATACTTTCATATTATGCCTTATTTTTGCCACAGACTGGAATCATATTTGATTTGTTGTATCTTTTACACATGGAGCGCTTGGAATCTGATTTCGTCAACTGTAAAATGCACCAGTAAGCTATTTTAGTATTTTTAAAGATGTTTTGACAAATTTATTAAATGTACAATACATAATGTAAATAGAATCTTCAAACGTGTCTGTAAAATCACATAAAGAATAACAAAAATCCTTGTAATCATACTATTCCCCTTAACCCTAATAAGGCCGGGGGGGCCATGACGCCCCCCCCCCCCCCTCCACGATTTTCCTGATTGTTCGGGAACGCAAATGGATGGCGCCCCGCCGCTCGCTGACATTTTTTCTTCGAGTCTTGCGCAACTTTTAAAAGAATTTTTTTTTTAATCGGACCTACGGTTACAAGGTCACGTGACCTTTTGTCTTTGCATGTCAGCCCGAAAATCGGAAAAGTCATTTTTCCTAAAAACAGATCAAACATGGGTTATTGGGTCTTGTTTCAAATTTAGGTGGTTGTTTTGGGAGTCAAAATAGTTGAATTGTAGTTAGAAATGAAATGAAACAACAAAAACAATAAAATACATAAGTTAAAAAAACAATGAAATACATAAGAAATTATCAGAACAGGGGATAACATAAGGAATAAGCTGGCTCTTCCAATTTTTTTTGTCGTATTATTATTCAGAATGGTCTAATGAATATATGTAGTGAAAAAGAATGCTTAAATATGAATAATATATGATTTATGGGTAAAAATGTGATTTTTATGACCTTCTTTGCATAAATTACCATAAATGTGCGAATGAGTGAATTTTTCAAAAAATTGAAATTATCATAGTATTCTATACACTTCACTTGACAAGCGTGCACATTTTCGCGGAGATCGGCCGCTTCACGGCCGAGATCTTATGGGGGGGCAATAGTGCCCTCCCCCCCCCCCCCCCCATCCCCGGCCGCGTTATTTTTTTATGCGGCACAGATTGGGGCATGGTGCGTGTTGAGCCTATGAGAAGTACGTTCTTTTCCTTCTGAATAGTGTCTGCACGTACGTGAGACTAGTCATGTTCGCTAGCGCATATCGCGCTGCGAAGAATTTTGAATATCCATCGCGAAACATTTAGATAACATTCCTCTTCGTTTAAGTTTTATTGACTAATTATTGCGATGTTCTCCTTATTGACGTGCTGCCTCCTCTTCAAATTTCCAATTTCATTTTAATTGTTGATGTAATGATTTTCCATACGGTAGTGAATTACCTGTAACACTATTAAAAACAGACCTCTACTACTAGTACGCACACGACCACTATTAGTCTGTAAATCAAGACCCCTTTTAAAAAAAAGCCCCAATCTGTGCCGCATAAAAAAATAACGCTCCCCGGCCGTATACTAAGACCTCAAATAGCCCGGCCTTTTTAGGGTTAAGCAAAAGGTCTGGTTCAGATCTGCCAATTATTTTGCAAGTATATAAGTGGTTAAGGTATTTGTATTTAGTTTATTATTTTCTATGAGTGTAGATTTGGGGTGAGCTCACGAAATTGTTTGTGCGTACCAAAAATCCAAAGAACCAGATTCAGAACTTTATTTATTCCAAATTTTATTCACAAGAAAATTGTTCAATGCTCAAACAATAAAGACCTCTTAGTTGTCAACAGTTTATGATTATTTCAACTTTGTTAAACGTCATTTGCCATGTATTTATTCACTTTTTCTAAATTAAATGCTTTGAGTTGAAGAAGGAACAATAGTAACAATTTGTTATGCCTCCGTTACGAAGTAGCCGTCCGTCAGTACGTCCCGTTCTCGTGATCGCATTATCTCAAGAACCGATTGATGGATTTCTGTCAAACTTAGGTCATGTGTGTATCTTGCAGAGCCAATGAACTGATTCGATTTTGGGTCACGAGATTAAAGGTCAAAAGTCACAGGGCTCATTATGTATGCGAAAATAGCTTGTGATCACATTAACCGATGGACAGATTACTATCAAACTCTGAACATGTATGTATCTTGCAGAGTCATTGAACTGATAAAATGTTAGGGTCGTGAGGTCAAAGATCAAAGGGTCATACATGAATATGAAAAATAGCTTGAAATCACGATATTCTGAGAACCTGTTAATTGATTACAATCAAATTTGAATTTTAAATATTGCTTCTGTTTTGGTTTGTAAAATGGCTCTATGGTGGAGGCATCATTTTCGACTGCGCACAGTAAGTTGAAGGTCCATCTAGTTTTCATATAAGGCTTAATGCAGGTTACACGAATTATGAATTTCGCAATTTTTGACACAAAAGTTTTTTGTTAATTTCTTACACAGATCAGACATTGGATTGCACAAAGAGCATAATACTTACATCCCCGAACTATCCTTCGCTTTACCCCAATGATGCATTCAAGGAGTGGTCCATCACAGCACCTCCTAACAGGAGGATCCTCGTCACTTTTAATGACTTTAACTTGGAATATCCTTATGATTTCATTGACATTTGGGACATGTATCATGTTAAGAAGCCCTACACAGGCGAGGATATGCAATTCCCTCCATATCTGATGTCAGGGCATACTCTCCATATTGAGTTCACCTCATCTAGAAGTGGCAGAAGCAAAGGATTCAACATTTCAGTCTTGTGTAACGAACTTTCAAGTAAGTTCACTCGTATGATCAAGATAGGAAAGAGCATTCTGTAAATATTAACCTAATTTGCACAAGTTGATAGCACGACTCTCTGTTCAGGTAATCTCATTTATCTACGGTATTTGTACGATTTCATATATTGTAACATGTACACGTACTTTCACTGTTGATCACAACTTCAATTTATAATTTATGTCTCTCCTAGTCTTATTTTTGTTATAAAAGCGCACTGTTCGTTTCATTTAGGCTTAAATTCACTTTTGTAGTTGGCATAATTATTTCACCCTAAGTCAATTCTTTGAAGGGGTGCAATACTACTTTCTTATTATTTTCTCATTAGATGCCTTTTCTGGCCGTTTAGTAGACGGTGCTTCACCAGCAGAAGGATTTCTCGAGCTACCCACACAATCTGGTAAATGGAAGAGAGTCTGTGAAGACAGCTTAACCGAGAGTGTGGCAGAGGTGATTTGTGGAGAACTTGGCTATCCTGGCTTCAAAGAGATCTCATACGAGAAATCCACATGTGCTTCAGATCAAGACAACTGTACAAGAGCTCCAACTTGCAACCCTTGTTCGTATATATTTTTTCTTCCCTTATTTAATAGAATATACAAATCATCACTAATATTACAAAAAGACACATTTTCCCAAAATATTCTCCCAGTGCACATCACTATAATAGATTTATCTGTGTTTTGATAACTTTTTTCTACAGCTACATATCGTCTGGTGGATTGCACAGCTCAGCATTCAATGTGCTCGTCTGAGAAGGTCGTCAAAATAATATGTAATGGTGAGTCAAGATGTCTCTTGTTTGTCCTGATTATAATAAGATACATACATCCCCTATGGTGAAACAAGAGGGACAAAAAGTGGGGATTATTGCTTATGATGCTTTTCAACTTTCCTTTTAATTGTTGATTAGTTTTTTTGTGCAATACTATAGTAGCATTTTTGCATAACTATATATTTTCTAAACATTAGAAAAGTTCAAAATTCCCAGTCTGGTTCCATGGAAACGATGCTATTGCATTAGGCCTTCAGCAGATAAAAACAGCCACGTACGCCTTGAGTAAAGGCTCTATGAGAGAGATAAACACAAGTACGTACAACTTGCTAGGCCGGCCGTCTCTTCAATCCTAGAAATAGTCATTTATGACATGTAATTGTATATATGTATATATATATAAATAATTCATAAAATAGTGGGTGGCAAAAATAGTCATCTGTGACTGATTGCCAAACAAAATCAAATCAAGAAAGAAAGAAGGGGGGTAGATAGAGGGGGGAGAAACAGAGAGAATGAGACAGAGAGAGAAGGAATAATACACGTGCCTTTTTTAGACACCGTCTTCATCATTACAAGGGTTTGCTTATTATGATGTGCTTGTTGTGTGTTTGTTTTTACATTAAAGTATCTTGTTGGGTTTTTCCCACAGAGCCCGGATATAAAGGATGCTATAAACTCGACACCAAGACATTACAGAACATCTCCAAGTTTGAGTTCGCTTCGACTGCACATTGTCTTTATTTGTGTAAAACCCACGAAATCCTAGCTATCGCTATTATGAATCAAACGGATTGTGTTTGTTCCCCATCTTCCGAGGTCCAGTTGGAAAATGAACCGAAGTGCAGTGAAGAAACAACGTCGCTATCAAAGATGTCAGTTTATGACGGTAGGCACAGGCAGGCATTATTTATTTGATACGATCGAGAAAAAAATTCAGGAACTAAACTTCAGACCAATTTCATAACTATAATTATTGTAAAGCTTTAGAAATCATGTTCGGATAATGCAATATTTCACAGTAATGTTCACACATTTTAACAGGTGACGCACAAGACTATTGACATTGCCTTAGGTTTATTTTTTTTAACTCATCAAACCTTACCCTGGTGCTAGGTTTACAATGGCATCGTCTATCAAATTATATCCATTTAGAAATCAAACTGATAATCGTAGTTTTGTATTGAAGAACTTATATCAAAAAACTTTTAAATTTCAAACTTAATCGACACAATCGCTACTTGCGTAGATCCCTAGATACGTTGTTGCTGCAGATCGCATATATCAAAACAAAAGTAACGCTATATGATCGAGCATTTGCTTGTGCAGCCCCGAAACTCTGGAATAACTTACCATTTGAAGTCAGGAAATCACAATCTGTGAATTTCTTAAAATAAAAATTGAAAGCACATCTTTTCAATTAACTGTAAACGTAAGAATATCAGGAGCTCTTGAATCGCAGTAGAATATATACTTAATGTTGAAAAGTTTCTGCGCTCTATACATGTATTATTATTATTGAGGCATGCATGTCATTGAAATAACATTTCCAGTATATCGTGGATTTGTTTTGGAGAACTTTGATATATGCCATAATTATCGTTCATCTAAAATGTTAAATTGTTCACAAAATAATTAAATTTCATCATCAACCGTCCTCTGAAGAAATCTGATAAATTTCTCTCAATAAATCGGATCTCATACCTCTTCTTTATAGCTTCTGTAGGTTTCTGCGAGGAGCTAAATGACACGACTGGTGGATCTTGGGATTCTAACATCACGTGGTTTGGTTCTATCGTTCATCTTACATGTATAAATGGAAACATTCTGAAAGGCAATGGAACCCTGCGGTGTGTGCCGGGGTCATCACCATTGAATCCTGTGTGGAACGATTCAACACCGCATTGTGTAATGGACGGTAAGTGACGATAGCCAACTCTTTAACAAAAAACGTATTGTCGTGTTTCGAGGGTTTCCAGCGTTAAAAAAAAAGCCAAACCTATAGCTCATTGCTATGTTCCTTTATCCATTCATTTCGATTTGATTTTTAAAAGTCCTTGTTGAAACCGTCCATGTTTCCACAGAAAAAAGTGGAACACGGATTATCTTTTCCGGAATTGAAATACCGTGTCGAGGTGACACGGTATTTCGATTAGCCCCGATTCCGTGTTCCAAGTCAGGCAAATACCGTGTCAATCGTGGATCCAGATCTACACAGGATTCCACGCGATCGTATGTGTTTCGAACGAGTTGTTCTCCCTCCCGCCAGACACGGTTTGTCGTGGTTTGTTTCCACAGCGATTTCACACGGATCGACACGGCAATAACCACCTCCCAGAGGTGGTTATGATAATCCGTATCTCGGTCGACACGGGTCGCCAATAAACCGTGTTGCTTGTGTTTCCACAGGAAAGTTACACGGTTTTACACGGTATTACCCGTGTAATACCTACGTACAAGGTTTTACAGAGTTGCATTATGTGATAGTTTATAAAAGGATGCTTTAACCAAAAGCGGAATGAACAGTTATAATCTATGGCAGGAATCAGCAAAACATTAGAAATAAATGGATATTTCTGGAAAGCATTAACATTTAAGAGAATGATTATCTTTGACGATTACGCACAAAAACATAATACCATACAATGATTTATACTACATTTTGGTCTTTAAACAATGGATAAGAATTCTAATGAGAAATCTGCATTACTGCAAGAACTTTTTTTCAGTGTATAATACTTTTTTTTTTTTTAAACCAGACAAAAATGAACTATAGAAAAAATATACATATTGAAATATGGATACGCGAGAACAAAAACACTCAATTATCGATAATGTGAATCACGTTGATTTTTTTTGTTTTTGTTTTTGTTTAGGGAGGACCCTTTTTCCCGTAAGCCGTAATAATTTCAATACCCATCGCAAGTAAGCTAGTACTGCCGTTATACAGTTTCATTTGGAAAAGATTTAACAAGATTTTGTATTTTATTGTATCTGTTTCAAGACATCACCAGAATAATTATATCTTGATTTATTTCATTACCAACAGGTTCTTCTACACCGTTGGATGTAGGTTCACGTACGTTCTCTAGTTATTTTCACGTCATTCATGCACTAATGAAGTCCCATATCTAAACCGTACTCTACCGTAGACTAATTACTTCAAGAGAAATACTAGTTCTGGAAAAGGCCAAAATTAATTCCTGACTACCCTCTTTCTTGTTATTCCCATGAAGAGCAATTATTCATATTATAAATTAAATAATTTGATATTTAAAAACTTGTTGGGTTTTGCACGTCTCGGGCTAAACTAATTCCACGTGGTATTCGTTCTGACTGCAGATCGTTCTAAAGGTTATCGGCTTTTTTTGTTGATAAGTGGTAGAAATCTCGAAATGAAATATAAAAACTCAAAATAGTTCCTGAAAGAGGATGGCAACGGATATCGGTACTTGCGCTGTACAGAAAATATACACTCATCAAATTTAGAATAATAAAGATAGCGATACCTTCACCATGTTTAAAAGAATGGTTCCACGAGAGAAAATGTCTGTACTGGTCTATGGGATTTCGTCTCAGCAACGTTTTCACCAATAACTGAAATAAGCAACAATTTCATAGTACCATTGCGTTCACTGGTGCCTTCCTCTACGTAAAAAGCAAACGCTTTAATGCTACTTTTACACTATGTTCCCGGCGGCCACGAAAACCACGTTTCAGGCCACCGTGGCAGGCCGTGATTGCCGTGGATACCGTGTCAGATTTTTAAACTGTCAAAAAAATTGCCACGGCAGTCACGGTGCAGATGAGAAACCCAGTAGGCCGTAGTAAAACGGGGAGAACGTAACAAAATGTGACAGTCCGTAATAGGCCGTAACAAAACTTGGAGGTGGTCCGTAGTGGGACGGGAGGCCCGCGCATATTCTCCGGCATCGTACGGTCTTTTCAAGTGTTGTCACGTTCTTCCACGTTTAATGCACGTTTTGTCACGGTCGCTTCACGGTTGTTGAGCATTTTGTCCCGTTTTGCCACGTTTTGCCACGGTTTGCCACGGTTCTCACGGCAGGCCAGGGTGTATGGTAGCCGTTTTGTCGCGTTTAATTACCGCGCATGCCGGCGTCTGACGGTTTACGGGCGCGGCGTGTTGCGTTCTGACATGGCGCACGCATCAGACAAACTTTAATCCGTATAAAACGATACTGGGCATCCATCAAGGCGAGGAGAGGGATACTGAAAGAACCCTTGTAGTTGTGGTACAAGGAGCCTGTGTTGGGTGGCTTGCTGGTGGCAATATGCTTCGCGTCCAGCTCCCACAGCATGAGGTACATTCCACTTGTCTTCAAACTCCTGGGCAAGGGCTCTTCACTCATCGGGCGTCACATGAACGGCGAACACTTCGTCCTTGTAGGCTTCCACGATGGCCTTGCACACTCTGGCACCATATGGCAGGTGGCTGCTTTATTGCACCGGAACGTATAGGAGAGTGACGAGTAATTGTCCCCAGTGGCCAGATGTTTCAGAGTCACTGACAACTTGAATCCATGCAGGTGGTAGTGCAGAGCGGAACTTAGTGTCTTCTCTCTCTCGAAGGCTGGTGTTACTCTTTCCAGGATCTCATCGAAGATCTCTGGAGGCATCCTCAGATAGTTCTGGAAGGCGTTGGTATCTTCAGCGCGGAGCTCTTTGGTGAGAAAGGTTGAGTTAGTGGCCCAGTTGCTGCCTTCTATCTTCCAATGGCCATTTGCGCACCCACATGGATCTTGGCCTTCTCATCCGCCTTCTTCGCCTTCTTGCTGCCTGCTGAACTCTGGCATTTCCTCCCTGCACATTCTGCTGACGCAAAGACTGGATGTATGCACCCAGCAAACACAAAATCTTCTTCATCGTTGGCATTCATGATGTTGTCTCATCAAAATCTCAGGATACAATGATTGCTATTGCTTGGGAGGCCTTCTTTGTGGGCACAATCGTGCTCCAAAGCTGCCCGGCGTCCACGTTTCATCCGTAGAAAGCCTTGACAGAACGTGAAAAACGTGTCAGAACTTGATCAATACGTGAGAAACGTGAGGGACCCCATCAGAAGGTGACGGGCCGGGAGAGAACGTTCTGGCATCCGTGGTAGAACGCGGGCCGAACTGTAGTGCGCCTTGGAGCCTCCGGGACTCAGCATCCCCTTCCCCCCACGGCCCGTCACGGATACCGTGGTAGACCGTGAAAAAACTTGGCAAGACCTAACAAAACTTGAATCCAGAGATAAAATTTGGTCTAAATCCCACGGCGCACTACGTTTCGGGCAAACGGGACTGCCGTGGCCGCCGGGAACATAGTGTAAACGTAGCATTACGTAGCATAACGCTGTGACTGTTTGCGCTGTATCTATGTATTTGGTTGATCTACTTTTTCGTTCGCGTTGATCTGATCATGTGAAAATTACAGTTTCGAAGATTCCCAGTTGTGATAATTAGTGAAATTACAAAGAAATTTTGATTTTCTGGGACAGGCTAAGATTTTGTTTAATACATCAGTTGATCAGTGTCCTCTTAACTTCTTTATTAAGCAGAGTGTACTGTATTGCAAATTTGGTAGTTCTATATATCTTGAGTGCTGAATGTACCTGAAAAATGAAGTACCATAATTAATGATGAGAAGCAGTTCAACAAAAAGGGGAAAAAATCAAACGAAAGGCATATAAAACAATATAAAACAATTGCATTTTCTCTATTTGTCGAAGGCGGCCTTTTCGCGAGTAATTGTAATACCCATCGCAAGTAAACTAGTGCTGCCGTTATACAGTCCCATTTAGAAAACAAAAAAGACAGTTTGAAAAAAGATGAAAACAAATACCAAGTTACAAACATTAAAAAGATTTTGTATTTTATTGTATCTGTTTCAAGACATCACCAGAATAATTATATCTTGATTTATTTCATTACCAATAGGTTCTTCTACACCGTTGGATGTAGGTTCACGTACGTTCTCTAGTTATTTTCACGTCATTCATGCACTAATGAATTCACATATCTATTTAAAAAAAAACCGTACTCGTATTCAAGACAAACATCAGTTCTAGAAACAGGCGAACATTTTTTCCTGACTGCCCACTTTTTTTTATTCCCATGAAAAAGAACTATATCATAATAGTGATTTCAATAGCCTTGAAAAATATTGCTCACGAAGTGCTATCCTATTGAATATTTGACTAAAACTAGTTTAAAATTCGGGACCACAGTCTGATGCTACATATTTGTATAGTCCCATGTTCGGTGCTTTTCATTGTTAATGATATTAAGCAAGTGCTTTGACAAACCATTTTGTAATAGCTTTGGTGAACTGGATTCTGGAGAGTAATACAATTTAGTTACAAAATTTCCAAACCAATCTGCGTTCATAATGCATCGGACAAAGAGAAGGAGTAAAAGTTTAAATTCCTGTTAAAGTGTAAAACGTCTAGAGTAAGCATCTTAAAACTTGTGTTTACATAACCAACAGGCAATGTTAATGAAATTATCTTTTACACCTTATAAAGCGGTACGCAATTTTATGTATGGCCTCTTTCATTTTTACAGGATCATAAAGGGCTATATAACTAATAAAAGTACATTATGTATTCATATACTGAGACTTAATGGAGACATTTTAAGGATATGTACAATACTGCCAAAGATCCATGCTTTGAATTTGAATTGCTCTAAATTTACTACAGTATAAGTTGCCTATTTGTAATATTTTTTTGTTTTCGATGATTTTAGTATCAACACTTTACCTAGAAATTAAATCTACGACCACGATTTCTGATAATGCCATTGAATATACGACAACACCCGTTTCGACGTCAACTGGTGAGGGAAAACAAATAATGTTATAGTGATCAAAATGCACATTGGTTCACAGCATATAGGCCTATAATGTGCCCTCCGTGGTGCAAAAATGCATTCTTTGCAGAAGAGTATATACAATCTGGTACTAAAACACTAACCCCATTTCACAGCAATACTAAACCATAACTTTTTATAGACGTTTATTTCAATTTTTCAAATTTATTTTATGTTTCTCTTACATTTCTATAAAATCCGTAGGTACACCATCATGGGACAAAACAAATAATAATCGAGGAGATCCATAGGAAGAATAAGCTTACAATGCGTATATTAACAAAATTACATTGCATAAAGTGGGAAAGGGGAAACTAACGTGACTGAATATTACGATATGTGATTTCGTCAATCAAAATCCATTCCAAAATATGCAGTATTGATACATTTACCCATGTCATTGATCAGTATTTACATACCATAGCACTATCTATTCCTTGAGTTCTCTAAGACTTTCAACGCGATTACTCAACGTAATCATGATATTTTCCTCTATATGCTGTCAAATATCACTATTGTAGAGCTAGTCTATAGGAGGAAGACGCACTGTCAAAAATATCCCAAAAACTAATTATACACAATACTATGATCATGTTGGTATGATGGCAAATGACCTTTTCCTTTAATATGAAATTTAACTATACATATGTTATAACGAATAACGGAGATGTTATCATATTCGTTATCATTATCCATGACAAATTTGTTATCATATTTGTTACGTTTATCAACTGCTTTTTCCCAGCTTTGAATGTTCAAGCAAGTAAAAGCTCATTAACTAGAGATGGATTAAGACTCCTTGAAGGGGGCAACATTACGAAACATTCTCTGAAAAGAAAACAAATGCAAAATAGAGGATAGAAAGAAAAAAACATCACAATTGTCAGGTACCTTTAGGGTCTAGACTTTGAAATACTATTTAAAACTGCATACACACAAAAAATAAAAGATTCGATTCGAAAAATTTCAAATCCTACTCAAATCTCATTGTCCTTACTACAAAAACAAAAAGAACATCAAATTCATCTTGATGATGTTTGTATTAATTTTGTATTCCTGTGCCTCAAATTTTATAATATTCGATGTGAATTTCAAGAGGTAGAATTAAATTTCCAGTACTTCCTTTCTGTTGTACAAATGAAACAGAAAATTGAATATAAAATAGCAGAGAAGAAAGGTAAACTAAACTCCCACTTTAGGAAATGGTCACTTTCTTTCTTGTAGAATTTTGGTCCCCTGGTATTTAATACATCTTTTATACTTCCTTATTGTCAATTATGCTATTATATTGTTAATATTACTGTATTTCAGTGGAGCCTCTCCTTGACGAGTCCAGTCTCGGTTTTCTTACATGATATATAACCTTGAAGCATGTACAAATGTAACTGACTATAGAGTGAGGCATTTGTGTTGTGCTGTTTTGTGTTGTATTGTCCTGTGTTGTACCGTGATCTGTATACATCCAATTACTTTATTGATATGTTATTACTGTATGCGATGTCGTTGAGTTTTATTTTCAATAAAAACAAAAATACAAAAATACAAACAAACAAAAACCTTGAAGTAGGGTGCGACGGCCGGGCACAGAGTTCCAGATTAGTCCAAAACTAGATCGGCAATAGGTTCGGAAATGAAATTGTATGTGCGCAGGCGTCATTAACTCGAGGGTGCCTATTTGGCGTAGTCGAATAACGCCTCGTATGTTACGAGCTGTATGATCTTGTGTTACTTTGAGTTACGTTCATTTTCAGTAATTCCACTTTATTCTTGGTTGACGCCTTTCATTATTTTGGTTAATATGTTGCTGATTATTTGCTACTTTTGTTCTGTTGCTTCATTGCTTCGTTGATTTTACTTCATATTATTGTTTATACTATTTTGTTTGATTTAGTGCTATATTCTGTAGAAGGTAAGGCGACGAAAACTTTGTACCAATCAGCTTCATCCTTACCCTAGTCAGACACCCTCCACCATCCGCACACACACACACCCGCGCACACACATAAAACGCAATTCAAGTGTAACAAAAGATTTTTGTAACCCCTAACTATTTTTCTGTCGTGAGATAACAGACGAGAGAGCCGTTCACCACCCCTTTCCACCCGAAAAGACATTACTTTTAACTGTTCAATTACTTTCTATATGTTATATTATCAGAATATTCAAGGTAACATTTCTGTGTCAACTCTTCAATCTTTATCATGATATCATCTTTTCCTTCATTCGAATAATCATCGTCACCTGCATTGTCAATATCATCATCCTTATAATTTGTATTTTCAATTACTCATCCATTCTACTTTAATCTTTTTCATGAGTTTTGTCTGGGGCTGTCATATTTTCAAGCAATCTGCTTACAATGACAGTCCTTCTTTCGCAAATAATTCTATCTTGATGACATTCAGTATTTATGACAGTTTATCATTTCGTTTTTGAAAATAACATATATAAATTTGCTTATTTATGATTCACTGTCAGGAAAATACTTATCGTATTTTATTTTGCTATTGTTATCGAAAAACTGTGTACTTAATATATGAATGCAGAAGAAAATCAAATGAAATCAAAATCAAATATTAGCCTACCTACCGTTCTTTTATGCCATTATAGTCATCAATACAATTGGTCAACGTTCAGTAATCTTGGGATTATCTATAGCGGCGGGCCTGGTCATTGCAATAGTATTGGTGCTCATTATCGGCAGGCTCATTTACCATAAGCACAGAGAGTAAGTAATTTTGTATTTGTATCATTACTACTATCATTATTATCACTATTACTATCATTATTATCATTGTTATAATTTGTATTACCATTATCACCATTACTGTTATCACTGTACTTTTAATACTACTACTACTACTACTACTACTACCCCATAAGACTAGGACTGCTACTGCTCTACTACTATTACTAATCCTACTACTACTACTACTACTACTACTACTACTACTACTACTGCTGCTGCTGCTGCTACTACTACTACAACATGTACTACTATACTACTACTAGTACTAGTACTACTACCAGCACTGCTGCTTCTACTACTACTACTATATACTACTACTAGTACTAGTACTACTACCAGCACTGCTGCTTCTACTACTACATATACTACTATACTATACTACTATAACAAGTACTATGGACCCTTCGGAATTTCATTGGATATGGTTCATAGAATGCAATAAGCAAATACACTGTGAATTATATTAACTGAATCTTTACAGAATCTGCGCTGAAGTAAAGAATTTCATTTTAATGAGCGTATTCTTGTTCTCCTTCTCTATTTCCCTCTTTCTCTCTCTCTCTTTCTCTCTCACTCTCACTCTCTCTCTCTCATTCACTTTCTCTCCCTCTTTCTCTCTCTTAGCTATCTCAATTAAAGTTCTGTTCTTTATTTTTGGCTATAATACAATGAATCGCATCAGTTATTCTACAGGATCTAAAACTAAGAATCATGGTAAGGAGACAAAATTAGTTATTGCATCAAGTCATAATCACATTTACATACGGATATCACCCAATAGTGTAAAACATGCATGGCTTTTGGTCCTACATTATTTTATCTTGTATGTAGGCCTACTGTATGTCATTATTACCGTTCCTTTAGTTGAAAAATCGGTGAAAGCTGCACATTGGGGACATTTTTTCACATTATATTTGTAACAGATTAACAAAGTATGTAAGCTTCTTGTTGGGGGATGGGGATTCTGTCTTTGTGTGAAGTTCATGTAACATAATATTGTAGCTTTCCGCATAATTAGTTATTATATCAATATTCCAAACAAATATCAAATCACATATCCTCTTTGTCATGTAGATTAGTCTTATCACATAATGCCTTTCAACATTGGAGGCTTTTTCATTTTAGTTGGTGAAATTGGATATTCATGAAATCATTTTGTTATCTTTCAAGTATTATGCCATTATAATTATCAATATTTTCCTACTACAGTGGGTAAATATCGACAATTTCAGAGCTTCTGAAAGGTCTCTTCCAAGACAAATAAATTCAGGTTACGAATGTTGGCATATCACCTTAAGAATCCTCTCAAAACGCGCCAATAATCTTATGAAGGTATGTGGCTTAACTTAGCTAAAACCCAATGTCATCTTTTACATATTTTATATCTCTATATCTTCTAACAAAACTTTGGTATAGATCGAAAACTCTGAGAATTTACGAACCCAAAATAAAGATTCACAAACCGTTCAAGTCCATGCAACCTCCTTCCCTCAAATCATTGATCTAACTTTCCCTCTCTATAGGGACCTAGTAGGATGACAATTAAAGTAATTGCAATAAGTTATGCCCTCATAGTAAACACATAGGGAAAAAAACCAGGGAGTGGAGATGGTGCACACTGTGTACGTAGATAAATTTCATGACCTGGGTAATAATGTATGTAAAGCGCTTAGAGACGGTATTCCGTATTAGGCGATATATAAAGCTAGATTTAAATATTATTATCATTATAAAAATATTTGACATTCAGGCGTTTTATCTATACAGAAATTACAGACCCTAATTGTAATCACTCATGTGTGGGTTCATTATTATAAATGTTAATTTTATATTTTTGCCTTGTAGGGTTCTAATGACTATGGCAAATTATATATGTTCGATCCACTATCTTCTAGCAAATGAATATTCAAACCGCATGTGGTATTAGTTTTCAAGCTGGGGTGTGGTTTCAACGCTGGCACATGGTTTCATTTATTTCTACTTTAAATGTCTTTATTATTTTTCTTTCTTCCTTTTCCTTAGATAGCTAAAAGTTTTTTTCGTCTTAGTATGGGCTCTGTCTCTATGTTGTAAAGTTTAAAGTATTACAAACAATTTGTTAAGACATCACCTCAATACATCGCCAAACCTAGACTTCTACAATGTTTGTATAAATATGTTATTTCATACAAATCTAAAAATTGAAATTATCTTAATAAATTTGTAGTCGAACTCGGACATGGGGATGTTTCTTTTCACTCGAAATTATTTTTTCACTGGTACATGTATATCTGTCACATATCATGACAAGGTCATCGCCTGATTGTTACATGTTTCTGTTTTTCATTGTTGAATTTGTGACAGCTTTTACTGCAAGTGAAAAGGTACGTACAAGTTTCAACAAATCTCGCCTGCAGTGCATCCTTCCTGCTAGTTCAGAAACTCCCAATGTGCTTGAAAGCATGTCCTGTGTGCTCTTGTCTTGTGAAAGATTGTGGTGATATACCTTGTCATCTAACTGTAAAATGTGTTGATCTAACATGCCAGCGATGCTTGTCCGGGCTACGTGTTGCAATAAAATATGTGTATGGTGGCGGTTCCGGGGGCACTGAGGGCAGCTGGTCCCGCCCCGACCAAACCCAAGAGAAGAAAGGATAAAATAACAAATAAAATGGGAAGACTGGGGGGGGGGATGTCAAAAAGATTTGTAACCAAAACGGCACACGAAATACCTAATGACTTTTTTTGTTTTTGAATTTGTGCGCCCCCCCCCCCCCCCTCCCCCCCCCCCCCCCCCCCCCCCCCCCTCTTTGCCAGATGGGAAAAAATACAAAAATGAGAGATATAATCACGTGACGTAAAGTATTTGGGCGACAATAGTCACAACTGACTAATCGCCAATAAACCAAAACAGAAGAAGATAATCTTGGATCCGCCATTGATGCCCCCCCCCCCACCCCCACCCCTTTTTTTATTTTCGTGTGTTGAGGAGCTCTGTGTGAAAAAAAAAAATTCATTATTTTTTTATTTATTTTTTTAGTCATTTATATTATTCAAATTCAAACCCATTGCAAATAATAGACAAGTCAAACAAAACCATTTACTTAATTTTTTTAATTTAAAAAACAGCTTTGACCGGAGTGAAAAAAGGAACTATAAGCTGTGGCAAGGGCACATATTTATTCAAACCAACGAGACTAAAGTGCTTAACTAGCAAGAAATTAGTTTCAAGTAATTACGCTAACAATAGTAAAGGCTTTAATTGTCTCAGAATCAATGCAATTATCTTTTCTTTCGCTTTCAAACGCCACAAACCTGACATCTTATGTGAGTTAAAACTAACTCAGGCTAAGCGGCTGAGATGAGTCTAAATACCCAGGGTGAACGCGCGACCGAGTGACGACCGTCACGAGGCCTTTTGCAATGTTGATATCACTGCTCCTCATGAATTATTCATAGATACATATTAGCATGCCAATACGCCAACTTTGGATTTATTGACCAATCAGAACGGCGATCCAGTCCAACTCGTTTTCTTTCGATGTAGAGGATAGAGGTCTTAGCCCGTACGTTATTCTTAGTTCATAGTAGACCATATGTTCGTATTACGTAGAGTTTACTGTGCGTGTGTGTGTGTGTGTGTGTGTGATGGATACTATGTTGACGTCTGATGCGAGGATACGTTCGCTGATTGGACGCTACCATTTCGGTAGAGAATTCCAGTCGGAAACAAAGGTTAACATAAGAAATCAAACCTGGATTGATAAAGGCTACTTGGAAGGGCTTCTCGCTCTCTCGTTTTAGTCGCTCGGCGTCTATCAGACAAGTGGCCTTGTTTAAAGGCTAAGTTAAAACCTAAAGACAAAATGTCCCTTCAATTAACTAACATGTCATGGTGAATTAAGAAAAATCTCTTCAATTGTAATTATCCTTTTACTGCTTGTGCATAGTACATAGCTGCCAAGCAATCGTATTTTGGAGGAATGATTCATACTTGTTGGCCTTCAAGCTATCGATTTGAACCCTAGATTCCTCTCTTTCTCTGAAACATTCTGTGTGAGAAGGTATATAAAATAGTTTGTATCGGCTAATTTTGTATTAGGAGATTTTTGCTGTGAAAGGTCGGGTGACATCAAAATATAAGTTGATTTCTGTTGATGTGCAGGGTTGCATACAACTCATATTCTGTTATTCAAACATTTAAATATATTTCATAGATTTGTACATATTTTTTTAAGAATAATTTTCTCAGACCTGCTACGCTCCATCCTTAAAGATTGCTCCATATCTCATTCATCTTGTGACATCATCTGTCAATCATCAGTGAGCTGACAAGAGACAGTGGTATATAACTTCCCCCAGCTCAGCGCATGCTCACAAAAGAATTGCATTCTTTCATACAATACCTCCACAATACCTTTCTTTTCCTGGTGATGCTACAGCACGTCTGACATAGCAACTCCTATTTTGGTATTGTATGGTCTATTGTAAACAGGTGGTCAGCTCTAGTGAAAGTATATTACCTCTGTCTCTCTGTATTTAGATGTTTGAATAACAAAATTTGAGTATTATGCAGCCCTGCACATCAAAAGGAATCAACTTATATTTGGATGTCACCCGACCTTTATTAAATAGTTACAGCCTCAATGATTGACATGTGCTGTATTTGAATCTATGGCTGCATACTTGGTCATATTTCCTATTCCTTCTCAACTGAGGTTAAAAATAAAAAGCAGCATTGAGTGTATAGTCTGCATGTGCCTGGCATCAAGCCTAACCCTATAGTACGGAAAGTTTTATCTCATTAAACACACAAATACACACACATGTATATAAATGTAAATATATATATAATTACATATGAATATATATATATATATACTTAATATGAACTTGCAAACGTTGCCCGTTGTCTTATTACCTGAATGTTTACCTCTATTTTTTTCTTTATTTTCTGTTTTTTCACATTTTCTTCATAATTATAGGAAAGGGGGAATCGGGCAAAGACAAGGGCAGACAGATGACACAAGCTCAACTCCAACCAACAATCGAGGAAGAGGAGTCTCTTCAAACTCAACCAGTTCCCCCAGACCAACCACAAACCACTCCACTACACCAAGAGTTATGATACCATTTGCATTACCCGAGAATACACCAGAAGATTCCCAACCAACAGAGGCTCCACGTGTCCCACCTTTCTCACGCCCTTCTAATACATCAAATAGACCGTTCAGTTTTCTTCATCAGAACAATCCCAGAAGTGATAATCATTACGTTTCCTCAACCAGTGTCCCAAGTCAATATTACTACGCATCTAGCCTAGATAACCCTAGGTCAGGTGATACTGTCGGGCTTGAAGAAGCATATCAAGAATCGTCCTCTATGGACATTGTTAATCGCGCGTACGAAGGTAGGGCCAACAATGAAGATGTCAATGTATACCACTATGCCTCTAGTTCTGAAATTCCAATGGCAGCTAGTTCTGTTGCGACAAACCCTGAAGAAGCATACCAAGAGCCTTCAACTATGGACATGGCTGATCATGCCTACGAAGGTACATCTGATGATCTAGAACAGTCAAGGACAACGATTGAAGACAGATTTTGTAGAGGATTCTCCATGAAAAGTCGTCCTTTGCCTCACAGACCATCCTCCGCTAATTGCAAAGAAGGTCCAGCCCTACCTCCAAGAAAATCATCACGAAGTTCTAAAAATGCAATTCACGCAATCGCTTCTTTGAGACAGAGGAAATGTGTCATGCACAATGAAAACAACAACATTCTTCTCGGAGCATGTTCATCGGATTCAAAAGTAATACATGATTTACCCAAGAAGCACGCTACTTCAAACAAACGGAAGGGGCAAATTGAAACCCCTTTATATCATACTCTCGAGGATGATGAACAACCAAAAAGACGTCTTCAGCATGATAACCAAGAATCCCCTCCCCTGAGAAGACCTCAAGGTGGTACGCTGGACCCGTTTTACCATTGCCTTGAGAACGATAATCAAGGGCCATACGCTGGAGACAACCATCTTCCATATGGTGTACCAGTAATTAGCACAAATTCACAGGACAGCACTGACTTCGCCAACCCAGTTAGGATGATTGATAATATCCTTTATGTTCCTATGCCAACTTGCTCAAAGACACATTAAAGGGATAGCTGAGTTCTGTTGCAGAGGGCGCTACACAAAAAAAAAATTGTGAGATAATGAAAAACTGAGTGTCAAATTTGAAAGAACATAATATTTAAATGAAAAAATCTCCTTTGTTTGATCAAAATCGGTTCAGAGACAGCTGAAATATAACGATCTGTAATACTTGTGTACCACGTACCACAAATATTAGATATTTTGCAAAATTGAAAAAACCGTTGAAATTAGGAATATCGGCTTTTACGTCGTATTTCAGCCAATGCCGATGTTGGCTTCTTTATTGGCATTTTCTTGTTGCTTATATTACGTACAACCAGCCGGCCCATGTATTGTTATTTTTAAATTAAATAATTAATTGACGTTCACCGTGTTTTTTTTTAAGTGGAGCTGAATTGGTATGCTCGTATTGGCTAAATTTCACACATTTGGGGGTCTAAAATTATCTTCATAGCAATTGTAGGTTCTAAAAGGGCACTAGAAATGTCATAGATGCGAATAAGAGCAATAACCATGCACTTTGAAGGCATTTGCGGTCTAAAAACAGAACTCAACTTTCCCTGTAAGTAATTAGGCTTCACGCTCGTAGTTTTGCACAGAAATGTATCTAAGTACCAGTGCCAAACCGACCAACACGGACTCCATACTGACCTATTTCTGTCCATTAGAGTGCTGTATTTTGTTCAGTCTTTAGTCGGTCTCATGTCTGTCTCGTTGGTGTGACTGAGGTATTAATTGGTTGTCAGTCCCGATTTGATGTCCGCGTCCTCTGTATCGCATAATGCATAAAAATGTGATGGTAATTACTGTTGCTGTTGTGTTAAAGGGCGGAGGGTCCTCACAAAAATACTAGGCTACCCTATTCTTAAACGGCAAATAAAGTATAATGAAAATAAAAGGCAAAGGGATTCGACTAGTATAATATACTACCAAACAGGTGGACACCGTTTATCTGTAATATTAATCTTCCAAATATCTTGCCAAAATACTAAGTCTTGTTTGAGATAAAAGAAAAACGAGTATGAAATCCAACTACATTATACAGTCACCATATAAAGTGACTTGTACGCCTACTATATGTCATCATCATTTAATTTTAATTTTAATTTGATGATTACTTAACGTTAAGCCACTGGTGCAACTATGAATAAATTCATTTCTGAAAAGGTGCTTCCAATGACGTTAAGCTAGGATTTGTTTGCATTATTGATTCGGTGCTAGGCCTACTTTTAGAAAATGTGCCTTAATTAGAAGAGAACATGATAAATGATTAATACCAGAACTGGCATTTCTTTCATGTATCATAAACTTATGCAATCATTATGTAATGAATTCATCCCTTCACTGAAGACAGTAATTTGATGAATGGAATGTAAATTGTGTAGAATGATAAATGAATAATCATCATTAGAATCAACCTTAATAGCGGTACAGTATTGATAGAAATTCAGCCTTCCATGAATTTTTTGAGATTTTGGAGTTGTAACGGAAAAACTAATGTTCCTTTGTGTGCTGTATTTATTATCTCTATTATAAAAATAGATAGCATTAGTATTCTTATCTTAACAAACTGACGTGCAATAGCATTATTTATTTCTGTTTTTATCCATTTAACCTTCGCCATTAAGAAACTGAGGACAACTCACTGGAAATTGTGTCTAATTGTTGATAACTTACTACATTTCTGTCCATTCAAATGTACATGTCAAAATTTAAGACGCAATCGCCATTTCAATGTTATCTTTCTGTATGTCTATCTTTAGTTAGAGGTAATGCTGTGTTTGAGAGGGTATATCATTTGGTTAGAAATAGGATCATAGTGTAATTTTAGCTGGCAAATGATATCGATACGGCATTAAGTGTGTGTATATTATTAGCAGTATAGGGGTAGTACTTAGTTTTCATTTCTGTTTTCACTTTGTTTTGTTGTTTTTTGTTTTGTTTTCTTAAACGATTCTTTCTAGAAAAGACAACAAAGACAGCTTCAAACATTTCGTTTGTGTCTATTTTCTCTTTATTTCCCACTTTGAAACATCTTAAAACCATAATAAAGAATTGTATTTTTAGTGTTTACACTTATATGACACAGACAAAAAATGGCATAAATTACCATACATAATTTGATAAATGTTCACTTGGTGAATATTTTGCAGAACATAGACATGCTTCCATGATTTACTCTGACAACCAAACTAGCATTGTGTAAACTAGTGATTCTCATGAAAAAACAAACTGACTGACTAACGAAAAAATGGTACATGTATTTGTAGAATCTAATTGTAGCTTTGGGTCAAATTGTACTAATAAAATTGGTATGCAGCACTCGCAACACCATCGAACGCCACCAATACATAATTTATTTGAAATCTTACATTTAAGTGAATGACGTTTAACTACAATATAAATAAATAATAAATAACTCAATAACATTTCACTTTGTTTATTCCATGCTAAAGATTTCTTCATCAGGTCCACAAGAAACTTCAAACTGTTTTCACTCATAAAATAATGCACATGAGCTTACAAGTTGCAATACATGTATTTTAGGCTTTACCACTTAATTAAATTTTTCAGTCAAATTCATATTTTGGGAAAATCACGTATCGGAATACTTAAACTGCAATTTAGAATTCTAGAATTCTGTATGACTTTGATATGTATCACCTGTATCAGAAATATTTGAAATCATTATACAAGTTTATATACTCAGCTTCTCAAAGATGCTGTATGCTATTAAAGGTTGTTCATGAGAAAGTTGTAGGAGCGCAAGACATAAAGCCGATCTCAAAAAAAGGAGGAAGAAGAAAAGAGCATACCAGTAATTTGTGATTCAATGTCGTTGTTCAGAACAACAAAAATAAGATTGGACTCATTGTTTTTATCATAAAAAGTGTTTACAGGTCTGTTCAGATATAACGTGGTAAACCTATGTTTGAAGAAAAAAAATACATATTCAATGAGCTCTGTGTGATATAAGACACAAAAATGTGACGCATATCAAACTTTACGTCATAACTGTTTAAAAACGCTGCAGTTTGGTCACATCATATATGAACATGACTTAAGCATGCAATTTAAACTTTTCATGTACAGTAGACAGCTCTTCATTAGATTTCCAGATTCACAATTCTGATAAAAAACGTGTTCACTCTGTAATCAATTATTTAGTGATCACATACACTGTAATTCATCTTATTGTTAATGTGTATATAATTGTACATGTGTGCATGTTCTTTATAAAAATGACCTTTGGTAAAACTCAATCATAACATCATACATGTGTAATCACAATGTTTCTTACGACAATGATTGCTACTAGAGAAGATTTTGAAAGAAATGAAAATGCAATTAGATATAACATTTACATGTAAATGATTGTAGTCAGTAGACAATTATGCAACTGGACCATTGACACTACCAATCCAAGCTACATGGTCATTTCGTCTGTCTGTAGGCTCATATAACAATCCATTATTTGGATTTATTAGTATCATTACTCATATGGCTATGTGGGGATTCATGCATGCATAATTTACCATTTCAATTCTCATACAATTGCAACTCTTCTTTGCAATTTGCAATCTCTTCTTTCCAAAAGTCTGAGAGTAGTCTGGAGGTGTGTAGGATGTACAGTGGTCTTCATATGATAATATTTAATATGTTATGCTACGACATTCAATATTGTAGATGATTAGTACACTGTTTCTTTTTGCAGCAATTTGCTTCATATAAATGTCTTGCATGTGCATGCGACGCTATTAAATGTAGAATTGAAACTTTTGACTATCCCTTCATTTTGTACTGCATACCTGCCAGTCTTTTTCTTTTCTCTCATACCTCACACAACTTCACCTTAAACAATTGAATTACATTTGTTTGATGTATATGATGCCCTAATGGTGCTGTTACACTTTCACAGAAACCTTGCCAAAAATTACTACAATACCGGTACAAAAAATACCTGATAGTGACTTCATAACTGCCGTCACTATGAATATGACGGACAAAGAAAGAGGACAAAATAAACAGTTCCTCAGGTAGACAAAGGAACATCCCTTCACTGTTATTATGTAAAAATGTGTAGAACAGGTGTCACATGCATATTCACCTGTTCTACACATTTTTACATAATAGCAGTGAAGGGATGTGTTCCTTTGTCTACCACAGCAATTGTTGAGGGTAGAATGATGAACTGTATATTTTGTCCTCTTTCTTTGTCTGTCATGTTCATAGTGCGTGGAGCTACAGAGTGACCACACATGAAGCACTTCCAAAAGTAACATAGGGATTTGCTTCAGCAACAATTTCTCCAGGATTTACTTTGTATAAAAGAATTAGGGTTGGGGTTGCAAGTGTGTTTTAGGTTGGGTTCATCCTTAGGGTTAGGGTAAGGTGCAGTGTTGGGTCCAGGGGTGAAGTGAGGAATTCTGTTTGTATACAAATTAACACTGAGCAATCGTTGCAGGAGCGAGCGTGGTGCGTACAACCCTACAGGATTCAGACCCTTGTAGAAATAGGCTACATTCAAAATCCTTCACCTTGTCCAGTATACATACAGCTAAGAGTGTAGTCCAAGTCTAACCTGCGTGAGGAGTCCGCACTGATTATTGTGATGGATATATTCAATTTTAATGTACACAGTTCTGTGACAGACAATTCAACAGAGAAAATGGGGTATCTTAGGTGCTAAAATTTGGGGCTTCATGAGATTTCTGCTTTACAATACTGTTTGTATGCACCTGAATAATACAGACTGAATGAACTAGTGTTCTTCTTGAAGAAATATTGGTTCTTCTTCAATTTTGAATTTTGGCTATATGAATAGAACCTATTCATATCAATGAATTGTGTACTCACAATTCCTTATCCACAATGAAGTATTTATCAATGAAATGTCTGCAAAACGAAATACAATATATAATATGGCATCATAAATTACAGTCTAAAGTTACATGAAACATGTACACATGTATAATCCTTGTATAAAAAATGAAATTTATGGTAACTCTTACACCTTTCCAATAGCACTGCATTTCAATTTGAATATTTACTTCAATGTAAATATTACTTACATGTAAGCAGAGCAGATCTGTAATTGTCATATCAGAACCTAGCTTGCCCCCAAAGGCTTGTCCACACAAACATTACTTGTATCCATGTTCAAAATTGTTCTTCCAAACAACTGATTGAATTATAATGCATACTGAAGTATCATGAATTTTAAATTTGACAATCCTACTGTAGGTATTGCCAACTTTTCAACAATTTGTATTGCATCAAGAATGATCTTGAGACTTTTAGCTTCATTCAATTCCACCTGATTATAGTGTATACTATGTTTTTCTCTTGAAAATGACTATTTTGATGGGGGAGGGGAGGGGAGGGGAGGGGGCAAATGAAATATGTTTGAGTAAAATTGATATCTCCCAACCAGAATAATGGTTATTTATCAAAATGTAATATAAATTATTACTAAAACTTGTTACTACCGGGTATTCAATAAATACAGGCTTCCACAAATTCTAGACATAAGTCAAAAACTCAAAATTCTAAACCCTGTTACGAAAGCAATAATAACCAAATATATGATTGTAAACTACACGTGAAAAAGAATAATTTACACGATTCGCAACTAATCACTAAATAACTTTAAAATAAGAGAATACATGGAATTTTTTACAGAACTAAAATTAGAAAACACAAACAACACTATTGATAATTGTGGCAAGAAATGTTTTTGTCTTAATTTTTATTTCACACACATGTAACATGATGCTGTCCTTTTAGTTATTTTTGTCAAAAAAATGTCATTGGGTTTTAAAAAAACGGCCTGTAAACATTTTACAATTACAATTAAAATTAAAATTTAATTACACTTAAAAGTCATTTGAAATTCTACATTATACTCATGATGAATTCTGCTTTAAAATTTCTAGCAAAGTTTAATCATTTTTTTATCTACCTTCAAAGTAATGAAAAAAAGTAGAAGTTAAAGGGTATCTTGCACATCTATACTATGCAACAGTTGTACAAACAACCGTATGAGTACTGCATTAACAAAATCAAATTTCAGAGCAATTCCAGCATGATACTAATAAGCATGAATACAATTTAAAAGAAATGGAAATATATTCTCTTACCTCTTTAAATAATAACGACTATGTCCACTCAGTTCCTCTTCTTGTGACAATTCATCTTATTCACCTCAAAACAGTGATTGAAATTTTACATCCTTCTTTAATGTCATATTCCTTTTAAACAAATCGCAATCGAATTGCATGATCAGAGAAACTGGCTGAAAATCAACATTCCATATTGTGATAATAATAATACCGGTAATGACTGTTATTATAAAGCACTTTACGAGTTACAGCGTAACAGTCCAAGCGCTTGCCTCGGTCACTGGTTTCTGTTATGATCCTGCAATTTACAGTTACAGTGCACACTCTCCACTCCCTGGGGAGCATTCCAGTCAGTCACCCTTTTGCCAAGCTAGTACATGCTAATTCAATCACACCAACATTCGTATCCTAACGGGTACCTATTAAACACCTGGGTGGAGAGGAGTAACATAGATAAAATGCCTTGCTCAAGGACACTGGTGCTATGCTGGGGATCAACCTTGTGACCTATGTATTCCAAGTCAAGTGATTAGACCACTCAACTACAAAACCTCTACTATATCTTTGTGAATCATATATTCATCACCTGTGTCTTTTAAGCCTGTTTTAACCCTCAAAATGATCAAGATCAAAAGGATTTTTTTTTTTTTTGTACTGCATCTGACGAAGGAAAATTCAAGACAACATGTGAGGTTTCACAAAATTAAAGACATTTCAAAGCAATCTTTTGGGAGAATCCTTTTGTATACCTATAGGTGTATATAACAAATACAAAATTAAGCAACTTTAATCCATTGGTAACGACACACATGATATTATTAGGTTGAGTATTGATATTGTGTTAATACCTTAATGCAAAGTATGTACAGTGTAATGAGACTTGCAGGCATTGTGACATACACAGATATTTGAAATTTGTTTAACTTTCTCAGTAATAAAACTTGCTAGTTACCTTGAAAATTGACAAGATTCTGTTTCAATTGCCAATGATTTGCAGGAAGTGCAACAGATACATTAAATGTACACATACATTTCTCTCCTGCAGTGATCCAATTTTCTTCAGTTAACAAAAAAGACAGAGAAATGGTCGAGTGAATATAGAGTGTAAGTGGTGAAGACACAATAAAAAAAGAGACTTTCTCACTTAATCTTAAACCTGGTGAAAACCTAATTTCAAAGAGGTCTTCAAATTTGTCAGAACATACCTTATATGTACTATGTATAAATAAATAAAAGTGAAGAATTCAAGGGGGCTTACAAATACGTTGTTTGGTGAAGTACTTCATACATATATGATGTTACAGGAGACAGGATAAGTCTAAACATGCAATACACAGGGTGGGAATTCAAAGAGGTAGAGGAATTTCACACCTAAATATTTGAATGGAATACAACGATCAAAACCAAACACTGCCCCTTATATTAACTTGACAAAGAATGATGCCCTCCCAGTTTACAAAGATGAAGTGGAGATATTTACACGTAATAGTGGTGCTCCAACAAATGCTATAGCGACAACTGCTCTGGGTTATATTTTCTCTAAGATGGAGGGTTCGGGTTGGAGTTGCAAAGAATTTTAGGATAGATGTATGGGTAGGAAAGGGTAAGGTCAAGGGTAAGGTCAAGGGTTGCTGTTTAGAATTTGCTCAGTTTTGAATATTGACTGCAGAGCAATTCCCGGCGGAGCTTATGTCGTACAACCAAAAGCATTACTCTTCATGATTCATAACTACATGTATGTCAGTCATTTCTGTAGACTATGTAACTAAAAATCTGAATATTAAAATGCAGCATTTACATGAATGATTGCTTTGAGAACCATTCGTCTAAACAGTTCATAGAGATTTACATTTCAATTCCAAACAGTTTCAAACTACAAGATGACCATGCAGTCGTTGTAATGACAGCTGGCAAAAAACCTTGAAGTTAATTGCGTCTACATAGTGTGTCTGACAATTCAGACCTTAATCACAACATCACACAAAACCACTAGCTAAAATTAAGATTACCGACTTTTACATGAACCTTGCAAATGATAAATGGAACCTGATTCATGGTAAGTAAATGAAACATGAGGGAAGTCTTTGGTCCCTTTTTTAAAAATAATCTATGCTTCATGCAGTCTATTCTCTGAGGTGCGCTACCATTTGTATTCATAAATAAATAAAGATTTGGCTTTGGTTGGTTGATTTAAAAAAAATGGACATTCATCATATCACGATGAGCTGAAGGCCTCTGTGCTCTTCACTCTAAGAGAACTCACTCCACAGGGTGGCGGCACTCAAAGACAAACGAGGGTGCTCTTCGTTGGACACCGCCGCCATTGCCCATCACAGTACGATGACACCACTCATCAGATGGTGGCCAAGCTGATCATGTGATCGACGACGCCAATCGTCATGATGACAGACTCTGTGAGATGCAAGCCTTCATCATGAGATGATGGCGTTTGAGAATCGAGGCACTACTTGGATACTGTCAGCACTCCGTGATCTCTTTACACTGGCGTGGGGTGGGAAGTCTCTAGGCTTGTCATCCGTTGGTTTGGAGAATACCTGTTGAAGAGGGCCCAGGAAATAGTTTCATGGATGAGTCTGCATCACATTCAATTTCATTGAAACATGATAGGCTTTCATTTCACTTCTAAAGGGTTCCCATCATTTCATGAAAATTATTATTATTATTATTATTATTACTTATAAGGCTTATTATAGCGCTTACAGTAAAAGACGATTACATAAATGTAAAAAGAAAAACAATCTTAAAACTACAAACTGCTATAACATGGTTTATATGGTGTGTCACATCAACATCAGGAATGGCCATGATATACATAGCATATTCAGTATTTAATGTGAAATCAATAGTTATCATATTTCTTCTTCAATTGACATATCTTTAACATCTTCATAATTAATTGCGGCATTTATACTTGTATTTATAACCAATTATGAACTTGAGACATCGACATGGACATTAAAAAGCTATAAAAAGAATATCTAAGTTTTCATTACATTGCATTACAATTGTTTAATTTGGGTCGTATAGTGTAATACACTACATGTAGCTAGATACCTTGTCTAACTGAAATCATATCCTCAATCAATTTTATAACATTATATTTTATTTAGATTCCTGTTAGTCATATTTTCGCGATGTAAACATAAGATAAGATATTTTCGCGATGTAATCAGAAGATAAGATAAACACCCACATATTATAAACTGAAACAGAATTTAAGAATCGATTGATAAATACTTGTTGTCCTGAAATTGAAACCTCATAGTATTACAAAGTTTGTTTCACTTACAAAAGGAGTCTACTTCCTTCTTCTTCTATTTCAAAAGCTTGAATTTTATAGCCATCAAGTATCAACAGAAGTTATACTGACCTCACAAATATTACAAGGGAGATTCCATTTCATACATGACATTTAGACAACCCTTTCCTAGCCTTGAAAGTAAAGGAATCAGCAGTGAAGATTTGTGTTATGGGTATAGTAAAGGACTACAGGGGGTCCTAAGAAGATACGACAACCAAATTGAACCAACTATAAATTGTCCTTTCTTGAAAAGATAGAGCTAAATTTATCATACGTGTATGTCATACAGGACACAGCAAAAATGTGATTATCTGGAAGTTTAAAATTATGTTCAAAACTCTGTGAGTTGCATCGAAAACATTGAAAAAGTAATAAATTGGTAATCTAACTATCAAAGAAGACTTTACGACACCTTCTACATGTACATTGAAACAACTGTCGTTTAAAAAAAAGGACAAGATTAAGATTTTCAGGATGATAAGTCGCATGGGACATCTCTGGGCTTGTCCAATTTACTGACCTATCATGATCAAAATCATAGTCACTTAGTGTTTCTTCTTAAATGAACACAATCTAACTAAATAACATTAGAAAAAGAGATTTTAATCTTCCATGTAGAGTAAAAGTGGCAATATGTTTTGAATATGAAATTCTTGTGAATAATTGATGAAGTATATGAATATAAATGAAATCTTGACATTGCATGCCTGCAATGAAACAGTGCAAATCAGTGTAATAAAGTCATAAATACACATCCCCCCATATTAAACCTTGCCCAAAACAAAATATCTAGCTGAATTAGGATTTAAATGTCAGTAACATACATTGTGACCAAATACATCATATGCATAGTGTGAGAACAATATACAAATACATGTACAATAAAACTGAAAAGACAATGAAATGCAAGCTCCAATGCCACATGTACACGTCACTACAAAATATGCTGGTACTCTGTCTGTATGGAAGTTGTGATCAATATAACTTCCTAGTCATCATGATGTGTCTCCCTCTATAGTCCGGTAAAACACATTATCTGAGACATGGACATTTGCCCTTTTCAAATTCTTCTTTATTCCACAAAATGATAATGTAAAACAAATTAATCAATGACAATAGTTGACTAATACACCAGCTTTAAATTGTGAATTACTTGTTTTAAAAAAAGGGTTCAAGAAATTAATATAAAGTTGAGAATTAAGCAACAACCCTATTAAAACAACAAGATTTGTACAGTCATGGGGCTGCCATTTGCTTTGAATGATATCACAGTACATATAAAGCACAGCCAAACAGTAGCTGCGCTTCTCAGCATGCGCATCACTTTCAGTGTTACATGAAACTACCTGCATTTCATCATGTCTCAGTTTTTGTACGCACCAGAGACAAGCATACAAGCATCTTTGCCTTGCATTTTCCAGGGGTGATAGTGAGCACTAACAACAAAAATAGGTTTTTTGTTTTCCCCTCAACCACGCCCCCCTTGAGTAAAAAAAAGAGAAGAGGATTCGCGGGGGAAATGGCATCTAACAACATTCCCCCCTTTCGAGTAAGAAAATTGTGAAAAAATCGGGAAGATTAGAGAAAATAACGGGGAAATTTGTAAAATCAGGATAAAAGAGGGAAGAAGAAAAAAAATCTGGTAAAAAAAAAAAAATTTAAAAAAATTAAATCGGGGGAAAAAAATATTCAGGAAACCCGATTTTAGATCGGGTTTTTATCAGGCCTGATTATCACCTTCAGCAATCGTTTATCATAGGACCTTTTTGATAGTGAACTTTTTTGCACAGAATGCATTATTGGAAAGAATGATGGATGGTCACATGGTGTCATAGGACCAATTAGATTGCCTACATTTGAGAACCCATTTTATAATCTAAAGTAATCCTTAAAATATTTCCTTACCTCTAGTTTCAGGGCTCTTTCTGTACTGAGTGGTTCGAGTGGGAAGGCAAGTTCGTGGGTGTCAGCAAGTTCTCGGAGGTCAAAGTAGTACTTAGCATATACACTGGCTGACACGTTGATGTTGAATTGAAGAAGTTCTAGGAACTGCCGCTCCAATTCATTCCTGGAAGACAAGGAATATCACAACGTTGAGTTTAACATGGACAAGGAACTTTTTCGAGCCTACTCTAAAGGACGTGGCAACCTTTTTGTGTTTCTATGATTAAGATTAGGTCCGTTTTGAAAGCCCAATTTCAGTACAAGACCTTTTTCCGATGAGTACCCATGTATACAGTAGATTTATTTTGACTGTAGAATGTATGTACCGGTATGTCGCTCGCTCTTAGTGTATTAATACATGAAATCTATTCATGTTTTTCCCGATCAAAAACGTGTATTAACGTGTCATTCGGTGAGTGTGGTTGTGATCTAATCTAATCCAAAACCAAATCGATGACATAGGCAAGCCTCCTTGCGAAAATTTGCAAGTATGAAGTGTGTCTTGCTTGATTTACATGTCAGTGTCCTATAATCCATCCATTATTGTCTTTAAAATATTTTGTCACTTTTTGTTTATGTACGTTTTCATTCATTTGTGTTTTCTTTTTAATATTAGAGCTTGCTTGCTGGAGAGCTACAGAGTAAAGTGATTATTCTAAAATGTGCAGTGGGACATCTCCATGTGCAAATGATCTGTGAATATTTGGAGGTCATACATACCAAAGCTAACTACGAACTGGTCTATTGATCTACCAATTGTAACCTTCCCGAGAGCGTATAAAAACAACTATTTCTCGAATATTAAAGCAGTCATTAATACTTTTATATGCCATTAAACAGGCCCTTCTTTTACTTTTGCAATGCATTGGCACGAACTTAGATCATGATCTATCGGCAGATGTTGTTTTTGGAAGTTTATTTTCGTCTTCATGTCAACAATGCAAGATAAAATTGTCGGTAAGATCGATCGAGATTCAATTGTATTGAAATTACCGACCAATTCATCACACACGTACTGTATCCTCGATCGCTCAGACCATTTTTTAACATGTCAACCTATGGGTATTTCACCAAGACTGAACTATTTTCCCAGTAACCATGGTTACTGGGATTTTAGAACTATTTTTTAGAACTATTACATGGGTTTGGAATTTTACCGGGAATTTTACAGGAATAGTTAAAGTTTATGAATGCAATTTCGACCAATCAAATGGCTGGATTTCTTAAGTGAGGTATATAAGACAATCTAATTAAGAGTGAACATTGTGGCCTGGTGACTGGAGAAGAAAAATCCAATGACTTCACCAAGGTGGAGAGTGGCAAATGTAAATTTTTTTTTTTTTTAAAGGCATTAGTGGCAATTACTTTTGTAAAATAGATTTATCAACAGCATCTTTTCATTAAGTCTCAGCTTTAAAATATCAATTCACAGGAATTTCCCAATTCAGGAAAGCCACGACAAGCTCTCAGAAGTAAACACAATCAAATACAAAATTCATTAGATTAAACCTAAATTTCATAAGAGCTTCCACACAGAGCTATCAGTTACCACAAATTTAAATTGTTGCAATTCCCTTACAATTTTAGAGTTTGATACTCACATATCTTCTACTGTTAATTCTCTTAGAATTTGACAGTAGTCTACATTCCAGACTGCTTGGTCATCCCATACTTTGGAAGCTAGGAGGATAGCACCAAGGACCATTCGTTTCCAGTTGCTAGGCGTGATGTTGATTTCAGCATATGTTAATAATCTCTCTAAATACACCTGCAAAGAAAACAAAATATATGTTCAATTATTTGTCTTTCTTTTTTTATTAAAGTGTAATAATGGGCAATTATTTGCAAGATAATAAAATGGGTTAAACTCTACCTTTTGAATTGGCCTTTTTGGGTTAATTGAAGCTGTCAAAGCTGAAATTGTTAGTTTTAGCCCACTCAGCCTTAAGATCTTTATAGCATGTATTCTGCAGGCATGTAGACCAATAATTGAAACATTTTTTATCAATCTTTAAAAGAACCATATTTTTCTTATAATGACATAATTAGAATGCTAATCTGGCCTTTTCAGGGTTATAATGGGTTATTCTGAGTTGGGGATTAAGTCAGTGCACATAAAACCTAAATTCGCTTGAACCGGAACATTATATTTAAGAATCCTTATATATGAATGAAGAAAAACAATATTTGGAACGTAAGATTAAAAATCTGACTACTTATGAAAAAAAAATTCATCCTACATCTTCATGTATAAATCTACCAGGATGAGCAAGTGATCAATCTAACTATTACAAAATATTTCCAGGATCCGTTTGTTGAAATTTGTAGACTTTCATACTTACTAATGTAACTATTGCACATTCTGCTGTGAGCTGAGCTGCATTGAATAACATGCGAATAAACTTGTAGATATGCCTGTGTTCTGGATTGTGTTTGTCATAATCCTCTGGTACTGGAGTTTTCTGCACATTGTGAAAGAAATTGAACAAAATTAATGAGAAAATTCAGGTTATTAAATTATTATCAATACATCACTCTGTAAAAAAATAAACTCTTTTCTACGCTTGAATAGACTAATGGAAAAACAAGATGTACTACATGTCCCACAGTCAACTTTGGTAATTTGTAGAATGTGTGTGGAATATACAGTCCAAACAATATTGATATCTAAGGTTTCGATTCATATTAAATAGTGAGTTACAAAATAGTCATATTAATAATCGTAGTCACATGTCCCCATCTTTGTCCTAACATGACAATGTTTATGGTGTATATCCTTGACAAGGAAGAGATAGTGAGTGGAACTGTAAAGGCTCGTTCAGATATGGCGTGGTAAACAGCCACCAAAAAACATGCACTCTTGTAAATTGTAATGTGTAAATAAATGGCAGAGGTCCTGTGTATTAATTGTAGTCGCTGAGCTTTGTGTTATAAGATACAAAAAATGTGAAGCTTATGACACGCAACGCAGACGGTGTGCGTGTGGTGCAGTAGTGTGTAGGATACGAGTTCTAAACGCAGCGGTTTTTCCACGTCATTTCTGAACGAAACTTTATAGGGGCACTCTGTTTTTTAGGTCAGAAAATTAAGATGAATTCATTATACACATGTTGGCCCTGCAATCAAGAAGGAATTAACTTATGAAACCTGTACCAATAACAATCAGCATGGTAATTAAGTTGTTGTATTGAAGGGTTAATAGACACCAGCTAAGAAACGCAATACTTTCATACCAGGAAATGATAAGCATAGAAAACATCTTTGTTGTGGGAGTGGATAGCAGAAGTGATTTTGTATTTGCAAAGTGCCTATTAACAAAACATAGGTTGGATAGAAAGTACATGAATTTTTATGTTGGTTGTTTTTAATTTAAAATGTTTACATTCCGATTACTGGAAAAAGTAGCATACTGCAAGCAGTCAACAGTCAAGATCTCATTAGAAATGGATGAGAAAAAATGACTGTCGCAGATATAAAACGCAGTTTACATTTAGTTGGCATGTCAGATCTTCTTTTGGTTATCCACCTCTTCTTTTTTTCTTTCATTCTTTCATGCTTTCTTTTCTTCTTCTTTCTTCTTTTTTCTTCCTTCTTCCTTCTTCTTCTTTTCTCCTTCTCCTCCTCCATCTCCTTTTCCTCCACCATCTTCTTCTCCTTCTCCTTCACCTTCTGCTTCTAGTTTGTCCATCAGAAGGTATACTTACTGATAGTGGGTACTGCTTTTCATCAAAGATATCCATTTGTCTGCTGCTGTCTCTATTCTTTATATGGTAGTATATTGCCAATGCCACACTGAAATTTAAAGATAAAAAGTACAGTGACTGATAATTGTAATAAGGATGCAAAATACATGTACATGTATATGAGATAAATTTGTTGAACATGTATTTATAGATATTGTTCAAAGAGTTATGTAACTCCTTGGAAGCATAACATTGTACTTACAATCTGGCTTTTGTACCAGCATTATTAATTTGACCAATTACTGTTTACTGCCATTCTTACAGAGACATTCACTTAAACCTTGCTATACATGTAGGTCAAGTGATACATAAAGATGCACTGTTTTCAATTCTTCAACTATCTCTTCATTCATTGTTTTACTATTTAATTGACTTACAAATATCATTCCACTTGTCTACCATTTGCTTTAATTGTTTGAATATTTCCTGAATATATTGAAAACAACTAATTTGAAACACTGTACAAATGTTATCAGAAGAAACTCTAAACCCTAAACCAATAGACTTTTTTTTTCTTTGAATATATTAAAAAAAACATAGATTTAGGTCTACATGTAAATGATATATGAGCTACCATTATTCTGTACAATGTGTTCCAATCATTCTGACAATTTCTAAATGCAACTGTGACAATCTCTAACTAGCACAGAATACCGTAAATTGCTGTGTATAGGACGCACTTTTTTCCCGCCAAAAAAAAATAATCAAAAGTCGGGATGCGTCTTATACACAGGTACAACAACGACAAAAACGAAACAAAAAAACTTCACATGTTCACAAGCACAAATCGGCGCCTTCAACTGCACCTCGCAGTAAAATAGAGGTCCTTCCCCACATCGATTTGTGTGGCTTGCTGCCTACAGAGTCAGCAAAAAAAAAAAAAAAAAAAAAAAAAAAAATTGTGTTTGTTTTTGTAATGGCCCCCCAAATAGGGGTGCGTCTTATACATGGAGATTTACAGCACTTAGTCTGTTGAGAGCCAGAAGGATGCGAACTCTGTAATAATATAGTATTAATGACTGCTTTGAGAGAAATAGTTGTTTTATTACGCTCAAGGGAAGGTTAGAATTGTGCTATTCCCCGAGGCTTGCCGAGGGGAATAGCCCAATTGTAACCTTCCCGAGAGCGTATGAAAACAACTATTTCTCGAATATTAAAGCAGTCATTAATACTTTTATATGCCGAAAAAAAATAGACTAAAAAATAAAAAATAAAAAATATTTTTCATTTTAGTCGAAGACGGGATTCGAACTCTTGCGTACAACAAGAGGTGTATCGAAAACCAACGCTTAGACCACTAGGCTATCGCGCGTCGTTAACATGCTTGGCAGTTTTCTCCAATATATACATTAAAATGGATTGAAAACGGCTCTGCGTGAGGGATGCTTCGCAAAAGCTCCATGAAACGGGCCCTTCTTTTACTTTTGCAATGCATATTGGCACGAACTTAGATCAAGATCTATCGGCAGATGTTGTTTTTTTGTTTTTGAAAGTTTATTTTCGTCTTCATGTCAACAATGCAAGATAAAATTGTCGGTAAGATCGATCGAGATTCAATCCTTCGCACACATTACGGTATCCTCCATCGCTCAAACCATTTTTTAACATGTAAACCTATGGGGTAACCATGGAGTAACCATGGTTATTAAAAATATTGAAATGTTTTATGCATGGTTACCGAGAATTTTACAGGAACAGTTGAAGTTTATGAATGCAATTCGACCAATCAGATGGCTGGATTTCTTAAGTGAGGTATATAAAGGATATGAGTGAACACCCTTCTAGCTCTCAGCAGGTGATAAAGTTTCTTGCTCTCATCTTTTCTCACCATCGTATCGTTGACTTGAGGTTCGGTTGTGATACTGTGCTGTCATCTAGGAAGATGGTCGAACATGAACTGAACTTCTTACTGACTGTACTCAGCCTGCTGTCATTGTGATGGTTTCTTCTGTCTTGTGTTACCTCTGTATCACATCAAGGAAAACAAATCCAATTAAAAAAAAAAACAATGTATTGGGTTGGTATTCATAAAAACTTCCTAACTTTGATCCAGGTTTAAGTGGATAGCTTTAGTCCACTGATGTACAGAACAGTAAGTCACAAAAACTGTTATAAGCTACTATAATTGTTGCATTTGATTGGCTGTGAGCATTCATTATAGAAATGTGTCATTTGTTATTGATAATAATTGTTATGAAACAGGGCCCTGGTGGATCTTCTTCCTCTAAGCCAAAGGGAATGAGAGAATTCAGTACTCCATTGGTAAAGCATCATTATAACGTCTTTTGAAGATCAAGAAAAGTAATAAAGAATATTAGAAAAAATGTTGTTTGATCACAGAAATACGGTAGCAAGATCGGAACTTGAAGATTTAGAAGCTCTGACTAAACTACATGTACTCTGCAAAAGTTCTGCAAGTTGATGATACATGTAATTAGAACATAGCTTTACTAAATATTGCATATGTGCATAACACCAAACTGGGCCTCTACTCAATCTAATGATAAGTTAGTCTATACAGTATGTAAATGTAAGTACATGTACATGTACTAGTAGGCAGTTTACTCATTCACTAATTCACTGTGTGATACATGGCAGATTTATTTTTAAAAACTGTGCACATCTAGTATTAACAAGTAGTTACATAACCCCTATGTATAACTTTACTATACAGCAATATTGTCCCCTTTTTTTTAAATCACATTTTGTTCCTTCAAATTATGCCTTTCAGGTTTATTTTTTAAAACGGTGGAAATAGAATAATATCATGTCATCAAAATTATCCTAATACAAATCAGAAATGTGTTCATACCTAATGACTCTGCTTTGGTGAGGAAAATGGTGCTAGTTCTCGGGTGTACAGATGGATCCAACACATCCTCTGAAAAAGAGAAAAGGAAAAATATATATATCATTACTGCATGCTGAAGGTGAATAATTGAAATATTAAAAGTAATCTTGAGTTCTGGAAATTAATTCTCACAAATCAAACAAAACTTCAGTGAATGTACAAGCCTCTGATACTGTCTGATATCATACATGTAAGTGGATTTGGTTATCTAAAAAAAATCCATAGAAGGGCGACTCTGTGAGGCGTGCAATGTGTCCCATACAACATATGGCATTTATCCATACATGTACATGTACATTTCATCAATGAATGACAAATCTCTTAATATGATATGGCTAATGGTAGTGGGGGGAAAGGACATATGTCATCTGGGGCACATTGCACAGAATGACCCCAAATTTGGAAACATAGTATCAAAGGAAATCATGCAAACTAATGTATTGTAGACTCATCTGCTGATTAAAGTCTATTAAAAGGGCATTACCACTTCCCATAGAGCAGAGATACAGTAAGTCTCTGCATTGAGTTAATGCCCTTCTGGCTCTCAGTCGACTAACTCAGTTGACCATGCATGAATCAACAACTACAACATATGGTCCCATGATATGGTCCCATATGGCCACATCTGTCCTGTGCTTTTCACTAAATATCATTTCCTACATGTCAAAGTTTCTACTTAAATGTAATAACAATTTGGTGACAGTCTAAAGAATCAATCAATACCGTACTTGTACAGTACATACAGACTACATAACATGCAATTCAGTCAATACTTTACACCAGTTTCCTCTTTATTTCATTACCAGAACTTAAGATTAGCTTTAGATTGTGGCATGAGAATGAAGGAGCAATGAATCATGCCTAAATCATAATGTCTGATTGTCTAGGTTTGTAGTTTAATGATGCATGGGTGTTCTAATCCATAGAAGGTTCAGACTCTGAATAGAACAAAGCCATACAAAAGTACAGAATACAATGGACAAGAAAAATTGTACTGCATACATTGTCTGTGAAATGAGAAAAAATGTACACTCTACACAGAGTTGACTTTAATTACAGATCCATATGTAATGCATAGCCGTGAACACTCATTTTCTTTTTCCTTTCTTTTTTTTTCTTCATAGGGTGGGGGGGGGGGGGGTAAACTGAATCAAACAAGCTTCATTTGTACAAATGCTAAAATGCATACAGTAATTGTATTTACATTATAAACATATCATATTCTGGTTCATAAAAGGCAGCATAGCATTTGTAGGACTTGTAGGGTCAGGAATACACATTACAAGCATACATGTACACATTAGTTACACATACCAGTACATGTAACATACCGGTAAACTCTTGTGCATGTTCTTGTACCGACCAGCCTTTAAATGATATTAGTTGTCAAACAAATGACATGTAACTTTGTAGTCTGATTACCTTGTCAATCATTTTTTTTTAATTATGAAACAATACGGTACTGTAACGATCCGCTCCGCGGTCGTGACGTAACAAAGAGGCCTAACTTATATGAGTCATCGATTGTTGTTTTCAAGCGCGTCATACACCGACGCACAATGTTTACGTTAATAATTTGCATACGAGCGCTTGACATTTGGATCCTTTATCGAGATGTTTTAAGATGTTATACTGTAATTGTTTATAAGTATATCACATGAATTCGGATGGAAAGTTGTTTAGACAATGTAACTTGTTAATATTTACTGCAACTGATATGTAATGCAGAGTGTAGTATTTAATTAATGGTAAAATAAGAGATTTACTTAGATATTTTGCTCTGAACTAGCACAGTCTTCATGTTAAGTCCATTTTGGCTGCGCGTGTGCTTTCCAAGATCGCTTAGCGCATCGTTTTCCCCCCACGTCCGCATTATGCCTTTATAACCCGTAACATTTCTGAAACGCGAGGAGTTGGCATTGGGCGCTCGTCGGGATAACAGCTATTTAGTCTCTCCCTGGAAATCTTCCCCCCCCCCCTCCCAAAGGAAAAGACTTGGAATTGGGCGCTCGTCGGAACCACACATTATAAGCTCTCTCTCCCTCCCTGGAAATCCTCCCATCTAAGGAACTACACGTATTTACAACTGGAATATGAAGGTACAGAACCAAGTCGACGCTGGAATTAAGATGCTGGAATTAATATACTGGAATTAAGATGCTGGAATTAATATACTGGAATTAATATACTGGAATTAATGAACTACTATTATTAAGACGCAGGAATATGCTAAGTCCACCTCTCCCCATATGATGCCATGGAATTAAACTAAGACGGAAAACTCCCAAGTCCCATAAATCCCAATGAATCATTGCCTTCACTTTATTACATGTATTAGAACATAAGAACATCAATCATATAAATGCATTAAGTATAACTATGAGCACAAGGTATTTGTGACAGTGGTGATAGAAAGATGTAAATATTTGAAGTACATGCATTAATAAAAGTTGACCATTTTCTTTTGTCTTGAAACTGAAATTATGAGTCTATAAACACTTTGTCTTTCTTCTTAACTGGTACTCCGTCATAGTCGTATATTTCGACGAAACGAACTTAAATAAGTATTGTAGCTTCCCCCGTCTTTTCTTCCAAATAAAAGAAAAGATCTAATTACTTTAACCGCTCGGACATTATAAATAAAATGTCGGCTGACGAATATCCTGACAGATATAAAGAATCAGTTTCCCCGGCTGGGAAAGAGAACAAACCCGACGTAGAGGTCGAGGTTGAAGACGGAGGCGGGGGCGGCCGCCACAAATTTGGTGTCAGAAGTGGGATTATTAATATGGCGGAGGTACCAGAGTCTAAGAAAGAAATAGATGAGCTAAGTTGCTCCTCAGATGAAACGATGTCTAGTACAAAAAGTTCAAAGAAAAAGAAGAGTAGGTCAGAGAAATTACAAAGTCGGATATTAAGTCAACTAACAAAGTTGATGGGGCAAATGATGAAGTTGACAAAGAAACCAAGGAAGAGGAGTGTTGGCCCAGACTCCTCTACGGAAGAACTATCTGATTCTTCAGATGATGAAGTGGAATTCAACTTCAAACCAAATAGACGACCGGAAGGAATGGAAATCCAACATGGAGACGAGGAAGGAATGTCTCATGTCGATGAATCAAAGATGAGGAAACTTAAGGAACAAACTAACCAGATGGAAACACAAAGGAAGAATGATGATATTCGCTATGCCAAAGAAGATGGAATTCGGGAACCTACTCATCGACCACTGATCATGCCGGACAAGTATGATGGAAGTACCGACTGGAAAGACTACGCCTCGCACTTTGAATCTTGTTGCGAAATCAACAACTGGAAAGATGAGGAATCTGCCAAGTATCTAGCTGCTAGCTTGAGAGGTCAAGCTCTGAGATTACTAGAAGAACAAAGAGGCACCAAGTGGAACTTTGAAGAAATAAAGAGTAAACTGTCATTTAGGTTCTCTTCTGCCAAACAGGCGGAAAGCTATTTGTTGGAACTTAGGAATCGTAAGCGACGACAAGGAGAATCACTCCAAGAACTAGGACGTCATATTAGGGAACTAACTGATAAGGCATATCCAAACTTTGAAAGTCAAGGGGTCGATAGACTAGCTAGGATTCATTTTACTGATGCTATTCGTAGTAGTGAGATTCGCATGGGAATATTTCATGCTAAGGCAACAAGCTTAGATGAGGTTATTCAAGCAGCAATAACTACTGAGACATTTCTACAGACGGAGACTGAGAGGAATGGATGGAAGGTTAAGCCTACTTACAATAGAGGAATCGGCCCTGAAGTGGATCTAGAGAAGATGATCAAAGATGAAGTCAACAAAGTCTTAGGCCAAGCCATGGAAAGTCAACCTAACAAGGAAAGATGTCAGGAATATGAGAAGAAACCAGGAACTAATCAAAGACCAAGCCAAACAGTGCAAGGAAGATTTGATGTGAAAACCCAAACATGTTTCTATTGTGAGAAACCTGGCCATTTCGCGAGGGAATGCCGTGAGAAACAAATGGATCGAAGAGGAAGGAACTATCCAAGTGATGAATCTAACTGGTCAAGACAAAGATATCAGCGTCAGTCAAACGACAAGTGGTCGCCCCAAAGGGTCGTGGCGCGGCCAAACCTCCAACCTAGCAAAACAACCTAGCAAAACAAAGACAAGTTTCATACCCAGTATAAATCGAAATGTTGATGGTCTTTATGTTCCAGTGCACATTCAGGACAAGGAATACAAATTTCTAGTTGATACTGGTGCTTCAGATTCTTACATTTCAAGACGATCATATGAACAATTAGATGAAAAAGATAGACCCCCTCTGCAACATCGTAGCATCAATGCACAATTAGCAGATGGTTCACCATTAGCCATTTATGGAGCAATAACTCATGAGATGAAGATAGGACCAAATAAAGGAGTAATTACAGTTTTGGTAGCAGATGTGAGTAGTGATGGAATCCTCGGTTTGGACAATCTAACAAAAATGGGAGCTAGCATTGATCTGACTAATTTCCAACTCACCACAAAATGGGGCAAAGTAGAGTGCAAGAATGAAAGTGGAGAAAGACTATCCTGCCGCATAACTGCATCAGAAACTACTACAATCCCCGCAGGACATGAAGCTGTAATACTTGGATCAATGAAGGAAGGAGATCGAATTAAACCTAACACCCTAGGTTTAATAGAGGCTGGAAAGTTTCAACAACAATTAGTGAAGAAAGGACTCATTACAGCTAGAACTCTAATCAAGACAGGTGAGGAGTTAGTGCCTGTTAGAGTATTCAACCCATCTACTTCCAACAAAGTAATAAAGAAGAACACACCAATCGCTATGATGACCGTAATAGATACAAGTGAAGTACAGGAAGTTCCTAAGTACACCACTGTTGGTGATGGAAAAGTTCCGGAACATTTGAGGGATTTGCTAAAGAGAAGTACAGAAGGAATACCAGATCAGTATCGCCAAGACGTGGCAAAGTTATTGAGGGAATTTCAGGATGTATTCTCAAGAGGAGATGATGATATTGGAAGGACCAATTTGGTACAACACAATATACATGTAGATACTGGAACTCAGCGACCAATTAGACAACGACAACGCAAGCACCCTTTTGGGCAGAGAGACGAAATCAAGGAGCAAGTGGAAGGGCTACTACAGAAAGGTCTTATTGAACCAACTGATAGTCCATGGGCTTCTAACATTGTACTCGTAAAGAAAAAGGACGGAACTCAGAGATTTTGCGTGGATTATCGGCAACTGAATGCTGCCACGATCAAGGACGCCTACCCCCTACCTCGTATAGACGAAACATTGGATGCTTTGTCAGGAGCGCAGTGGTTTTCGACCCTGGACTTGGCAAGTGGATACTGGCAAGTAGGCTTAAGCAAAGATGCTAAGGAAAAATCAGCTTTCGTAGCTGATGGTGCACTCTACTCATGGAACGTGATGCCTTTTGGACTTTGTAACGCCCCAGCCACTTTTGAGAGATTGATGGATAAAGTACTAACCGGATTGCATTGGGAGACATTACTTGTCTACTTAGATGATTTGATTATCTTTGGTAAATCGATACCAGAGGAACTTTCACGGTTACGTCAAGTATTCCATAGACTACGACAAGCCAACTTGAAGTTAAAACCAAAGAAATGCTTTCTGTTCAGGAAGAAGGTGTCCTATCTCGGACACGAAGTATCAAGCAAGGGAGTCTCAACACAGCCAGAGAAGGTTGAGTCTGTAAAAACATGGCCGACACCGAAGAATGTGACGGAAGTTAGAAGTTTTCTTGGTCTTGCATCCTACTACAGACGTTTTGTTGAAGGTTTTGCTAGTATAGCCAAACCTCTTCATCAACTCACGGAAAAGCGCCGTGCCGGACAGTTCGAATGGAGCTCTGTTTGTCAAGATGCGTTTGAAGAGTTGAAACGAAGATTGATTACTGCACCTATTCTGGGATACCCGAATACGGAAGGTGCATTCATTCTTGACACAGACGCCAGTAAGGATGGGATTGGAGGAGTGTTGTCACAAGTACAAGATGGAAAGGAAAGAGTAATTGCTTACGGAAGTAAAGTGCTAAGCAAGGCAGAACGGAACTACTGCGTTACAAGAAGGGAACTACTCGCAGTTGTAGTTTACTTGAAGCATTTCAGACAATATCTCTACGGTCGACATGTAACGGTGAGAACGGATCACGGAGCTTTAAGGTGGCTAACGAATTTCAAAAACCCTGAAGGACAGCTGGCAAGATGGCTTGAGGTCATCGCAGCTTATGATATAGAGATCATTCACAGGGCTGGTAGAAGTCATGGGAATGCAGATGCATTGTCGAGAAGACCATGTGGCCAGTGTGGAAGAGGACTGGAGTGCAAGTTCAAGGAAGAAACAGCCAAAGCACGTGTAATAATGATGACAAATGAGAAGAGACTGTCTGAGATGAGGAAAGATCAACTAGACGACCCAAATATAAAGCCTGTGCTAGAGGCTATGGAAAGGAAGACCAGACCACCAAAGGAAGAAGTTTCCGCAATGTCTAAGAAAGTTAAAGTCTTGTTAGAGCATTGGAAACAACTTGAAATCAGAGATGGAATACTCTACCGTAGATGGGAATCTATAGATGGCAAAGAAGTGAAGTGGCGACTAGTATTACCTGGAAGGAAAATAGATGAAGTTTTGAAAGAACTTCATGGTAGCGCTTTAGCTGGTCATTTGGGAGCAACTAAGACACTGAAGAGTAGTCAGATGAGATACTACTGGGTAGGAATGAAGGCAGATGTGAGGTCTTTCATCCGTAAATGTGAATCTTGTGCTCGGCGGAAGTCAGCTGGTAAGAAGAGACGAGCACCTCTACAGCAGAGAAGAAGTGGAAGTCCGATGGAACGGATCGCTCTTGATATACTAGGACCTTTGCCGGAGACGAATGACGGAAATAAGTACATAATGGTAGTAGCCGATTACTACACAAAGTTCGTAGAAGCTTATCCAATACCTAATGAGAAAGCAAGTACTGTGGCACCCAAACTAGTTGAAGAGTTTATATGTAGATACGGGGTTCCAACTGAGATTCACACAGACCAAGGAAGGAACTTTGAGTCACAGTTGTTCAAAGAAGTTTGCCAGATCTTGGGAATAAAGAAGACAAGGACGACGGCATATAACCCTAAATCAGACGGTATGATTGAACGCTTCAACAGAACATTGCTCGATATGCTTGTCACGCTAATAGAGCCTGGAAAGAATCAGCGAGATTGGGACAAGTATGTACACATAGCTACAACGGCATACAGAAGTTCAGTTCATGAGACAATAGGAGAAACGCCAAACATGATGATGTTCGGAAGAGAACTGAAAATGCTTTCAGATCAGTACATGATCCAACCAGATATGGAAGTTGGAACAGACTACGTCGAGGAACTACGAGACAGGATGGATAAAGTCTATACAAGGATTACTGAGCACAGTCAGAAGAATCTCCGAAGACAGAAGAGAAACTACGACAAGAAGATTGCTGGAAGTAGTTACGAAGAAGGAAATTTCGTTTGGTTACGAAATAATCAGAGACACAAAGGCATCAGTCCCAAACTAAGTTACAGATGGAATGGCCCATTCAAGATTAAGACGAAGTTGTCTGATGTGACATACAGAATCCAAAAGAGTCCTGGAACCAAGATGAAGGTTGTACACTTTGACCGTTTAAAGCCGTGTGATGGAGACGAGCCTAAGGAATGGAAGACAGCTCATACTAGACGGGAAGATGATGGAAATGATGCCAGAGAGATGGAGTCCAACTCTGAAGAGGTTGATCAAGATTCAACGCCAGACGTGACTGTAAATAGAAGACAAGAAGATACTCGACGCTATCCACTGAGGAATAGAAGACCCGCACATTTCTTTTATTAGAAATGGTTTTTAGAATAAGACATATTTTGTTATACTTTGGATCTGTTTCCTTCTCCTCTTTCCTTCTCTATAACTTTCTTTCTCACTTCTTTCTTTCTTCTATTCAACTCTGTTTTCTCATCTATATTTCTTTCTTATACAGATTCCATTGCTTATATTGTATATATACATGTACATTATTGACATTGTAACGCCACTGAGTAGATTTAAGGATTAGAATTTATTTGTGATAGGTAATCTAGGGCGATGAAAAATTTAAGAAGGAAGAGGAGTGTTGGCCCAGACTCCTCTACGGAAGAACTATCTGATTCTTCAGATGATGAAGTGGAATTCAACTTCAAACCAAATAGACGACCGGAAGGAATGGAAATCCAACATGGAGACGAGGAAGGAATGTCTCATGTCGATGAATCAAAGATGAGGAAACTTAAGGAACAAACTAACCAGATGGAAACACAAAGGAAGAATGATGATATTCGCTATGCCAAAGAAGATGGAATTCGGGAACCTACTCATCGACCACTGATCATGCCGGACAAGTATGATGGAAGTACCGACTGGAAAGACTACGCCTCGCACTTTGAATCTTGTTGCGAAATCAACAACTGGAAAGATGAGGAATCTGCCAAGTATCTAGCTGCTAGCTTGAGAGGTCAAGCTCTGAGATTACTAGAAGAACAAAGAGGCACCAAGTGGAACTTTGAAGAAATAAAGAGTAAACTGTCATTTAGGTTCTCTTCTGCCAAACAGGCGGAAAGCTATTTGTTGGAACTTAGGAATCGTAAGCGACGACAAGGAGAATCACTCCAAGAACTAGGACGTCATATTAGGGAACTAACTGATAAGGCATATCCAAACTTTGAAAGTCAAGGGGTCGATAGACTAGCTAGGATTCATTTTACTGATGCTATTCGTAGTAGTGAGATTCGCATGGGAATATTTCATGCTAAGGCAACAAGCTTAGATGAGGTTATTCAAGCAGCAATAACTACTGAGACATTTCTACAGACGGAGACTGAGAGGAATGGATGGAAGGTTAAGCCTACTTACAATAGAGGAATCGGCCCTGAAGTGGATCTAGAGAAGATGATCAAAGATGAAGTCAACAAAGTCTTAGGCCAAGCCATGGAAAGTCAACCTAACAAGGAAAGATGTCAGGAATATGAGAAGAAACCAGGAACTAATCAAAGACCAAGCCAAACAGTGCAAGGAAGATTTGATGTGAAAACCCAAACATGTTTCTATTGTGAGAAACCTGGCCATTTCGCGAGGGAATGCCGTGAGAAACAAATGGATCGAAGAGGAAGGAACTATCCAAGTGATGAATCTAACTGGTCAAGACAAAGATATCAGCGTCAGTCAAACGACAAGTGGTCGCCCCAAAGGGTCGTGGCGCGGCCAAACCTCCAACCTAGCAAAACAACCTAGCAAAACAAAGACAAGTTTCATACCCAGTATAAATCGAAATGTTGATGGTCTTTATGTTCCAGTGCACATTCAGGACAAGGAATACAAATTTCTAGTTGATACTGGTGCTTCAGATTCTTACATTTCAAGACGATCATATGAACAATTAGATGAAAAAGATAGACCCCCTCTGCAACATCGTAGCATCAATGCACAATTAGCAGATGGTTCACCATTAGCCATTTATGGAGCAATAACTCATGAGATGAAGATAGGACCAAATAAAGGAGTAATTACAGTTTTGGTAGCAGATGTGAGTAGTGATGGAATCCTCGGTTTGGACAATCTAACAAAAATGGGAGCTAGCATTGATCTGACTAATTTCCAACTCACCACAAAATGGGGCAAAGTAGAGTGCAAGAATGAAAGTGGAGAAAGACTATCCTGCCGCATAACTGCATCAGAAACTACTACAATCCCCGCAGGACATGAAGCTGTAATACTTGGATCAATGAAGGAAGGAGATCGAATTAAACCTAACACCCTAGGTTTAATAGAGGCTGGAAAGTTTCAACAACAATTAGTGAAGAAAGGACTCATTACAGCTAGAACTCTAATCAAGACAGGTGAGGAGTTAGTGCCTGTTAGAGTATTCAACCCATCTACTTCCAACAAAGTAATAAAGAAGAACACACCAATCGCTATGATGACCGTAATAGATACAAGTGAAGTACAGGAAGTTCCTAAGTACACCACTGTTGGTGATGGAAAAGTTCCGGAACATTTGAGGGATTTGCTAAAGAGAAGTACAGAAGGAATACCAGATCAGTATCGCCAAGACGTGGCAAAGTTATTGAGGGAATTTCAGGATGTATTCTCAAGAGGAGATGATGATATTGGAAGGACCAATTTGGTACAACACAATATACATGTAGATACTGGAACTCAGCGACCAATTAGACAACGACAACGCAAGCACCCTTTTGGGCAGAGAGACGAAATCAAGGAGCAAGTGGAAGGGCTACTACAGAAAGGTCTTATTGAACCAACTGATAGTCCATGGGCTTCTAACATTGTACTCGTAAAGAAAAAGGACGGAACTCAGAGATTTTGCGTGGATTATCGGCAACTGAATGCTGCCACGATCAAGGACGCCTACCCCCTACCTCGTATAGACGAAACATTGGATGCTTTGTCAGGAGCGCAGTGGTTTTCGACCCTGGACTTGGCAAGTGGATACTGGCAAGTAGGCTTAAGCAAAGATGCTAAGGAAAAATCAGCTTTCGTAGCTGATGGTGCACTCTACTCATGGAACGTGATGCCTTTTGGACTTTGTAACGCCCCAGCCACTTTTGAGAGATTGATGGATAAAGTACTAACCGGATTGCATTGGGAGACATTACTTGTCTACTTAGATGATTTGATTATCTTTGGTAAATCGATACCAGAGGAACTTTCACGGTTACGTCAAGTATTCCATAGACTACGACAAGCCAACTTGAAGTTAAAACCAAAGAAATGCTTTCTGTTCAGGAAGAAGGTGTCCTATCTCGGACACGAAGTATCAAGCAAGGGAGTCTCAACACAGCCAGAGAAGGTTGAGTCTGTAAAAACATGGCCGACACCGAAGAATGTGACGGAAGTTAGAAGTTTTCTTGGTCTTGCATCCTACTACAGACGTTTTGTTGAAGGTTTTGCTAGTATAGCCAAACCTCTTCATCAACTCACGGAAAAGCGCCGTGCCGGACAGTTCGAATGGAGCTCTGTTTGTCAAGATGCGTTTGAAGAGTTGAAACGAAGATTGATTACTGCACCTATTCTGGGATACCCGAATACGGAAGGTGCATTCATTCTTGACACAGACGCCAGTAAGGATGGGATTGGAGGAGTGTTGTCACAAGTACAAGATGGAAAGGAAAGAGTAATTGCTTACGGAAGTAAAGTGCTAAGCAAGGCAGAACGGAACTACTGCGTTACAAGAAGGGAACTACTCGCAGTTGTAGTTTACTTGAAGCATTTCAGACAATATCTCTACGGTCGACATGTAACGGTGAGAACGGATCACGGAGCTTTAAGGTGGCTAACGAATTTCAAAAACCCTGAAGGACAGCTGGCAAGATGGCTTGAGGTCATCGCAGCTTATGATATAGAGATCATTCACAGGGCTGGTAGAAGTCATGGGAATGCAGATGCATTGTCGAGAAGACCATGTGGCCAGTGTGGAAGAGGACTGGAGTGCAAGTTCAAGGAAGAAACAGCCAAAGCACGTGTAATAATGATGACAAATGAGAAGAGACTGTCTGAGATGAGGAAAGATCAACTAGACGACCCAAATATAAAGCCTGTGCTAGAGGCTATGGAAAGGAAGACCAGACCACCAAAGGAAGAAGTTTCCGCAATGTCTAAGAAAGTTAAAGTCTTGTTAGAGCATTGGAAACAACTTGAAATCAGAGATGGAATACTCTACCGTAGATGGGAATCTATAGATGGCAAAGAAGTGAAGTGGCGACTAGTATTACCTGGAAGGAAAATAGATGAAGTTTTGAAAGAACTTCATGGTAGCGCTTTAGCTGGTCATTTGGGAGCAACTAAGACACTGAAGAGTAGTCAGATGAGATACTACTGGGTAGGAATGAAGGCAGATGTGAGGTCTTTCATCCGTAAATGTGAATCTTGTGCTCGGCGGAAGTCAGCTGGTAAGAAGAGACGAGCACCTCTACAGCAGAGAAGAAGTGGAAGTCCGATGGAACGGATCGCTCTTGATATACTAGGACCTTTGCCGGAGACGAATGACGGAAATAAGTACATAATGGTAGTAGCCGATTACTACACAAAGTTCGTAGAAGCTTATCCAATACCTAATGAGAAAGCAAGTACTGTGGCACCCAAACTAGTTGAAGAGTTTATATGTAGATACGGGGTTCCAACTGAGATTCACACAGACCAAGGAAGGAACTTTGAGTCACAGTTGTTCAAAGAAGTTTGCCAGATCTTGGGAATAAAGAAGACAAGGACGACGGCATATAACCCTAAATCAGACGGTATGATTGAACGCTTCAACAGAACATTGCTCGATATGCTTGTCACGCTAATAGAGCCTGGAAAGAATCAGCGAGATTGGGACAAGTATGTACACATAGCTACAACGGCATACAGAAGTTCAGTTCATGAGACAATAGGAGAAACGCCAAACATGATGATGTTCGGAAGAGAACTGAAAATGCTTTCAGATCAGTACATGATCCAACCAGATATGGAAGTTGGAACAGACTACGTCGAGGAACTACGAGACAGGATGGATAAAGTCTATACAAGGATTACTGAGCACAGTCAGAAGAATCTCCGAAGACAGAAGAGAAACTACGACAAGAAGATTGCTGGAAGTAGTTACGAAGAAGGAAATTTCGTTTGGTTACGAAATAATCAGAGACACAAAGGCATCAGTCCCAAACTAAGTTACAGATGGAATGGCCCATTCAAGATTAAGACGAAGTTGTCTGATGTGACATACAGAATCCAAAAGAGTCCTGGAACCAAGATGAAGGTTGTACACTTTGACCGTTTAAAGCCGTGTGATGGAGACGAGCCTAAGGAATGGAAGACAGCTCATACTAGACGGGAAGATGATGGAAATGATGCCAGAGAGATGGAGTCCAACTCTGAAGAGGTTGATCAAGATTCAACGCCAGACGTGACTGTAAATAGAAGACAAGAAGATACTCGACGCTATCCACTGAGGAATAGAAGACCCGCACATTTCTTTTATTAGAAATGGTTTTTAGAATAAGACATATTTTGTTATACTTTGGATCTGTTTCCTTCTCCTCTTTCCTTCTCTATAACTTTCTTTCTCACTTCTTTCTTTCTTCTATTCAACTCTGTTTTCTCATCTATATTTCTTTCTTATACAGATTCCATTGCTTATATTGTATATATACATGTACATTATTGACATTGTAACGCCACTGAGTAGATTTAAGGATTAGAATTTATTTGTGATAGGTAATCTAGGGCGATGAAAAATTTAAGAATATAAGTGCACGTTCCATGTTGCATAGGAACAAAGAATTGACAAGTTTTGGAAGAAAAGCAGATGTCTTATGTTGTAGATGTATATTTGATTGATGCTGGTGTTGATAGAGAGATTGTGATGTAACAGAAGGAGAAGAAAAGTGGGCAAAATAAGACAAGTGTTTTCTTCTAAATGTCACCTACCTTATTGGTAATATTGAGTGAAGTTATTTTTGGTTTTGTATATACTTGCAATCGAATTAAGACAAGGTTGCATTGTAACAAGGTTATCGCCCAGGAAACCTAATGTCTTTAATAAATGCGAGGACGCATTTTGTAAAGAGGAGGGCTGTGTAACGATCCGCTCCGCGGTCGTGACGTAACAAAGAGGCCTAACTTATATGAGTCATCGATTGTTGTTTTCAAGCGCGTCATACACCGACGCACAATGTTTACGTTAATAATTTGCATACGAGCGCTTGACATTTGGATCCTTTATCGAGATGTTTTAAGATGTTATACTGTAATTGTTTATAAGTATATCACATGAATTCGGATGGAAAGTTGTTTAGACAATGTAACTTGTTAATATTTACTGCAACTGATATGTAATGCAGAGTGTAGTATTTAATTAATGGTAAAATAAGAGATTACTTAGATATTTTGCTCTGAACTAGCACAGTCTTCATGTTAAGTCCATTTTGGCTGCGCGTGTGCTTTCCAAGATCGCTAATAGCGCATCGTTTTCCCCCCACGTCCGCATTATGCCTTTATAACCCGTAACATTTCTGAAACGCGAGGAGTTGGCATTGGGCGCTCGTCGGGATAACAGCTATTTAGTCTCTCCCTGGAAATCTTCCCCCCCCCCCCCTCCCAAAGGAAAAGACTTGGAATTGGGCGCTCGTCGGAACCACACATTATAAGCTCTCTCTCCCTCCCTGGAAATCCTCCCATCTAAGGAACTACACGTATTTACAACTGGAATATGAAGGTACAGAACCAAGTCGACGCTGGAATTAAGATGCTGGAATTAATATACTGGAATTAAGATGCTGGAATTAATATACTGGAATTAATATACTGGAATTAATGAACTACTATTATTAAGACGCAGGAATATGCTAAGTCCACCTCTCCCCATATGATGCCATGGAATTAAACTAAGACGGAAAACTCCCAAGTCCCATAAATCCCAATGAATCATTGCCTTCACTTTATTACATGTATTAGAACATAAGAACATCAATCATATAAATGCATTAAGTATAACTATGAGCACAAGGTATTTGTGACAGTGGTGATAGAAAGATGTAAATATTTGAAGTACATGCATTAATAAAAGTTGACCATTTTCTTTTGTCTTGAAACTGAAATTATGAGTCTATAAACACTTTGTCTTTCTTCTTAACTGGTACTCCGTCATAGTCGTATATTTCGACGAAACGAACTTAAATAAGTATTGTAGCTTCCCCCGTCTTTTCTTCCAAATAAAAGAAAAGATCTAATTACTTTAACCGCTCGGACATTATAAATAAAATGTCGGCTGACGAATATCCTGACAGATATAAAGAATCAGTTTCCCCGGCTGGGAAAGAGAACAAACCCGACGTAGAGGTCGAGGTTGAAGACGGAGGCGGGGGCGGCCGCCACAGTACAGTATGTCTTTTATGTATATTCTATTATCTGTATTATATCTGCATGTGAAATGTGAAACCAATAAACTCAAACTCAAACTCAAACGTATCCATGTAGATAAACAAGTTAGCATCATTTGGGTTTTGTACATTTTTTAAATTAAAAATTCCATTTGTTTCAGTTTTTGTTTAAGATCTATCTATCATATTGTTGGCTATTACTTACATGTACAGTACGTAAGCACAGGGGCCCGTTGCATAAAACTAAGCAGTCATGGTAACTTCCATGGAAACCTTGATTTGATTGGCTGTTCAGTGATGTTGCCATGGTAGCAACAGGGCCCTGGTTTAGTGAAGCTAGAAATTCAAGTACTCAACCCATCTCTTCCCAAAATTGTCAGTCTGCAAGCACAGACTCTAATTTGACACTTTACAACAATTCCTAAAGCCTTGAGCAGAGCCCAGATCTCTCAGTTTCTGCCTGTGTCAAACCTTGTCAGGAGCACTGAGCTAAATTAAAGAGCATATTGTAGTCTCATAATGCAGACACTGTTGAATGCAAAATGACTGACAAGGGTTTGTGCCTGCAAACCAAACAATATATGTACCTTGATATGAACCTAAGAAAAGTTCAGTACACTTCAATATCACAGTACATGTACTTGTTTGTGTGCTGTGTGACAGCTCTATTGCTCAACAAACATTCCAAAAATACCAATGACATGATGAAACATATCCTCCTCAAGACTAAGTACTCTGCACATCTTATCTTGTCTTCTTGTTTTATATACATGAACCTCAGTGACACCAACAGGACTGATACAAGAGCGAAAATTATATTACCTTGACAGGCCAAGAGTTGGTCAGTTTGGAGTTTAGTTGTCGAGTTGGTTTGGCCGTGTGACTGGTGTATTTAAGTAATCTAGATTTCTAGTAACAAGTACAAATTAAATTCTCAATGGCTTCAATTTCAAGACTACAAATAACTAATTTTCTACAGTACAATTAATATATAGGCTGCACAGGCCTAATGGTTGAAGATATGATATATGACCAACAACAACAAAAATGACAAGAAAATTATGCTAGTCATATATTGCCACTACATGTACAACTTGTAGATGTACATGTACAGGGTGTATCAACATGACTACTGTACATGTACTATATGAGCTGTGTTATAAAGAAAATTCAATTTACAACAAATTATACTGAAAAGTCTTCAATAACAGATCAAAACAAACATCTACCGCACATGTACTGTAGGCTAATGCATATTCATGATCATGGACAGGCACATGTTACATGTCATTACGGAGAATGCACCAATTTTTTCTTGAAAATGTAATTCTGTAACCAGAACCTAAGCTTGGCCTTTAAAGCAAGCCAATGTGATAAATTATTGATTATAAAAACAAACTTAACAAAGCAATGCAAATGTCAGACAGCTGATCAATCAGTACCTTTCAATTGATTGTTTTTTATGCAGATTTGTAATCTACGTATATACATGTACATGTATGGTAGATGTTTAAATGTGTGATACAGATTTGCAGTTTGCACCAATACTACAGTACATTTAGATGTACAGTATTGTATGTTGTGCTGTAGGAATCAATAGGATGAACCTTAATAGCACTTAGAGACTTCGGTGGTAAGCGATTTTATAAGCGCCGTTTTTATTATTATTATTATTATTATTATTAATTGAAATTTGTCATCATTCAAAATTAACAAACTTCCAAAATGGACCAATTGTATAGTGTTGGCCTACAGTTTCAAGTCTGTTAGCCATACCTATATTTTTTTTGAGATTCAGATTGGATCTGAAAAACTGTCATGTTTTACTTTTTTTTAATTGAATTCAATACAGTTATTAGAGATGTACTGTACATGTACATCTCATCTTAGAAAATTAACTCAAGACTTGTACAAAAGTTTGTAGGTTTCCTTCTGGCTCAATAATTCCCAACACATACAGAACAATCTTGATATGAGCTACAGACATTATAGGAGACTGGGAGTCCTATAATTTTAGGGTAAACATTTTAAACAAACCATATTGTTCCTTTCTGCAGTATTACCAAACCATGTCGTTTTGACTGACATCAATGACTGAAAAATGCACAAATATAAGGAAATGATATTCAATATCCCTAACCAGCAGAGTCATCACAGTTCTTAAAGGGATATTCTTTCTTTAAATGTTCATGTCATAAAAATAATTTTCAAGGATACTAACGGCCTAATTAAAGCCCAGGTCACATCCATAAATTCTGAGTTATTTAAATAAGCTATACATGTATTTTAATCTATATCATGTACACTACAGTGTACATGTATACATGTATGTACATGTATGTATACAATGTAGTATTTATACAAGACCATGTATAAATCTAGTATTCAAATAGAGGAGAACATTTATACTAGTACCAAATTCATTAAACTTGAAATTCCAAAATAGATATTGCTTCAATCGAATTGTGATAATTTCTCACTGCCTCCTCGAAAAAAAAGCACAAAGCACACATTCTGAAAGTTATAAAACTGCATAAAGTTTCGAACCCCACTTTTTCTTGAGAAAAAAACAGCGGAATAGTAGGAAATTTCAACAAAAGATATGTTGGTATTAGAAAGGTGGAAAGTACATGTAGGTACTGGGATTTTTTATAATCTGCTATCAAACAATAATGTTATACAATACAATACACATACTGTACATGTACTGTACAAACAGAATGCGATATATAAGGGAGCAGCCTACACTGTAGATACAATCTTCATTCTCCTGGTACATGTACATCGTTACAACACATGTGACATAATCACTAGCTTTCTCTTTCTCTATGTGCTATAATGAGTAAGCTGTGGGAATAGAGACGTCCCTACTTCAAAGCCTAATGACTACATTAGCTCCTCTGCTTGGCTGCACAGTCTCCACACTGAGTGCTCATCAGTGTTTAGCATTAACCTATTCGATACTAGGGGTCAATTATGCGATACAGGTACATGTACATAATAGATGACACGTAGTGTTCTGAAATATGCCATGGATGTTGAATGAGTTAAAGAACAAGTTCAAGAATGTAAAAGGGAACAGAGATTTCATGTTCTCACTCGAAGTTCCCAGAGTGAGATACTTGTACTGTAGTAATGTTTGTGTTTTTTATAAATCCTCTGCCCAGCAAAATGCTGCCAATGGAACATGACCAGTGGATGTCCATTTGCATTTCAAAATTTTGGCCCTCTTTTGACAACTGTATTTTCATATACTGTACAAAAAACATTCAGCCCTCCGTGATCTTAATTTTAAGCTCTAAATACCCTTCCTCTTTCATTAAGAAAAAACAACAAAAAATAATTTTAAAATGAAATGAAAGTTTGTGGGGCATGGGATACAGTGCAACAATTCTATAACTCAATGAGCAAACAAAAATGATTTCTAAATGTTACATTTCATCAATATTTTTGTGACAAAACCACAATAGTTTGTAAGAAATGGAGAGGTCAACGTTAAACTCTATAAATCATTTCACTATACATTTGTCTTTAGGTCATGGTCTTTCCACTTATAAGAATACAGCCTGCTTACGGAGTGACTTCCATTTGTCAAATGGTTTACACTACCTTAAACACAAATATAGATGCAAATATCAAACCTGTGATCCTATTTACCTTCAATTCCTGTCTCTCTGTCACCAATGTGCTGGAGATTGGATCTCTCATCCACATCCACATCTTCAGGGGACGGTTCATATCGCTCTATTTCTTGTGAAGATGTCCTGTGGGCCCGTCTGGTTGGGTTCTTGTGACAGCTTCGTAAGCAGCTACATGAATGCTTATTCCCCATTGTGTTAGGAGAATGAAAACCAATACCAAATCTGTTTCAAAAGAAAAAAGACGACAATGATCTTCTTTGTCAATAATCCAATCTTAACTCGTATTAAACTGAATTTTCTAATTCCCATAGTTTAATACAGAAACCACCTTGTTCCTGTAGGCAATGGGTTTAGTTTAGTAGCAATGGAACTTTGTTTCAAGAGAAACTGGTTTACAGTTACAGGTAAATTATTATCCATCATGTACATGTGCATAAAAATCAATTACAGATTGCTCTGAGAGACCAAGTGTAAGCCAGCAAAAATATTTATGAAATCACATTCATTGAAAAACATTTTTCTTGCTACATATATGCAGATCTACATGTATGTCATACATTCTTATTTCTGTGTTGACACTTTTTTTTAATTTTTTCTTCAAAAACTCATATCTCTGAATGAGTTCCTTGTAAAAAAAAATTAGATAAAATTGGCAATTATAGATGTAATCACACCGTCACACCTGAAATCATACACCAAACAATTTGTTTTCATTTTTATATCAATAAATTTATGCTTTCACCCTGATTTGGGGTCTTATTTGCAAATGTTCAGATTTCTGTATGGACTCGGAGGAAAATGGATTATTCTGCCATCTTTGGTTTTTAAAACAGCATTGTTTACTGTTATTATTAATATAAAATTGCGTCAGATCCTCATTACAATAGATAACTTCACACAGGCGTGCGTGCGCGCGCCCGCAACCTACCATCGGTATGCACTTGTATTGTGCAGCCTTAAAACCTGAGAAAAAGTGTATACTAATATCATTGATTTTCCGAAAAATACTCCAAAAAACTACAAGAAAATTGACACGAAACAAGTAATAAACATTACGACTTTTAACTCATGATCTTTATTTGGACATTTAATGAATATTTACCTCATTTTGGGTATGTTTTAGTCCCGCCCCCCCCCCCCCCCCCACTCAGTGTTATTTAGGGTACCGTACGCATATGCTCGTTCCCTCTTTTTGAAAGCACCCCCTATCTGAGGACTGCCAACATTTTCAAACCCCCCTTTCGCGGGCTTTTCAGTCTTTTCCTGCCTTGGAGACCCCCCTAAATCAGGAAACATGCTCAATGTACCCCCGTAAATTCAGAATAATTTCTCAGGAGTCCAAAGAGATGAGAGAAAAAAAGAAAAAACACCCCCTTTTTAAAGAAATCTCCGGGTGAAAGTCAAATACACCCCTTTTTTTACAATTCTCGGGCCGGACTTTGTTGCACGAAAAGTACCCCTTTACCGGACATTTTGGTAACACGCATGCGGTCATTCCGACCCCTGAGTGGGGGGGCCGGGGTTTTAGTAGACCTAGGGTATCTTCACGCCGGAGTTAAGGGTCAAATTTTGGATAGGTTTCTGAACAAGCGCCAAAAAAAGTACTGACCGGGCGGTAGATAGATCTAAGTTACAGTAAAATGTATAATTTACGTCATCATCCATTCATCATTTCATGGTCATTGTCGTATTCTGTTTTATCTAGAATTTATAGTCTTAAACTTAGACCTTGGCATGAAAAGCATAGAAATATTTCAACTTAAAGAGGCACATTCTTTCATCACACAGCTCAGGCAGCTGCAGTTCAACTTTCTTCTGCATTAATTTTACAGACACAGCGCGCCGCGCGGCAGGGAGGGAACGGGAGCGCCCGTCGGATTTGTGGAAGCCCTGCCCTGCAGCAGCGGCTGCATCTGAAGTCATGATGATGCACTCCACCCAAAATGCCGAGTCCGACTCCGCTCCGTACGTTGACTGTGTGTCTACGTCGCTTCCGTTACGATTATTCATGTCTTACAATATTTGGGGAGCAGAGGAATCACAATATAATAATGATAAACAGCTTAATTAAATCACGAAACATTCGAATACAGAAAATTACAATGTATGAAATGAAATATTACCGAAATTCTTTGATTGACTTCGGCTTCAATCAGAGTTCACACGGTTATCCGCAAAGCATCGACCCTTGACCTTTGTCGTGACGTCTGCTGGACACGGAAGCTGCTATTCTGTTATTAGGGTACCTTTTTTGTATCAGCTTGAGCTATAAAATAAAACTGTTAATACAACCATGCAAACTGAGATCTACATTGCTGATTCTGCAAGAGATTTCCATTAGTGTTTTCGAATTGTCCTCAAAAAAATTTCTAAATTAATCGAACGGAGCAGTAACTATCAAATTTTCATTATTATTTTCAATCCCATTCTTGGTTTGCCCTGAGTCCGAATAGAATAATCGAAATATATACAGCTCCCTAGTATAGTAATATATACCTCCATATCTTGTGTGTGGTACAATATTATTTCACTGTGAATATATATGGAATCCAATCCATCTTTTTGATAAATTTCTGTTTGTCTTGACTCTAAGAATATTGTTAACAGATCCAATACTAAAGACAGTGTTTGTTGGAACAACTTCGAATTAAAAGATTCTCTATCTTATTCAGCTCAACCTGGTTCATCAGTCACGATCTGAATGATGTGAATTTGAAAGCTTCCACTGAGTTGAACTTCGCCATTAGCAGACTAGCTAGCTAGGTGAGTAGATAGATAGACAGACCTCCCTAGAAAATTATATTCTTATTACAAAATCTCAGGGACCTGTAGTGTTGGGATAGAGCAAAATAAACAAGTGCCCAATCAGTTACAATCCAGATTGCCTGAACTATATTTTATATGGATCTGAACTAGATCTATACAGTTCTCTGAGTCAGAATCAGATGTCAACAAATCACTTCCTGAGTTGAGCTTTCATAATTGAGTTTATATCCCTCATGTATATTTGTTTGCATTGCGATTGTACAGAGCACGAAAAAGGTATAAATAAGTACTGTGGCGTAACCTGGCTCTGCCGGGGTAGCGTTCTGCCTTGCAGTTGCAGTCTCTCAAAACCCGGTCCACGCTCTCGACAATCATTCATCAACTAGAGTCTATATATCTCTCAGTGGGCTCACAAAGGTATATCGTGTAAGAATAACGTGGACTAGCTCTCATTTTACTCACTCCCGCAATCACTGAATGTCTGACAGGACTAAAGAAACGACACTTGCACAGTATCTGCAGTTCAAGTAACTTTACTCGTTCCTGGTAACGGACCTGTCGCAACGACAGGTCAACGCTGACTCACAGATCACAACTATATAGAACCTGTCCCAACGACAGCTGAACGCTGACTGACTGACATCTTACGATGTACACATATATATTTCACAATTATCTATAACGCCCTCTACGTCTTACTAAATTACTGGGCTAGTTATGCTACACAGCCCCTCCCCAAGTGTGGGCTGTCCTCGGACCACTCTTTAACAAAACAAGATAATATCACCTCGGATTAATCCTTCGTAAAAAAGTATACAATTACTTAAAAACTCCTTAAACTAAGACATAAAAACAAAATAATCTATGTACAAAAGTAGAGAGAAAGAACACAAGAGGAGTAGAGAAAAACGGGAAAGTCATAGGAAAGAAAAGGTGCGGAAGGTATAGGACCAGAAATGTAGAAGCATGAAATACTTGGAATGAAACACAATGCTTATACAAATTAAAATAAAACATACCCCTTTTCCTTTTCTCCTGCTGTCTAACAAATGCAAAACAATGCATCCCTGAACTATCGTAAACACGAAATATATGCATAGTAACAAAACAACATACAACTTTTGTAAAGTGCAACATAAGAACTCGAATAGAGTGAAAGAACAAAAGAAGTAGAGGGAGAACGAATGAAAATATGAGTTTGAAGACAGACAAGGTGAAGGGTAGAAGGAATGCAGGATTTGAGATGAACAAGATAAGGCATAATTCATTACAGGTACATAAGTAAAAACAACAAAATATATTGGTTGGAATGGCAAAGTATTGACTGCTTAGTTTGAGTTTATGGCAAGATTAAATAAGTTGGGCCTAATTGGTGGATTCCTAGTTCTCGCGGGATTTCCCCTAGAAGCTGGGACAGGAACCTTTCGTGGTGCAGGTACAGTCAGTTCAACAAGTTTCGAAGCTTCCCTGTCGACGGGGCCAACCTCCTCTTCCTCTCCTAAAGCTGACATGTGCAAGTTGGCAGCTAGGAGCGTCCTGCTCAACCTTCGTGCTGACTTACACTCGCTTCTAACTAGGAGTCCGTAGGCTGAAGAGTGCCACTTCGTAGGGTTTCAACCTGTCCACATGAACTACCTTCAACTGCCGTACACTCAAGCGGATGTCTGCATAATTTGTTCTTACCCCATAGAACCTCAACTCCTCCAGCAAACCTTATCTCTGGTGTTGTTCATGCCAAGGTATCCACTAGACTTGCCATCAAGCAATTCCTTCACAACGACCTCTCAAAGCTTAGCTGATAAGACAACATTCAGTTACCCTATGGCCTTGGTCGCTATTCCCATTTCCTGTTGGGAACGCCTTGCTTCATTTCCAGTTGGGCTCACTTCCCCCAAGGGCTTCTCCACCCTGGACTTTGAAGCCATTGCTGACCAATCCGGCCGGTCCCCTGACCGCTGCTTTGCTTCCAGGATCCATGTCGTACTGAAGGATCTTGCGCCTGGTCTTGGCTCATCTGCTCATTCATGATGCTGGGTTCTATCGTAAATGTCCTTGCCTCCGCAAAGCTATCTCGGGGTACCTCCACTTTCGGTGCTTCTTGTTTATCAGATATTGCCGACTCATTGAAGTTCCGCTTACACGCACTGAGGACAATTGGTCACTGCCTTCCCCTTCACACGAAACATTGGTAAGTGAGCGTCCAGAACGGTGCACGGTTTTGAAGTCGCACTCTGCTATCACTTGCAGCCATCGAGCCATCTGTCCCTGCAAATCTCGGAAATCAACGAAGTGCCCCATGATCAGTCCTGATCTCAAATATCTGACCATAATACCGGGCCATAATAAAGGCAAAACTCCATACAGGCGCTATACTCACAAAATTCACTGTACAGGCGCTATCATTATTTACACAGGCGCTGTACCTTACATGTACAGGCGCAATCCCTGCCTTCGCCTACACACAGGCGAAACCTAAGGCGCTGTCTCTGCCTTCGCCTGCACACATGCCAAACTCCGGGCGCTGTACCTTCCACGTACAGGCGCAATCCCAGGCGCCATCTCTGTCTTAGACTGTCGAAGATCCTCATATCCACGCTGAACCTCTGCTGCAAGCATCCCAATTTCATCCTCCATAGTCACTCGTTGAGCAGCCATTATAGCACTCTTCTCTACTTTAAGTATAAAAACACAAACTCCAGTCAGGCGCTATACGGCGCTATGTCTGCCGGCGCCATACCCTAACCAAAGCTAGGCGCTCCCACTGCCCGGTGCCTATAGGCGCAATACCTAACACGTAGCTAGGCGCTCTCACTGCCCGGCGCCTATAGGCGCTATACCTAACACGTAGCTAGGCGCTATCACTGTCGGGCGCCTATAGGCGCTATACCTAACACGTAGCTGGCCGCTATCACTGTCGGGCGCCTATAGGCGCTTTACCTCCTACGTGTAGGCGCTGCCTCTCACTGCCTGGCGCCTATAGGCCCTGTACCTAACACGTAGGTAGGCACTATCACTGTCGGGCGCCTATAGGCGCTATACCTCCTACGTGTAGGCGCTGTCACTGCCGCTCTTCCTTCGCCTACACACAGGCGAAACTCAACTCTCTACTGTAGGTGCTGTGTCATTGTATGTGTAGGCGCCAATCTACTTCCGGGTTCGCTGTTGGGGGAGTTCGTTCTGAGCTGCTACAGCCAAGTTGCTTCAATCCCACCGCTGCCACCAGTGTGGCGTAACCGGGCTCTGCCGGGGTAGCGTTCTGCCTTGCAGTCTCTCAAAACCCGGTCCACGCTCTCGACAATCATTCATCAACTATATCTCTCAGTGGGCTCTCACAAAAGTATATCGTGTAAGAATAACGTGGACTAGCTCTCATTTTACTCACTCCCGCAATCACTGAATGTCTGACAGGAACTCAAGAAACAACACTTGCACAGTATCTGCAGTTCAAGTAACTTTACTCGTTCCTGGTAACGGACTTGTCGCAACGACAGGTCAACGCTGACTCACAGATCACAACTATATAGAACCTGTCCCAACGACAGCTGAACGCTGACTGACTGACATCTTACGATGTACACATATATATTTCACAATTATCTATAACGCCCTCTACGTCTTACTAAATTACTAGGCTAGTTATGCTACAGTACGATCTACCTGAGATAGGTCTTTTTGTAAAGTAATTTTTTGCTGCTGCCCCACTTGCGCGACTTGCGCATTGAATAAGCATAGCAAAGTAGGTTATGCGAAATGTCAAAGTCACTGTCAATGTCAAATGAGCGCGCATCGACTGTTTTACATGTACGCATGTTGTGCTTTGTAAAATCTAGCTGAAGCTAAACTGTGTGCAAAATCAGTTGTTTTTATTATGTAAAATTCACTTTAAATAGACCTTATTGCCGATGTGGGATATAAAACAAATATTAACCTCCTTTACTCGGGCAATGGATACAAACTATCATCGCCTCGGTGATCTTTGGGCTACCATCTTCCCTCGCCTTGCGGCTCGGGAAAATTAGCCAGGTTTGTAAATAACAAAAGGAGGTTTGGCGAAACAAAAGGAGGTTTGAGCTCAAACCTTGGTCTGAGCTCGAACCTTGCTTTGTGAATTCGGGCCTATGAGTCTAGTCTCTATATTTCTATGAACATGATCTCGGATTAAAGTAATCCTCTCATGAACAGTGTCAAATCATACTTTTACATCAAGTTAATGCCTATAGCTTCTGACAATCGGCAGACGATAAACAATATGAAGAAACTTTGTCAAACCAGCACTGTACTATTTGTAGGGTCTAGTACAGTACATTCTGTACTGTGCATCCAGTGCTTGACGAATTTTCGATACACTGCTAACAGTATGCCTATGGTGTGATATTACGTCACAATAGAGTGCGCGCAAAGTGCGCAGGTTCTCGTACGCATAATAGATGCGCAATGAAAATGAAAAAATACGGCGCGGTGAATATGAGACTCATTTCCTTCTTTTTTTAATGTAAAGTCCATTGGCTTTTTCATGAGAGGGTAATATGGTCTCATATTTACTGATTAGCTCTTTTAGGATTACAAGAAGTGTAATATGATTTTGTAAAACCACTGCTCGGATGTCTGATACGGGTAATACCGTAATTAACATTGTATAAACCGCCCTCGTGTATTAAATTTTTTTTTTTTTTTTTTTTTTTTTTTTGCCGAGATTTGTTTTTGTGTGTAAGATCATTAATGTAAATTAAAAAACAGTAGGGGACATAGGATGGAACCTTGTGATACACCATGTAAAAAATGGCGGAATTATTATTATAAACTACCTTGAGATCTATCAGAAAGATTACTTTCAAACCAAGATGACAGACAAATTTGAGTGTTGTTCTAGTTTCGGTGTGGTGAGTCAACACACCGATTACCGAGCTGGGAGACATTACCAGGCATAGCGCCAAGTGGAGGGGCATAAATCGAAACTAAAAAAAAAAAAAAAAAAAAAAAATTGGTGTACCGTGTATAAACCGCACCCCCGACTTTGATATTTTTTCGGCGGCAAAAAGGTGTGGTTTATACACCGTTAATTACGGTAATCATGATTATGTTTCATAATGATTGAATTAGAATGAATTAAGGTTTCGCATATAATACCATATATAATCCCAGGTCATCTTCAAACAATAACATATAATTATAAAGAGTTAGTTTGTATGAATAATGAAATTGTATATACACTGTACATGTATATATATATAAAACTAATTGATTCCTCAATTTATTTGTCATTCATTTTTCAGGTTATAGTCACCAGTGGAATGGAGAGCACTCAGCAGGACAAGCCTGACCCAGCTCCACAGGCCAGCTCAGCTTTGGGTATCCCTGGACATCAAAGGTCACAGAGGTCAAAAAGTAGTGATGATTCCTCCTCGACCAGACCACCCCTTGAAAGAGGCACCCAGCTTATGAACTATGGCTCCCAGAATCCAATGTTAGTAGTAACAATGAAACAAGACGAGTCTGCAATTCCACAGGATTTATCCAAGCATGGTAGTCACATGTCTAGAGAGTCATCCTCAGAGACCACAGGAACTAATATGGACATGCAGTTTGTTGTCTTGGATGATGATGATGATGAAGATGACATTGAGGATGATGTGAGGGTTGAATTCATGCAAACTGAATCCTTGGACAGCCCTGGTGAGGCATCGGCAAATGCTGCAGGATCTGAAAACAGCAGTCCAGGATACCTTCTGAAGTGCAGTATGTGTGATCGTGTGTTCTCCAGCCAACAGAGACTCATGCTTCATATCAACAAGCACATGGGAGCTAAGCCGTATGCATGCCCACATTGCCCTGCTAACTTCAACTCACGGGCATCATTTCAAAGGCACAGGCGATCCCACAAGAACTCCATGGCTGATATTCAAACACATACCTGCACCCTTTGTCATGCTCAATTCTCAGATATTCAGCATTTGACAGAGCACTTGAAGATACACACAGAAAAGAGGAGAAGCTGTCCACATTGTGGCATCTTCATTGGTGGTTCTCGCAGCATGCAAAAGCACATCAGCGTAGAGCATCCTGCAATGGTGAAGACCTATAAGAAGCACAGACCACCAAATATACCTGTTAGGGTTGACCTTCCTGCAGGGAACCCAGACACATCGCCTTCAACATCACATGAAGGAGATAAACCTGTGAATTGTAGACGTTGTGGCAGACAGTTCCAAACAAATAGAGCATTACAAGGCCATATGAAAGGGCACAGTCGACTTTATCAGTGGAACCCTCGGAGATGCAAATGTGGGGTGCTGTTGGCTGATGAGGCAGAGTATCAAAGGCACCTGAAAAACTCATGTTGCACAGCTATTTCTAGTTCGGATTTGTTGTCACCGCCTATAGACTCACCTGGAAGTCTGTCTCCTGTCTCACCAAACAGTGCTGCGCATTTGATGGCCCTCTCTGCTCAGAGACAAGCTAATACCCGTAGCAGGAGTCTAGACTCGTTCTTGAGAAATCCTGCAGCACCTTTTGCTATGATCAGTAGGTATCCTGCAAGTGCAGAGGGTGCTTTGATCGAGTTTCCACCATCCCTTGCAGCAAGATATGCAGGATCGGCACATTCAATGGGGAGTCTTCAATATGAAAGTAGCCCAGTCAGCAAAGAGACACCAAGCAGCCAAAGTGCTTCGGAACAGAGAAGCCAGAGTCCCATGAACAGAATCACCATCAAGACAGAAGCTGAGGAGGAGGAAGAATGGAGTGAAGTTGTGAACATTGTACAAGTACATAGTAACACAACAACATCAGAGGAACCATCTGGTGATGGTGATTGTGTTCAGGAGCAACAGCCTCGCTATACTTTCAACAGAGAAGAAGAAATAGCTAACAGAGAAAGGACTGGACAACAGGTAATAGGTTCAGTTACAAAAAGCAGGCATAACGAGAAAGATGATCAACATAGGAAAGTTCAGCCTGTGACCCTAGGTGGAACAGAAGCATCATCATCTAGTGGAACCATGCAAGTAGATAGACCAAAAGAGCCTGCCATTTTTCCAAGATTCCCTGAACCTCAGGGAAATGAGTCTAGAAAGGGTTCAGACTCTGGTCCATCTCTTGGGAGAATGAGCAGTGAATCACCAAATATGCAGATTTCCTCCTCCCAGTCCAGTCACCCACCACCTCCTCACCCTCTGGTCAATTCATCCTTGTTGGGGGACAGAGACCAGGAAGGGTTGCCTTGGCGATGTTCCTTCTGTGGTATCACATTTGAAGACAGTTTGATGTACGTCATACATAAGGGATGTCATGAACCAGGGTCTAGTTTCAGATGTAGTATGTGCGGAGAACAGTGCGCTGATAAGGTTACCTTTATGCTACATTTTGTTAGAGGGCAGCACACAAAACCAACTCATGTATAGCTTGAAGGGATACTTGTGTAATTTGTTTTTGCTTGGCTTTTCAAAATAAACAAATCGTCCCTATTTTCACGAAGTGACGGTAGTGTGAAAAATCGTCACGCAAATTGTATGCGATTGTCCTCATTACCGTCACTTCGTGAAAATAGGGACAAAATATGCTTCTTCGAAAAAAATGTATAGTGACCAGTAATGAATTGATGGTATCTTGGTGCATTTTCCAGCTCACAGGTAATACATACTGTACTCTCGTTGAAAGTCTTGAGGTGGAGAAAATCTTCCCCAAACATTATTTCACTTGAACAGCTTTTAAATATTAATGTTAAAACTGATTAAATTTCGGTGTCAATTTTATCTGAGACCAACTACATGTAGATGCACTGAAAACAAATAAAAATCTATGACCATGACTAACACAGTGCATTCCCTGTAAGCTAGATGACAACAGAATAGGCCGGAGTACTATAAAACATATTCAAATTTTTTGCATACTTTTTAAACAATTTTTTTTTTTGAGAACCTGAAAGTTTGTCCAATGCTTGCCTGACATAGCAACAATTTATGCACGCAGATTTGATTCCAGGTATTGTAGTTCATTCATTAACAATCAATTAATGAAATAGCTCTTTAAACACTACTATACAGTAGGTCCCCAGGAAAGAAACGGATCAATTTGAATACATTAGTAACCAGTCTACTAGCCAAATACATATATTTTCTGAATATATATACATATACAAAGAAACACAATTATTGTATAGCAATGTGACAGTGAATTTATGTCACACTTATTCAGAAAAATGTAATCGTTCGCATATATGTCTGTGCTTATTACATGTACATGTATCTAAAAATTGAGTATTTATTAACATCATAGTTCTTTCAGTGATGTAAAAATAGTTGTAATGGTTATCTGTACGATCTAAGAGAATTAGCAAAGCCTGTTGGGCCAAATTAAAAAAAAAAACATGTTTAGCGTCCTGTTTTTTTCGAAAAAATAGGAAGAAGGAGGCCCTTTTTATTTTTTATTTGTTATTTCAAAATGGCCGCTCGGTACATTTTCCCTGACAGTCGGGCTATTTTTCAAGATGGCCGCCGACATTTTTTTTTTTTTTTTTTAAATCAGAAATAGATCCATTTTAGCAGTGTTTTTCGTGTTTTTTTTTCTTTAAAACAAAAAAAAATTCAAAAAAAAAAAATAGGAGGCGGCCCCAAAAAGGAAGCGGGCGGGGACGCTAAACATGTATATTTGTTTAAATGGCCTTATATGATAGACCTGTTCACATAGTATATGTATATGGTATTCCATTTCGTGAATGCTTCTTTCCAAAGAGTCTTGAGAGTAACTTCTGCACTTCCATGTTGCAAGTTAAATTAGTTAATGTATTTCAATAAGTAGAATGCAGTTTGCATACATTGCTTGTTTCTACCCTGGCTAGCATTGAAGGTCGAGTACCATTATTCACTGTTTGAGATGCAAGCATCAGGTTTTAGTAGAATTCCAAGTTTCCACCGTTCATGTTTGATAGCTGTGTATTAAAGGGTGTGCATTTAAAAATATGATCCAATAAACATTGATTTTTAACAATGCATGTTGCAATGCACATCATCATGGATTTGAAATGCGGCAGACAGATTTTGAAGCAAATTGTTGAGATGACAATGTTCTGCCTCTGTACAGTCCTTCGTTATACAATATACATGCGCATGTTTGAGCTAGCATTCAGTAGAGTAAACTGAATAAGCTCTCGGATGTTTGTAATTGTATTGTTTTTCATTGGTTAACACACCCCAATGAGATATATATAGATGATTGGCCGAACTGAAACGACAAATGTGATTATGGTATGCTTTATAGAAACTGTTACATTGGCACTGTTTGGTGCACCTCTTTTTATGCAGATACTTGATGTACAAGGTAGCCTAATGATTTAACATTTGGTATCATATACATGTCCATCCCAGATGTGCTATTGAATTCTCATATTAAAGAAATCATCAAATGTAAATTCATGAAATGCTATTGTAGTAATTGGTTATCATGATAGTCAGGACTGGTTATTTTCTTAACAAGCCATTTTGGTCATATAATTTATACTTAAGTGCTTAGATACATTTATGTTATTTACCTGTTACAAATAATTTCAATAGTTAGAATGCAAATTGCATATATTATGTGTTATTAGGTAGGGCAAGCCATAATGTTTGTCCTACCTAGCAACTACTAATGTATGCAATTTGAATTCTGACTATTAAGATACATTTCTTCATAACAAGTAAATTAAATAATGTATAATTTCATATCGAGGCGCTTCACAAAGGCATATATGCATAAAATTGGTTACCGTATATTACAAAAACGGCATATTCTCTGAATCAGATTTTTCATATCAGAGTTCTAATTCTGAGAGATCCTTTTAAATGTGCTCCCTAAGGTATTTGTTTCCAAGATACTTATTTTCATGATTAGGCAAGATACTTAATACCATGCCAAAACAATTAGAAAAATGAAGTTTGAATGTAAGTCTATTTGTGTAAGTCTATATGTTATTGTGTCATACAGAATATATGTGCTCTGTGTCTGCAAAGTGTGTCTTCAAATTTATGTAAGAATAATCTATTAAAGCTTTGTGTGATGTGTGTGTGTGTGTGCATGTAGGACATTTTGTTGAAGAGAAATATAAGTAATATATCACTTTTCAACTCTACAGTCTCTGATATTATAATTCTTTATTTCTACTATATGTACGTACATGTAGATTTGAATGTGATACAAAAACTATAAGCATCTAGAAGTTTTACCAAATATTAGATGTCATTTTTTCTTCAAGAGTAAGATTACACTAGGCAGTTGTAAATGTCAAATATTGTTTCATATTCTGTTCTCTATTTGTGTCAAAGAAATGTCTCGGAGACTATCATTCACTTAAACAAGAAACGTTGCTACAAAAATACAATGAAAGTTCTTCCTGTCTTTTTTTTCTTGTGCTCTATTATTGATCAGTGCTTTTTCTATGGGTTTATAAACATGTATCATTATCATGAGTTTTGAAAGGAGATTCAAGATTCAGTGATGACATGATCTTTATGATTGAATTGTGAAAGAAATAGTAGCAGGATTAGATTTGAAAGTTGAGATTTTTACATTCTTCTTGAATGAGGAGCAGAATGTTTGTGAAATGTGGGAATACTGAAACCATATGATGTTCTTAGCCCCCCCCCCCCCCCCCCCCCCCAGGTCCGTTGCCAGTCATGAGGAACTCCTTGGTTAGACAGTAACATTGTTTCTCTGAAAAGCTTTACATATTTTTTTTTTAATTTCGATATGATTCATGCTAGCATTCATGATTTTTGATTGGGAAGAGCTTACTTATCCAAATATTTAAATGTAGTCCTAACGCAGCTTGTTTTTCTTTAACATTATACAGTCATATTTTCGCTGTAAGGTATGCAGTGGCGAGGGGAGAAAGCAGGGGAGAGAAAGTGATAGAAAATTGTGCACAAGTCTTTGCACACATTTATGATATATAGAATCTTCTGTAAATGTATGGGGCAGGGAGAGAAAAACATTAAGTGAGAGAGAGAGAGATAGAGAACTGTGATATCCAACATCTTTTGTAATTGTATACAATCTTTCAACATTTTGTTCTTTAAACTAGATGTTCAACAGAGGTGGGATTTGCCATTCACAGGTCCCTAGGCTCCTAACCAGAGAGATTTTTGTTGTTATATGGATAAATAAGTATGAAGATACACCACAACATGGTGGCCTGTACTTCAACAGAAGAAGAAGATTAATTTCTATGTGAAAAGTGCAAACTTTGTTTGATATAGACAAGATTCAAGGCTCTACAACACAGCAGTGCACCCATGGAGGTGTTACATATAGTACGGAATAACCTGTAAAGTTACTAGTCCGTTATTGATGTGTCGTGCACACATTAAAGAATATTGTGTAAATATAATTTAGTTCTCTCTGCTTTCAAACAAACACAAGTTTCTCATCATTTTTCCATTTCTTTCACAACTTCACCAACTCCTTTCTGCTTTCACACAATTCAACTTATTACAAAGTTTCGCTTGTCTTCCATCTTTGCAATGAAAATCTCACTCAGCGGGGGCTCACTTACAAAAAGCACTCCACAAAGAAGGAACTATAAACCATGCAACATATTCATCTGCTTTGATTTATTACCCAAATTGATCAGTTTTGTATCATTCTTTCTTCTCCTTACAATATATTACAGTTCAAAAGGTCTCAATCTGCATATCACCAATTTTCATGATTCTTACCAAAGTACAACAATCAATACCTTTTTTTCGGCTCACACCTCAAAAAATTTCACTCCTAACCGAAAAGATTTAGAGTTTTAGACAATCTCACAAATTCATATGAACTTGAAACATTTTTAGGAGACTCCCAGAGCAAAGTGTGCAGACCTGGTAAATGGTTTTACAATTTTCCTTCGACAAACCTCTATCATTGAAACGAGACCAAAACCAGTCTGACAACACACCATACATACTATTACATAACATGCGGCCATGAAACGTGGGTTTTGAGTCAGTTTGAAGTTGGTATGATTGTGTGACCGAGACATAAAATGCTTGCACATGTAGGAGCAACACCCCCCCCCCCCCCAAAAAAAAAAGAGGATATTAAATAATCTTTTTCCACTTCAGAAAAAATAGTAAGTACTTGATCATCTCCCATTAGATCAACCTTTAGGCATAGCCTGAAAAATCAACAATTATTTGGAAAGTTAGACCAATATTTCATTTTTTCTGTTTTCTGTTTATGAACAATTTTGTGTTGTTTTTAACATATATTAGTGGCAATTTATGGACTGATCAGCAGATGTTTTTCTTTCTTCTTAAGAAGTCAATGATTATAAAAAAAAACAGTTATTGGTATTTAATCCCCATGATTCCAAACCTCAATCCAACGCCAGCAAGAGCACCACAAACTCAGGAAAATCCAACATTAAGATTATTTTAGGTACCCTATGTGCATACAAAGCAAAAATTATACGAATATGTTACTATAAAAGCCTGAAAATGAGAGAATAACACTTCTTTCAGAGGCTGTGTCAGACAATCATTTGATGACTTGATAGACAAAAGCAAAATAAGTTGTGTCTTATTAGCCTTTAGAACATTAAGAAAGAAATTAGTTAAACACAACACACCCTTATTAATAAAATGTTCCAATAAATCATTGTTGCTGCTGCATTTGATTCTGTGTAATTAGAAGAAGTTTGCATGATTGAAACTCGGATTAAAAAAAAAATTGGTTGACAAACCGAACCTTTCTGATTTACTACCACCTGTAATAGAATCACTCTTTGGTATTTTTAGCCTTTAGGCTGTGAACAGACCACATTGCCATGGCTGGGACAGTGATTTGCTCTCCCCACAATAATGTTTCACACAATCGTTGGATTTGGGGAAAGTTCTACATCTTGTTTGCTGAGCAAAATATTCCTTTTCAGAATTCAAATACTGGTACAATAAACTTGAATACTGCTATTTATTAAAAAACTTACACAAGTAACATACCCTCTAAATCTTGTAATATGTTATTTACAGTCACAAGGAGCAGCAAAATTAACATCAATGATATGCATTCTTGTCTAATTTTACACATTGCATGGCACGTAATACAGATGTCACAATACTTTAATGGAGCATAATTTGTACTGATTTTAGAATAATCAATCTATCATGATTTGCTTCGTCAATTTAGGAAAATACACTTCTGAACAAGATACATTCCATGAAATAAATTTCCTGACCTTATACACAATGGTTTTCATTACAAATACATTTCCATTCAACTGTTTTGTAAAAATTTGATGCTGAATAGTAATCAACCAATTTCATGATTTATTATTTTACTTTGAACCTCACACATCTTCTGCGTATTTCTTTTGTTTCCTCATAAAAAATATAATACTCCAGTCACAATGCTACATTTTGTAGCAAAATATATATCAGGCTGAATGATTTGCTAATATTTTCCTCTTTGGATAGAGCTCAACAAAAGTCAACTAGAGAAAGAGACCCTTGGTACCTTGTACGAGAGAAATGCACTGCAAGCACCCATTTGTGAACATACCCAACACCAAACACACAAGCTTTGTTTTACTAGAAAAATGACATAATGGCTGGTTTCATTTCATCACACTTGAACATGATTTTCTTTGAGAAAAAGCAGTGCAAATTATTGAAGATTTTGTATGCAAAGTGTGTAAAATCTACACATTATATACAACCGATATTCATGCAAATGCAGAATAACAAGCTCGACTGAGCAATCCCCGCTCATGAGAAATGCATATTTCATTCATTTTACATGACATATCACATGCAGAAACTTTTACAGGGCAAATACCTGTGTATTCAATAGTTTAAAAAGCAGTAAATTGGAAAAGGAATAGATGGAAAGAAAGAGAGATAATTAAAATCAGATTAAAAAATATATATATAAATCAGATGATACTGTATTACCACATTTAAAAAAAGTAAATTTGCTACCTGTCAAAAGTCAAGAAATACTAAATAAAACTATCTGGAATATCACCATAGTCTCCATACTCTTTCAGGTTAGATCCTATGGCCTTCTAAACCAGCAATCCTATGCTCAGAATACAATTTGAATCCACATGATCTCAACCTTGCTTAAACTGACCACTAATCCCAATCCTAACTCTTTGCATTAAAGCATAGGCTATAGTAATCTACAATTTGGAATATCTAGATAATTAAAGAATAATTGGCCAAATCTCTATCTCTTGCAAGGCAGATGATACTAACACCATAGTTGTAACATTCTACACCTGAATTAACTTTTCATCTGGTTGTATTTTTTATATAAAAAATTATTCCTCATGTAAATAATAAGTCACCAGAAAACCTGGAATTAATTGCCTGATATATTCTCATTTCTCGGCATTTCACACTCTGCAAGATCTATGCTTTTATATGCTCATGAAAGAGTACATATCTTAAGTACATGTACCACATTACATGCACTACATAATAAAAGTGAAATGTTATACAAATCAACATCATCTTATTTGAGAGCATGGTAAAAATGCAAGCAAGACATCTGTTATTGCGAAACAAAATGAAACATTCCCCACCTCATAAGTACAATTATACATCTACTCTACGATAAATGACGGAGATAAAATTACATTCAAATTCCATTTTCCCTGTCTTCCTCTTACATGTAAATACAGTTGAGACAAATATATGTAATTTAAGGTCACACCAAAATTTTGAGGTTACAATAATCGTTTTAAAAACTAAAACCTTAACTCCCCTCTGTCATGTAAGTAATACAAATAGGCCTATGATTCCATACAAGTTCATATGCATGTATCAAATTAATATATCTATTAAAAGGGAAATAAAGTCATTTTGCAAATGAATAATTTCAAGTAAATATAACATGATTAAGGCTAGGCCTGCATGGTTGTTGAATGAAGATCTATCATACAGGGAAAGAAGATGGTTTTGAACCTAAAGATCAATTTATAATTTTTTTAATTAAATCTCTACCAAACTGAGTTCAAAGTATTCAAGTCAAATAAGTGATTTTGTTTTCCTTCCCAGTAGACTCCATTTTTATTTTAAAAAGCGTGATCCTTCTAATTGAAAGAGCAAAATCAATTGCATAAGATATATACAGATGGCTTATTCAAATCTATAACGTTTATTGTTTTTCTACAAAATCACAATGCACTTTACCATAAAAATTACCACTAACAAGCAGGTTTACTTCCTGTGAAGTTTTGGATCTAAGAGACCTTGACCAGACATTAAATAAAAAACACATAGATTGACCTTTCACCTTGATTTGCAAAGGATAGCAAAAGAGTTCAAGCCCACAGCACGCTATACGATCTGACCGTGATCCAATTTCCAATGAAACGGCTATTGTCTTATACATGAAAATTCAACATAAAACATTCTTCCCCAATGAAAATAATGATATGAATACAAACAAAATCCAATCTGTTGGAAGCTTTAAAGATCAAGTAAGTCAAATTCTGATTCATATCATAGATAATGGCATCATTATGACATCACTACGATTTGCAGCCAATTTGGCTTTTACTCCACCAACAGATATTGCAATACCCAGATATTGGGGTTTCGTTTCATCATATGACCAATCGGAACCTCCATCATGAAAATTTGACATCTTCGAATATTCCTATCAAATTCTTTTTAAATTAAATCATAGACATATCGTATAGAGTGCAGTGAGCTTTACATACAAAGAATTACACAGTACCCTAATATTTTGTATAGAAAATGACGCATTCACATCTATACACCATTGCTGGGGTATCTTCATCATGCAATCTAACACCTACAATGCCATTCTCCACTCATGAACAGTGTGTCATCCAGGCTTTGCAGGGAGATGAGAGGTGAAGGGTTAATTAATCCTCTGGAAACTGGTCCTGGAGGTGGTAGTAAGCATCGTACCATATCTCACCAGAGGACTTGAGGGACCTGAACGATATCAAAGAAATGAAAGGAAAAGATTTCAACATGAGTGTGTATCGACAAACCTCTTCTACATAAGCTCTATGGCACATTGCATCAACAACAACCAAGCTTGTTTAAGGTCAATGCAGCATGATTGATGGAACATTATGCCTAACTCTTAACAGGCTTTGGTCAACTAACGGAACAAACAGCGGACTGCCACAGCCAACTGTTGTATGTACCTTATACTCCAAAGAATATGGCAGTCTAATCCATAGTAAGTATCAGTATAGGGTTCATTCTTAAAACAAATGCATAAATCATTTCAGGACAAATGCTTTTATGAATGACCATTTAATATTTCAAAGCCATTCTCCCCCTAGATTCAACTCACTGCAAAGTAACATATATTTTCTCCCAGAACAAATTGAACCACATGAAAAGACCTTGACAAGTGTCATTGTGCCTTCCACATTTTACCCACTAAGGTATCTTTAACAAAAATTAAAATATCTTTTGCAAATGTGTGAACTTTTTTTACTTTTCTTTCTACAACTGTTGCTAATTGATTTCACTACCTTAATCGCTGAATATTTTGAAAGCAAATAAAGTCGAGAAAAACAAGACATCCATCAAAATATGTCCTTTGACCCTATAACAGACGGAACACTGGAGGCAGCATCACCAAAATCTATAGGCTTGTAGATTTGAAAGAAATCCTTCAAGGATTGTGGCAGTTCGAGCGCACACAAGAATATAATGCAGCGTAACACTGCTGAATCCAAAGTACCCCACAGGCATACTGCCAGGGGATACAATAAGATCCAATCTTGTGTTCCTTACCTGACTATATCAGCAAAGCCCTCGAGCAGCGTCTTGGTCTTGTAATCAACACCATGCTTTTTACACAGAGACTTCACCAAGGGTGCAATGCGTACGTAGTTGTGTCTGGGCATCGTCGGGAACAGACTGAAACAGAATAGAAATAGTGTACCATATAAATAGAAGTTTTGATAATTGTAAATGAAACCACAAGATTATCCAATTATAAATTCATCATTTGCATGTATTATAATTGACAACCACATTTTCACTATGTTTATCCACTAAACCAGAAAAACCAGAAAAATATTTCATAGAGGAAACAAAGGTTTACTCGTATTGAGAGAGGAAAGATATCTGGCTCAAGTTTTTTGTCAATACTGAATGCAAGGATGACCTAATTTGCTACATAGTCAATACAGTCTACTATATTTGTGTCTACATGAAGACTTTGATCCACTTGAGGCTTTAAATATTTTGCCTAAGGTTTGCAATACATTTTTATCATTCACAAATACTAGAAAATGGGCGGTGTAACGTTGCACTAGGTTATCCAACTTTCAATTTGATTACATAAAGTTTTAACTTCAAATCTTAGCTGGCATTGCTAATTACATGTAACCATAGAAACAGAACCCTATCATCCAATGAAAAATGGACTTTCTGGAAAGTGAACCCATACAAACACATTTGGTTTATTTCTGATATGAAACTTACTGATGCTCAATCTGGAAATTGAGATGTCCAGTAAACCAGTCGTTGAAGAAACTTTGTTCAAGATTACAGGTGGCACGAAGCTAGGAAGAGAAACAAAATAGAAAGTTAAAGATTTTTTTGTTTGTGGGTGAAATCAAGAATAATTTTTAATATGAAAATATTGTCAATTTACAATAATTAGCATAGGGGAATCTAAATAAAAAATATTGGGCAACATCATTCTCTGGCTAACAAGTTGTTTCATAGAATCTACACATATTTTTACATCAAAGAACAAGACAACTTTGTGTTAGGAATACTAGGTAATGTACCAGTGACTCCAGCGACAATTATTTAATGATATATTTCATCAAAGACACACCAAGTAGGTGTAGTACTTGGGTTGGGATTGAACAAGGTTCATGGGTAGGCATAGGACTGACTCTAGGGTTAATGTTGAGAAATCTACAAGCGTCAGGTATTAACACTGGAAGAACAAGTCCAGTAGGCATGCATCAAACTATGAAGGAACTAACCTGTAGCTCTAGCCATGGGCGTGCTGCATCCACATCAATCTCCATTGGTATGTGATTGGACTGAGAAACCCAGGTGAACCAAATACTCTCAAGAACTCTGTGAAAAATAGACATATGAGAAAGAAAAGTTTAGATAATAATACCATATTAAGGATAGGATATATCCATGAAGTTTTTAAATCATATTTATTTTTTTAATTTCAGAGTGCAATCTGCTCTTGATTAATCTGTGAGAAGTTTAGAAGAGTACAATATAACTCAATAACTCTCTGTATGTATACATATGCAGTTGCTTCTTTTGAACTAGTGTGCCTTGAGCAATTCATTTCGAGTAAATTTGGGGAGACGATTCGGCATCTTACAAGTCTTACACATTTTAAATATCACTAATATGCAAACCATGACAAATAATTTAATGCTTAAATCTAATGCTGCCTATTGATTTTTTAAAGACCATTATTGAATTGAAATGTACATGTCCATCTATAAAAGTAACCAACCTGAAAGCTTCATAGAAGATAAGAAGTTGCCACCATGTCATGAGAGGAACATAGCAGAATAAAAACCTGGCGTAGTATAGCGAGTTGAAGAAGAGGTCCTAGAACAACAAATGATGAAAAAATTACACCATTTCATTATGACATGATTTCTGCAAGCATCACAAATACTATCAACAAAACAATGCATGAATCAAACATGTTACAAATGCAACCAGCCAGCAATCTGTAAACAGAACCACAGTGGTTCTAAACCTTTCTATCATCAAAACAATACATCAATTATGTTAAGAATGCAACAAAACTGTAATCTCAACAGAAACAAAGAGCTTCGTGCAGAACTGTGTCTTTCCCCAACACAATAGTTTTACAATCTTGTTTTGCCCAAGTTCTTGTCAGTGCCATTATCCCAACAAATTAAGTTATGGGCCTGGGCATTTGCTTTCATGTAAAGATATCAACACATCACCCATACCCACCTCTACTCACCCCCCCCCCCCAAAAAAAAAGAGTAAATGAATAAATAAACAGATAAATAAATAAATAATAATAACCTTAAAACTTTTTGATGAGTAAACTAGTTGACACACGCATAGGCACTTGCACAGAAAAGGGAGCGCATGGAACTCAAGTCCAACTTAGGTTCCATGCGAGCCCAAAACGTAGGGTTTTATATTATTATGTTTTGTTTAGGTTGGTTTTATACATTATAGCTTTACATAAACAAAATTCCAGGTGATTGGTACACTCTAAATGTTTTTCAAATGGAAGTTTGACTCACAGTCCACTCTTTCTGCTTGATCATGTGACGATAAATCATAAACTGGAAGTACAGAGGAAACAGCAGAGGGGGTCCAACTAGAAAATAAATCATAAAACATATAAAGTAATTCAATCAGAGACAGGTATTGTAAGCAAATACTGCCGGTATAAAGTGCTTGCGAGACGTGGCTTAGAGGCACAAACAAAACAAGGGAAACGCTCTCGGCGGTCTCGCCTGCATTACGCAATTCGATATGATGAAAACATTTAGGTTGGAACATTATTTATGGGCTGGGTGGCCCATTGGCAGGTCCCCAAAAATGAAATCCTTTGAATATAATCAGCATTTTGAAGTGAATATTGACTAAGAATCATCAGAAGAATTATTTAGTCTTATTTGTACCATGATCGATAACTGATTGATTTATTAATTCTCATATTAAATTGTGAAAACATAATCCAAGTCTACTGACCTAAAATGACCTTTGACCTTGTGACCTGGAAAATGTGTCAATTGCAGGTAGACTTAACAATTTTTTTTCATTACGTACCAACAATAAGTTTATGTTGTTTGATTTTATACACATGTTCCGTTTTATCTAGGACCTTCAACTTCACAATGGTCACTACTAACTGCAGCACATACATAAAATATGACAATTTTATAGGCTTATCTGGTCTCTTTAAATTGTTTTATCATTGTTTAAGTGGCCATTATAATACTTTGTGGAAGCAAATGTGAAGCAGTTTGTAACTGAAAGGCAACAGCAGTATAGCAAATTATTTGTTCAGAGCCAGAGAGATGTTAACGCTGTGTTACAGTATTGAGTATACACCCTTCTGCCCCCAAACAGATGAAATATTATGTGGATTGGATTGGAAATAACAAGCATGTGAGTCTGGATGAGATCAACTTACTAATGAAGAAGTACCATTGTTGAAGATGGTAGGGCATTGAAGACTTTCCACTCTCGGCTACCACCTTAGGCATCTTCTCTCCAACCACAAAAAGTGCTTCAAGACGAACATCAGGATCCTTGTTCATCTGTAGTGCAGGATGAAGAATATATTGTCATCATCCTCATGGTTATACTCATATTCAGCATCATCACTTTTAGCACTCTCCTCACTATTTAAACACCATTTCCTTCTTTTTTATATTCTGGGTTTAAACAGCACTTGTTATCCATCAACAATATCTCTCTAGGCACTTTACAGACTATTATTACCCCAGTCATCAGATTCAGGCTTGCCTCCACAGTCTATGCACATTCTCCACTCCCTGGGGAGCGGTCCAGTCAGGTGCCATGTTTCAGATGCTCAAGATGCTGAGCAAACTACAATGGCTTTACTCATCCCACCCTGTACCTAATTTAACAGCTGGGTGACGGGGGCAATATAGATAAAATACCTTGCTTAAGGAAATAAGAGCTAAGCTGGGATTGAACCCATCTGACCTTTGCACCTCCAGTCAGATGAAAAAGAAAGAATCAAGTAAAATACTGAGCCAAGCCAATGTATGACAGAAAGAGGGAAAAAATTAGATAAAAAGAGATAGAAGTGCACATATATATCTGTACTTACCACATTAGGCTTTGCATGGTGCTGATAATGCATGTGGTTCCACCATTTAGCTGATGCACCCTGTTGAGGATACAGAAAGAAAGTCATTTTTAGTACATCAATCATGCTTATCACTCTCAAATGTGTATCTTTACATACACATGCATGAGTAAATGCAGGGTTCCTGCCAGTACACAACACCTATGGTGCCATTACAAAGTATGGAAGACTATTCTCCCAAAAAGGACACTGAGAAGGGTGCCAAAACAAAATCTACTCTGGGATTCTGCAAGACAATATTACACTCAATTTGGAGCAAGAGTAAAGAAGAATTCTGCCAGGAAATCCATATGAATCTCACCTTGAATAGTAAAATACATGATCCCGCTATACTGATTTAGACATTACAGCAACAATTATACCTTTTTCATCTTTTGTATATGTAGTCATTTGTTTTAAATACATGTATCCTTTAACTCCATGTATTTGGATTCTTAGTGTAGAGACCATGCCCCCATAAATTCGTCGCTGTTTTCACAAAGTGACGGTAGTGAAAAAAAATTGCATTCACTTTGCGTTACGATTTTCCTCACTACCGTCACTTCGTGAAAACAAGGACGAATTGGATCACACGCAACTCATCTTAGATGACAGTTACCTTCATAATTGCAACACCTAACCTAACATATCACTGTAAAAGCCAATGACAACGATGTGACTGATTGGAGGACATGCAGTCTCTCTGGATAGATAACAAAGGTAAGATATACTGTACATCAATAGAATGAAGAGAGATAATTTCAAGGTGATAATAATACTAATAATATTGGATTCTTATATAGCGCACGTATCGACCTTGCAAGGTCCTCAAGGCGCTCAAACATTACCTGGCTATGCTAGGCTGCCGATTCCGACGCTCACAGCATTTAAAGGAATTCCTTCCTACCGGTACCCAATTAACACCTGGGTGGAGAGTGGCAAATGTAGATCAATGTCTTGCAACAATATCACCAGGCTTCAAAAAATAAAGGGCTAGGATTAAGGTTGCAACTGGATTTTAGGTTAGCTTGAAGTTAGGCTGAGTGTTGGGATCAGGCTTGAAGGTAGGAGTTCGGTTTAGTGTACGAAATTGACCGCGCGGCAACTGTCGCAGAACTAAGTGTCGTACAAGTGATTCCAAGCCAGCTTTAACCTTCCTTAGAGTTACATGCTACCCAAATCAAGAGACACTTACCTTCATTGTAGACATGAAGAAATAGTGAAAGAAATGGTTCCACTTTGAAGACTTGAAGCAAGAAAGGTGACCAAGATCATGTTGAAACCACCCAACCTGAGCCTGAATTAAAAGCAGAAATTTTGTATTTTATCGTTAACATTTCCATTGTAAACAAGGAGATAATGTGATTGTGTTTCGTGCAAATGTATAGAATATAAAACTCCACCTCTTTTGATATTTCAGTACCACCATAAAGCTTACATAAACATATTTTAAATACAAAGATTACATGTAACAGTAACATATTCTTCTTCATTCAGTACAAAATTTATTACTGAAGTAGTTCAATGTAAATACTTTTTAAATTATCTTCTTCTTTTTTCAGCATTCATTAATCATCTTCAATCATTACTCAATTGTCTTTTAAACAATGATGTATAACAGAGCCAACTTTGTCTGGCTACTGCTATATGTTGGCTCCATTTTTAGACAGAATGCTATTTAATTGAATTGCAATGCAGTAATTCTATGTAATTTGAACACTGTGATAAACCATGTTAATGAAAACAAAGCCTTTATAATGTCTGATGATTGTTGATGTATTTAGATTAACATGGCTGGCTGGCTGGCTGGAATGCTCCAAGAGGAGTGGAGAGTGTGCACTGGACGGTGAAGAATCGAGTGAAATGAAAATTAAGCACTTTGGTCGGTTAGCTTGTTTCATAAGAAATGGTCATTACTATTATTTCTCTTTAAAATGAGCAAGTATATTGTAGATGAGGACATATACAATTGTGCTACTGAGAGTCAATCCCATTTCTGTATTTGACAACTACAGTGTAGGCAGAATTAGGCGTTGTGGTGTGCGCCTGTAATCCAGCTATTAACGATGGAAGTTGCAAACCGATTCAGCCGAGGACGCAGGTTCAAAACTGAGTCACGTCTTTCGGATAGTGACGTTTAAAGGTCGGTCCCCAGACGTAAATAATCATATCTGATTGGTACACGTCTGTAAAAACCCAAAACACACACAAACACACACTGTATTGCCTTGCATTGAGAAAACATGATGAATGTACCTGAAGTGTGCCATGCATTGCAACACATGCTAGGAATGTCCACCAGGTAAATCCGTACGTCCTCATGACGATATAAGAAGCAATCTCAAGACCAATGATATGACTCATGTGCAGGAAGAAGAAGAGGAAGTTGGCATTGAAGAGGCCCTAGAAAAGAGATAATATCAACAAAGAATAACATTTAAATTGGGTCACTTTTATATAATTTATTAGCATATTACAGTAGATGAAAATAATACCTGTGGGTGCCAATAAGTTTTCTGCATAACTTTCATTGATGTATGTATCTTAACAGTTTTCATAATCATAGCAATACTGTCAGGTGATAAGTACATGTACATTATTATGTCCCATGCCCTTTTACTTAGATTTACAAATTTGAAAATGTTTTATATTTATTATAGATAAACATAATGTAGAGTATCTTTCTTTCTATTTTTGCTTCTATCATTGTTGTTTATTCTCAAATTCTTCTTCATGTTAAAATCTGCCCTGAGCCTTACAACCCTGCATTTGCATAACACCTGGCAAGAAATTCCTGTAATCGTATCAATTTGAATTTGACCTCTTATGAAACTGATACGTATTGCCAGAAAAGCATAATAAGTTCAAAATATTAGCCCTTATCAAGTAAAGATTGATATTTATGTTTCAATAGTTCCAATTTGACCTCTTAAATACTAGACCACTGACCGGAACACTGGCCATAGCATACTAGATATTCAATTCAATTCATTTATTTCTTTGACCATCAAAATAAATATACAATCAAAATAAGTTACATCAGATATGTGTCTAGACAGTGCCATTTAAATGTTTTTGTATCAGAAGGAGCCTTGATGAGGCTGGCAACACACATTAATTAAATAACATTAACTGATAAATGACTGCACTTTATTATGTTCTTGCAATCTTACTTTTTGGGCTAATTCTTTTTCCAGAAATTTAAATATTCCCTATGAATCCTTTTGAGAAAGTTGGATACACTTGGGAAAAGAAAATGCTAAAGAGAGTGTGTAAGTTTTAATTTCTAAAAGAAACTGTGATGTAGAAATTGCAATCGTTAGCATCACCATTATACAATAAACAAACTTTCCACAATAAACATCAATATTTTCAAAGGAATGTCTTGATTACCGTACTTCCAAACTGGGCAAGGGGACCAGGTACATTTAAAGTAAGTCCAAGTAAGGCAATTTTTTGTAATAAAAAAATATCATCATGGTATATAATAATATAATATTCACGCCTTCTTCAATATATTCATTTCATGTTTCACGAGAGCTGATAGTGTAATTGTAAATGACAATTTGGGATTTGTGATTTAGTTAAGGAGCTTGTTTAATGATCCCAGAATATGTAGGTATATTAAGCTTCAGTCATTTCTTGCTTTAATCAAAACTTTAATTAACCATGAAAATCACTTGAAGACCACATAATCCTCAATCAGGTTACAACATACGGATATCATGTCAATACGAACTTTCGGGGCTTTATTTCAAGAGTCTTGTGACCTTGTGATAATCTTGTGAGAGATAAAACAATCTAAATATTTGTATTGAGGGCCAACTAATACATCCTGTCATTGCACTGCTGCATGCCCTGCTGCATGCACATGACGCATGTCAGATTTGCTTTATTTATCTCTTCCCAATGTCAAATGAATGAGCATGAATGTCAAATAACATGTGCAATTATATAAGCCACCTTCAGTTTTTTTTCTTTGAGTTATTATCTAACACTTCAAGAAAACTTGTACAGAATACCACTGCAAACTCATGAAGTTGATGATTTAAACAAAGCATAGTTACATTCTCTGAAACAACTTGCCCTTTTCTTGCTCATATTGATTTTCTTGCTCAAATTTGGCAAATGAAGAAAAAAAAAGATACATTATGAAGATTGGGACTATATTTACTGTATACATGTAATTCTATAGTTTTACTTTTTATTTTTCATTTTGTACTTACATCAACTATCTTTCAACGTTTCTATTACCTTTATGGTACTGCGGTTACTTAAGGACTACTACAAAATTGCTATGAAGAAGAATTTTGAATTATGTATGTATTCTTATAAAACATGTTATTTGAACCTAAATTGTTTGACTTGATCACAGGCAGCAAATGAGCAAAGTTCATCTAGGCTTTATATCTAGCACTAAAATAACAATATTTCTTTGCCTGTACAACTGCGTCACATGCATAACCAATTCTATTGTTGCATTGCAGCGAGCCATAGATATGACAAAATACTGCTTCCAGTATTGTTACTTTATCTAAGAGGTCAACTGGTCAACCCACTTACAGTAGATCCCATTTTGAAATCCCTCCATTGGTTTCCAATTCAATTGTGTACAGTATTTAAGATTCCATTACTTGTTTTTCATTAGTGACAAAGTGGTACTTTCCATATGTGTAAGTACAACTCTACTTTGTTCACATTCCATAATCCTCTTAGTCTTAGACAACTCAGATCTTCTAACTCTTCTCTTCTTTGTATATTAAGGGTTAAAGTACTTCATTTTCTTATAAAAATATACATGTATGGTTCTAATAGATGAATGTCAGAGTCATTGCATTTAATACTCCATCAGTACATAGGCATGTACTGTGAAGATCTTGTTACTAACTAGTTAGTGATTAATCAGACATTAATTTAAAGGCAGTATGTTGGTACAGTGTGTCACTGAGGAACAAAGTTTGTTCAACCAGTTTGTGCACAGCCCCTGTGAGGATCCACTTCTTACATGCCTATCCAAGGTTAGCATTCAGTCTCTTGATATGATGTAAGCAAAGTGATGTAATTATAAAGTGATGTAATCTTTAAATTGTGTAACATTAATTATGTAAACCACTGATCTGTATTTTTGGAGAGAAAAAAAATTAATTGAAAATTAGAGACTAACAGACATGTGGACATGATGCACATTAAATTGACAGCTATTTCATGCCACGGTGTTTTAAAATTCCATAAAATTAAAGCCACATGCCCAAATTGTATTTCATATACATGTACATGTACGGTACACTACATGTGTTTACTTTAGAACTCAAATTTAGCACTAACTAATCTTTCATTTTATTCTTGTATTTACTTATTTTCTTCCTTATTTACTTTATCACTTACTATTTTATTTAGTCTATAATTTCTATACTTTTTTATTCACTTATTACTTAATTATATGTCTCCATATTCCTAATCCTGTGAGAAACACTGTTAATTACATATTCACTTAACATCTTCATCTAAATATTCACTGTCATCTTCAGATAAATTCATGTGTCATAAAGTTAAGATTTCATTAGTAGAAAAACAATGCGATTAATGTTTTCCAGTTGCAAAACTCACTTATAACAGTTGTCAAATAAATAATAATAATTATAATAGTGTAAACTATAGAGTGACACCGTCCAGGGATGCTCGTGGTATGGGTGGTATGATCTGCTTTAATATTTACTCAACAAAGTTCATTACAGACATGGAACGATCTACCTAAAACTTGAACTTTTGCCAATTCTTTAGGAATGGTATGCCAAAACAGAAGTCTCAAACCTTTACCTCAGTTTATCATATTCAGGCATGGGATATACTGTACGTGCAATATTACACATCGCTCAATACCCTAATTACTGATCAAAGGTCACATAAGACAAACCATGTTTCACCCGATTTGGGGTTATTGTCCCATTTTCTTTATCTTCACCAAACAAACTTGACAGACTCTTTGCATTTGGCTCTATTTTCATCAATACAAATGGATGAGCTCATGATTAGATATTTTTAATAGCCCAGTTAAATTCCATACACAAGGCTCCTAAAATATGCTGATATCAATGGGCATCCCTAGGCTACTAGACCTTCTACAAATATAAATAGGCTTTAACATTTAGTTATTGATCAACAGATTTCTTTAGAAAGTGAACAACTTGGCAGCGGATGGGTAGTTCATTCTTTTTATCTTTGCCCACAAATCATTATAAATATAGCGACATGTATTTCAAATGTGTTTAAAGGCAAGTATTCTGTATCGTTAAACAAATTATGAGGCACTAGTTTTCCAATCAAGTCAAATTTATGACTGCAGCACTTTTTTTAAATGTCAAGAACCAACACAGCAACGCCAATATAGCACACTCTAGCTAAAATTTAAGCACATTAACTTAATAATTAATTTCAACTTCTTGATCATTGTTGGTCCCTGTGAATGATACTTTTTAATAAAGGACATAACTCTCAACTTCCAACTAAAATCATTCATTATTAATAAGTTACAGATTCTTTCCCGTACATACACAAGGTGACTTACACACTCACCATTGTTTTACGTAATGGATGGCCTACATGTCTATATGTGCAACCCTCGTGATGTACACGTAACTCATTCTCTATCTATTGTCTACCTTATTTCCTGTTTTTATAATCATTGTACACTTGATACTGACAAAGACTTCAGATTACAAGATCACTACAGGTGAAATATAGACAAAGCAAACCTGCTTTAAATTGTTTCACTTTCTAAGTTTCTATCCCATGATAGATCTGTTGTTCTGTAATCACAGACGTAGCCAGGTTTTTTCAATAGGGGTGAGGGGGGCCGACTTAGCGAAGGGACATAATTATAGAGACTTGGCCGTCTCCCATCGTGAACCGTGAAAGACAATATACATTTTTGTCCTGGTAATCAGTTTTCGTTATTTCATTTTATCCACATTTTCGTAATTTATGTTTAATTTGAAAGTAATTTTCTAAAGAAATCCATGCATAGGGTATTTATAACATTAAATTATATAAATAACATTTATCTTCAGCCTGCATTATTTTTAGGTACCCCTCATTCACTCAGGAGGGCGCCTATCTGGCTTTTGTGAAATCTACAAGCGGTCAAGTTTCATTGTTTTCATTTGTTAAAGCTATCAACTTTCAACAATGTAAGAATCTATAGGGATGTTGGCAAAGCTTGGCAGTAAAGTAAAGGGTAGAACTCTTATTCACTCCATCTTCCTTTTTTTGATAAACTTCATAAGCAATAAAAGTCAGAGAAATCATAGAAGCAGACTTGGGAAAGTTTGAATGAAATTGGACAATAAATAAGAGTTTCCCTTAGACCTATTAAAAAAACAAAAACAAACAAACAAAACAGGTACCAGTAATTTACTTTGTCTTAAGATAATTTTCTTCCAAATTTTGTTTGTTTAAAGGAGGAAATGCTCTAAATACCTACCATTTGCTCAGCAGTCTTTCGAAGTTCAGCAAAGTCTTTCACAACATCTTTACACTCCACCTGATCTTCCATGATCTGCCCAATATGGATAGCTTTCATGTGCTTCCTCACAAATTCCTCATCATTGTGGAAAGCAGTAAAGGCTTCCTACAGGGAAGAACAGTTTTTAACAACAGTGAAATAGTACTTGCATTGTAAACACTCATACATGTAAACGATAATTTTTCAAGGAAAACTGATGTGTAATAAAAAGCAACTATATGTTACATCTCCTTCATTAACTTACTGTAAGTACCATATAAATATGCTTTTTTTAATATAAGGCAAAAATGGGCAAGACAACAAGCCACATTTCTTCAGCAATTAGATGCTGCTTCTAGTCTTTGGTGTTCACTAAGCCCAACATCAGAATGTTAGGTGTAATGTAGAAAACAACTACTCTTCTGAATCCTTACAGTATATCATTATCACATACGTGTACATGCTCACAACATAACCAGGTGTATTTGGTCTATGGTTGAAGTTAAGAATTCACCAAGTGTAGGAAAGTGACTGTTCAGCAATTGTTGACAGAAACTAGTACATGTATGAACAAGAAGATTATTGCTATTGTATTTCAGGATTCAAAAAGTATAATTTAGTGTTGTCGTTTATATTAAATGCCAATTACTCCCTACATGTCCTGATTATATCTTTAAACTGTCTTTCTCATAATAATTCAAGACCCTTACAGTTCCGTCTTGCCCAGCATAGTGAGTGATGACTTTGTATCCTCCCGGATGTCTTTTGCTCCATTGTGTGATGTCGTACACCTGGTCATCAACCACCAGCCACTTCTCCTTTATCGTCTTCCCATCATGCTTCTTCACTTCGTCCCAGGTCACATCACCCACAAACCTTCGAGGTTTGTGTACGGCACCCTGTACCTCTCCATGCTGGTTTGCTCCCAGACCCATCTTTATACTGCGGTACAAAGAAGTAAAACACTTAAATACACTGTGCAAGCTAACCTTACATGCTTGGTGATTAATGAAATATGATATTGATATCACCAAGCCTTACTTGGCATGCATTAATTAGTCTGAAGAGTGAAGAGCCACTGGCTTCACCACTGCCTTTCAGATCTTCACCGGATGCCTATCTTTCGTTGAATCCATTAAATAAAATGCAAAGGAAAGACTTATTTTGATGCAGACACACGTCTTGGTATGGCACTTTAATATTTATGAACATTTTATGGGAACATGTATTGTATAGGGGAACATGTAATGTTTCTCTATATTATGCACTTGTCATTTGTAAGACGCACCTCTTGACCCCCGGGAATGGTGCGTCATTGTACCGATGTGAGTCGTACATTTTGACATTTGAGTCAAACATGACACACCATTTCATGAAAATGACTAGCCAATGACGCACATTTGAGAAACACTTCTGCTTGGAGAAAGTGACGGTCCCATTGACACACCAAATGCAGAGATGCCAACTTTTGGAAATCAGAAATAGGGAGGATTTGTAATCGACACCAATTAATGTGCGCGTAGCGCACATCTCGAGCGCGTAGCGCCCGACACATGCGGCCGGGGTCCAGGGCCCGCCTTAGGGCCCTGGAAGCTCTGGGGTTCTAGATGCTCTCTGGTGCAATCTGAGCCTTATTTTGGAGCATTTTACATGTGTATTTAGTTAAATAATTCCCCCTTTTTTTTTAAATAACATAAAAATTGTACAAAATGCATGATGAATTACTTTCAGACTTCCGATTACACAGGTACTTGATACTGTATTCGGTCTTATACTTCCGAGACCATTTCCTGGTCTTATTTTGCTGATTTTCCGCCATTTGGATTCTGTGGCAATATCCACGCATTGGTTACGGCGATCCATATGCTGAAACAATCTTTCGCTACTCTTAATTTGTCTTTTAACATAGTGGAATTATTACATGCTTAAGTTAGCAGATGATATTTCTCTTTCAATTCACAGATATATATACTGATAAGCGCCCTCCAAAAAAAATCATAATAAAAAAAAAAAAAAAAAAAAAAAAAAAAAAAAAAAAAAAAAAATCATTTTTTTTTTTTTTTTTTTTTTTTTAATAAATCGGGAGGATAAGGATGGTGATCGTAAGGTCGGGAGTTGGGGTGAATTATCGGGAGCCTCCCGATAAAATCGGGAGGGTTGGCATCTCTGCAAATGACGCAACGTGGTAAAGTGACTTACTATGACGCACATAAGGGTCAGTATTGTGACGGACATTTTGCGGCCATGACGGTACTGTGCGTCGCGATTTTGGGGAACATGACGCAACCATGACGCACCATTCCCGGGGGTCAAGAGTTTGAAAACTAATTGATTCATAGCTTTTAGTAGGCCTACACGGAAGCCTAGATTTGTCCTACATATCTAATCTATTAAATGAGAAATTACACTGTGACTACATGTAGTATAAGTGAACTCAAAAAATCATTATTTGTATGAAAAGAAAATATCAAAACATCTTGGTACATGTAAAACAGTAAAATCCCTGAACTTGGGATGGGTAGTCTGCAATGGCAGGCAAGCCCTATACAAAGTCGCGACAACCAAATGCTGGTGATTGTACGTCACAGACAGATACAGAAGTCAGAAGTACATTCTCTAGTTTTCAGACCTACATGTACATTTAAATTAAATTTCAAGATATTTTCTCCAAATGTGTAAACTGAATAGTTTGAAACATGTATTATTAACATTTAGATACCGGTAAGCTTAAATTTGGTTATTTTAATATTTTGTTGTCTAAGCCTAAAACATTGGACACAGCTTTCATAGCAAGCCATTGTATTAATTTTTTAGTTTAATAAAAAATATATAAGGGTGCATTTTTATAAACTATCAAATCAATATCTCCGGGAGTAGCCATCTCATTGATCTCAAATATTACTGATTCACCGTTCAGGAATTGAAAGTTTGAAACACTCACACTTTTATTTAACAAGTAATTCTACTATGGTATAATCTACATAATTTCTGATTTTGTCCTGTCCTGTGCTATTAAATTACTATTTTCAATATTTTATTTCCCTAGATATCATCTATTCATAAAATTACTTTTAGATTTATATAAAATGAGGTAGAATTGCGACAAAGTCTGAGGCTATGTCTCATTTCCTTGTCTTGCCAATATCACTATCATGAGAGATTTATGTCAAGAGTCTAGCTAGTTACCACAGTAAGCTTTTTAAGAAACGGTTGGCAAACGGTTTACTTAAGTTTAGGAAGATCAGACTCAGTCTCACTCTGACTCTCGAAGACATCTCCAAACTTACAAAGTTGGCAATAAAACTAAAACTAGTCTAAAGTTAGTTTTGACTTATGAAAAATGAATTAAAACAAGGTTGAGTAGTTGACCGTCTTGTTGTAATGTTACTGTTAGTTTCAAGGAACAGATCGACGGGCCTCTGGCCTCGAGATCCACGTTAACATCAAGGCATTATCTAAGAGTAAGAGTAAGCTTGGTTGCGAAATCCTCCGCCCATTTCACCTGTTCACACCAACAACAATCACCAGAACACACACTGATCAGTGCTACCTGCATTGCATACAGTCTACGTGCCTGGCGCCCAGGGGCAACGTCCCCGCTGGAATGAGAAGGTCATTCACGCCGAAATAAAGTTTCTGAAATTACATCGTTTCGTAAAAATCAACCATACAAAATAAGTTGTCATTTTGGCCAGTCATGTAATGGTTACATTAAATCATAATAAAAGCGAAGACGGATTAAAACCAGGTAAATTACTCACTTTAAGTTCCAAAATGAAGCTGGAACAAGATGCAGCACGACACGGGAAGAGCAGCTGACAACTGAGAAACATCAACGTTTTATAAATATCCACCTGAAATATCGTACATGCGCAGGTCCGATACTCGTGCCGTTAACCTTTGCCCTAGCGAGCGTAACTAACGACCTCAAACTATTTATCAGCCTGCATCGTCAGTGTTATTTTAATGCATTTATTCAAGAACATGTAATATTTCCAACAGATGATGATGGTTTCATCAACTTAAATATAATATTGTTTTTGATTTAAGCTATAAAATTTTCATCTCAAGTTCCAGTATTTTCTGTAATCAAGTGTTTATTTAGAGGATGGGGTGACGTCGTGAACAGGGAAATCCATAGAGATATATAACTACTAACACTTATTAAGTATATATCTCTATGGGGAAATCCCGTCAATATAAAATCAGGTGATCATTTGTAGCTATGAGGCGAGCACCGTACGATTCTCGGAGTCCGATATATCGTTTCGAGACAGCTGTATGCTATCGATATCAAATTGACATTACGCAAGTTCAAAATTTTAGAATGATACTAGTCTTTATTCCAGTTAAATCCTGTGCTGGCTGTGCTAAGACTTTTTTTTAAAGAGCCTCAAAATGACATATAAAGTCTTCAAAACATTCTAACGCTCCATTCACTGGTAATCATGCCTTGGGCATGTTTTGGAAACCACTAAACTTAGCCTTAGGCATGTGAAATCTTCAACTTTTAGTATCAAATTTATCATCAGGCTGAGCTGAGTTTGTTGTTCCATTCCATTATTACAGGCCCAAGGCCGGAAATGGTCATTACAAAACAAAAATAACGTCAAATTAGTCTTCTCAAAAACGCAGTGTACGATAATGTATTTGGTTTATTGTTGTGTGTTTCGTTTTGTTTTTGTTTTGCGATTTTGTTTAAGTTTTTTTTTTGGGGGGTGGGGGTGGGGCTGGGGTGGGGCTGGGGGTGGGGGAGGGGGGTTTCCGGCTATGTTACGATCCGTTGTATACGATCCGCTATTTTGCCCCCGAGACCTTCAAGCTATAGCATAGACCCAACCCTGATTATCAGATAAGGCGTTATCTTAAGTGTCACACGCGGAAACTTGATAATATTTAAAAAAAGATTAAATAGAAATGAGGACACATTTGAAAAACACACATGACAATAAACATATTCATTATGATTGACTCCAAGATACGAATTCCAACAACGGTCAAGCCGACTCATAATAATATACCGGATTTTATTCCATTCATGATCAATATTGCATGAAAATAACTAGTATCTAATCACAATTATAGTTTTTCCATCGTTATAATTATTACTCTCCCAACAAATAAATAAATACAACTATCCGATGAACTTTATGAAACAATCAAGGGTAATTTACAATTAAAACTACATTAAATTAGTGGTTTATATGATAACCACTCACCCTGGCAATCCTCGTATGGTATACCGTCCTTCTTACACGTTAATAATCATCACCTATGATAAACAACGGAATGATAGTTGGTACAAATCATTGTGAATTTTACTCTAAAACACAAAACTGAAGACGATTCAATGACAATAATCGCATACCATTAACTGTCAAAATATTATTTACAACTGTTTTGCCAAATAACTATCCAGAGTTAACCTCAACAAATTATATAACTCTAACTGCTAAAGATTGCAAGGAATATACAGATAACATAATAACATTCAAAGCATCTCAAATTACTATTACTAAATCAGAATCAAGTAACTTACTAAAGGAATCAACATGATGATTAAACAGGTTTTTATATGTGTGAATCATATTCTTCTTTAGAAGTACGAAGTTGATAAACATATTATCTTCTTTGTTTCTTCCTGTTCATTTCCTGTAGAGATATTGATTAGTAATTTTTTGATAGAAATAGATATAGATATTGAAATGGTCTTTTCGTCACAAAACATTGCAGTTTTAACCTGTCTCAAATTAGCCGACTTTTATTCAACTTTATTCTTCATCCAAATCGCAGTTGTGTTACTCTGCCCCTCTTGAAAAAATTAGATTGAATCAAGAGCCCAAAGTGCTCTGATAAATCTTCTTCAAATCTCTTATTGACATGATATTGTTTATATTATTTGATAACAATTTGCTTATTTCACAAAAACTAGAAAATGTCTTCCGTGTCGTTTGTAAAGGATCAAGAGCATATTTTACATTGGTATAATATTATATTTTTAACGATAAGCATTGCCTTGCGTACTATAATTTATTTTGTTTGGGTTTACATTCCTTGCATTTCCATGGATATTGTGATGAAAGAAATGACCATTCGGCATTCACTTATTTAGGGAATTGTCTGACTTAGTTCTCTGTAGAGAAGTGATAAGAAGATCAGGAGAGCAGAGAGCAAGCCTCTATAGCTGAATAAACCGATGTGTGATGCCAGTCTATATGCGAGCAAGGAGTGTCTACAAAAATCTCTCTTGATGATACTTGTATGTTTTTGTGAATAGATATTCTTTATGTATCCTCGATATTTGTAAACACATACATTTCAGTTTTTTAGCTGCAGCATGTGCATCACTACACTGTAAAAAAGAATTTGTTCATTGGTAATTTTTACGTATTTTTTCCATGTAGAATTTACTTGAAAACATTAGTTTTGCCACTTACGCAATAAATTTAAGTCTTGCTAACTCAAACTTTCAATTTAGTAGAACATACGTGGAATATTTAAGTAAAATCAAATACATAAGAATTTTAAGTAATTTCAGCTTGTATTAATTTAGTAATTTTACTCAAAATCAGAAATTATACGTATTACTCAAACAATTTATGTTGATTATTCTTATCTTTTTAAAGTAAGGACCGATGCAGAGCGTAATAGAAATATTTACATAATATATGAATATTCATTAAGACCAAATTAAACTCTTTTTTAAATAAAACAATTCTTTTTATGTGGTTGAATGAAAATTTAAGGACTTTAAAACATTTACTAATTCATTTAACATGGCTAAGCAAAGACAAGACAATTTGTAATTGTTACCCAGTTCAAAACAAATCAAAACTTGATATTTCAGGAAATTGTCAACCAATTTTCCTTTTAAGATGCTACGATCAAGTAATTTGGAGCCTTTCAATATGTGTCGAATTGAAGCGTATGTAATAGTTTGTGATGGTGGTAGATATATATATATACGGTTAAATCTTAAATAGAAGTAGTGTTAGTGATTAGTGATTAATCTTAAATAGAAGTAGTGAATGATTAGTGGATGTTACTTGTTAGATTAGATGGGTACCAAATCGTGCAATATGTAATCCTATCATAGCTTTTTTTTAATTATCTAAAATGATTACAATACTTAAATTTTTTACGTTAATGTAACTCGATTTAACTGAGTAAAAATGTATTCAGCAAAATAAGTAAATACTACTTAAGATGCCGTAGGTAATATTTACTTAATAAAAATAAGGCAATTCTTTTCCTCAATTTTATTGAGTTATTTCGACTATTATTTTTTTACAGTGTATATTCTATTTTTTTCGAAATAAACCTTGAATTGAATAAGGGCGTCGTTTCTGTAGGTGGTGGGTATGTAGTAGGGTTGCCCACCCCAATGATCTAGAAGTGATAATAGTTAGCTGTGTATCATGATGCGAAGCATCTTGAAAATAATCAATGACCCTCTCACTGTAGTATCTGTACATCAAGGCTTGACCTATATGATATTTCAATATCTGGCACGATATTGAATAAATCAATAATATCTCCGGTCGCAACCTTTTCCCACATTCCTTAGTTTTTATGTTTCATCTTATATCAAAAGTTGTATGGTAAGGGTTTTTGGTTTGGGAAGCATTTGCACAAGCTTTGCTTTTTATTTATAGGCTCCTCACATTTTACATTGTATTAATGTATTTGTTGCCTGTCGAATCTACACTTGTCTCAAATTAACTTATTAACTTTACATTATATACTTCATTCGTGTTGTTTTAACCGTATTATTTTGTTACTCTTCAGTTTGTATGAATCTGAATGGGTGTTCTAAAAATGAAAATGTGGAAGAAAATTGAATATATATACTTAAAAATTCAACCTACCTCTTTGGGCACTATAACGATTGGACTCATCTATAGATAAACAATAATTAGATAGATTAGATAAGCAAAATGGAAAGGGGAACGATGATGACCTCTATTAGATGAGGTGGGGCTATTGCTCATTCTCATCATTATCACATCAACAACATGTAATCAAGCAATGACATAATAAGAGAACTAAATTTCAAACTTTGCCACTTTCCCGACAGTTATACTTTCTAGCAAAGTTTTACATTGATTTCTTGTCACGACCCGGGGACGCTATGAGCGAGGAATCAGACCGTATGTGCCAGATTTCCACCTTTTTTTCAATCAGTTTGTCTGATTTTTCTCCTCCTATAAAAAAAAAGGGGGGGTTGGACCCGAATCGCCCCTCAAAATCATTCTTGACTTTGTTTCCGGGTTATTATTAATTATTCAGGAAACGCCCGGGCGCACCCCCCACTCACTCACCGGGATCGCTGTCATGTTAATGGTGATCATGGTGATGTAGGTTTGTATTACACATTTCAGACGCTTTTATGGGAGACATCCATCGTCTTACTTCCATCGTTGGTTTCGTTCTTGTTTGAAATTGGCACCTCGACCAAGTGGTGTAATGAGTGCCAGCTGCCGGTTGAAAGGAGTCCAACGTCACGATTGGTCTTCGTAACGTGGTCAAGGGAATTAGTAACGGATCAATATTTTTAAAGATAGTTAAAAATCCTCTAGGGAATAGTGATATAGTAAATTATACATTTTTTTAAAGAATATTTAAGAATAAATGGGATTTTTAAAATGAAGAATTTTTCTTTTAGCACGATTCTCTATTATGTACGTGTATATAATTTGTTTAGCGATTTATTAGATTTATCTTTAAAGTTAGATTCATCTTTAAATTTGTTTTTAGCTGTCATTTGGTCAGTTATATACGTCAGTGTGGTTTGTAAAGTTCCACATAATTATTTTGTGCAATCTAATACGAAGTGGCGTACATCCGAGTCATCATCACTTTTCAAGAATGTTTTGTTTGTTTGGTTTGGTTGCGTTTATTTCTTCTTCTTCTTGTTTGAAGCATTAATTTTTTTGTATTATCTCGTTAGGGGCCCAGACCCATGTGGCACGACACTCTTTCTCTATATGCACATGGCGATCGAACAAAAAAAGCTTTATTCTCACAATTATTTTGTTTGCTGATTTAATTAAGAAAGTTGTAGGTAGAAATGATGATACACAATCATGCAAACTCAAAATAAAATTAATTTGTATGTATTGATCTTGAAAATGTGCCCAGAAAAGGCGAACACAAATTAAAGTGATAAATAGTGATCTAATTTGTGAAATCTAATCTTAAATTTGTCTGTATTTCCTTCTCTCGTTTTCTTTGCCACTGTTGAAAGTCTGCCATCAACCAGATGACGTCACAATGATTCTTGGGATTCTAATATCACATGGTTTGGTTCTATCGTTCATCTTACGTGTATGGATGGATACAGTCTGAAAGGCAATGGAACGCTGCAATGTGTTCTAGGAGGATCACAGTTCCATCTGCTTTGGAACGATTCTATACCAACATGTGAAGAGGTTACAGGTAATACAAACAATTAAATCGTGCTTCGTAATAAAATTTAGCATATTCTAAGTTTTACAAGAAGAAAAGTACATTTCATGTGCTGTAGTCAATGTCAGTGATGGTATATGATTGAAAGACTCTAATAGCGGCTTGATGAGCACACCACAATATGATATATTCGTATCTAATATGCGATACTTGGCTTAGGCTATAGTCTTTATAATAATCATACAAATATTCCTTTTTATGTTTCGTGTAATCACCCATTGTTCATATAAAGTGGCCATATTATGATAATGGTTATGAAGCAAAATATCAAATTCTTTAGTTCAATATCATCGGGCTTAAAAGAGCAATCAGTTTCATTTTTTATCCCTTTTTTTTTCGACTCATTGCTTTTTGAAGGTCCAGAAAAGTGACGTTTGTCCTCGTATCTTCAAAATGTTGTGTACAGTTGAAGAAAATACAAATTGCTTATCTACGCATGTGCAATCTAGAATTCTAAAGAAAAGTGTGGGATTACAATTCTGAAAAGAAAATCTTCTGACAACCAAGCAATAAGAAAGGTTCTCTTTTGGGGGGAGAGGGGTCAAAAATGTCATAACCTTACCTTAAGGTGTGCCATCTGAATTCCTCAAGGGGCACAGACTCTTTACTTGCAACTAATGCAGTGTTTCAGAATTAATTTAAAAGTCCAGAAGGGCAGTATATATACTTGATTTGAAGGAGTGTGTAATATATTTATATTGATTCACTTCTTATTATCACAGTGACAGACAAACCGACAGTCGTCACGGATCAATTCGAAGGTAACATTTTGAATCTATAGTGTAGCCATTTTATGTTAACAATCTAAATAAGTTCATCATGTGGGCCTACAGCAATGGGGGCCACACACTAAGTAATATATATATGCGTTTGTAATATGGCGTTTATTAACAATGCCTCTTCTATCATAATCAACTACTGTATCACATAAGCAGTGTTTACTTGTAACTCCTGTCATTCCATTCATTCACTTCATTTGTTTATTTTCATTTCTTGATACTTTACCAAGTTACATGAATTTAAAGCATTATATTAATATCTGTTTTCCTATGAGAAGCATTCTTTTCATATATTAGAGTAAATAGTAAATATCCATAATAAGTGCATTCAAGACACAGCCATGATTCCAAAAATACACACTTCGGAACGTTTTAAAAGCAATAGTACTTTATTTACTCTTCAGTTTATTTTTGTTTGTGATTTTTCCCCCCCCCCCCCCTTTTTTTCGGACAATTACGGAAGGCATCATGAAAATAATATCCATCTGGTGTGTTTGAGTGCGTAATTTAGAAAGCGGAATAACAATTAGCGAGAGGGCATTCAACTACTTTAAAGTTAAACAAAAGGGCGGTATACATGATTTGACGAAGGGGTGTGCAAATATTTACATTGATTTACTTCTTATTATTACAGTGACAGACAAACCGACTGTCGTCACGGACCAATTCGAAGGTAATATTTTAAATCTGTAGTGAGATCTAATTAAGTCCATCTTGTGGGCCTCCTGCAGTGGGGATCACACCATTAGTTTATGGCTATGTGGGTTTGTAAATCGGCGTTTCGTTCAAGACGCCTCTCCCAGCACAATAAGCTATTACATAAGCATTTTTTTTTATTTTAACCACTTCCATTTCATTCATTCACTTCATTCGTTTATTTTCATTTCTGACACTTTAAAAACATAATTATAAAGGACTATATTAAAAAAAAAAATTCCAAATTTGATTTGTAGTATTGTTTCTTTGAATGTAACCATGTATACGTAATAACTCCTCTGATGAGGCAAAGAAAAGAAAAATGAATATTTTTTCCAACTTGAAGTATTTTTTTCTCATAAGTTTGAGTAAATATTGCATACATATAATAGGTACATTCATGACACAGCCATGATGCAACACTTACAACCTTCAGTACATTTTTTAAACAGTAGTACATTCTTTATTCTTCAGTTGATTTTGCCTGTGATTTCTTTATATTTTTATTGTTTGTGGACAGCGGAAGGCATCATGAGAATAATATCCATCATCAGTGTGTGTGTGCGTGTATGGATGAGTATAGAAAACTGAACAAAAATAAATGAGAGGGCAGTAAACCAGTTAAAACGGAAATAATCTAACAGTTAATGGTAATTTATCATAAACTTTAGAAAAAAGAATTGACTTGCAGACATCCGGTAGCTCTTAGCATAAAACTTTTATATTTTCTTTCATAGTTATAGTGATCAAGATATCATGCACATAAGCATAGCTTGTACTTTAGATGGTTTGATCAGAATTGGGGTGCCATGTACATGTTGTGAATTACCATTATCCATAACAGTATAAGTACTTCATTAGTAACTCACTTTGTGTCAAATAATGTTAATCATATCACAGCTAAGTAAGTTCAAATCAACATATTTTATCAAACTGAATTTTAAGAATTGTATAAAACCTCTGACGCTAAATTCACAAAGCTTTCATCGCCTTGCGTTTATTTCCTGTTTATCAACCATGGGCTTAATGCATGGCCTTCTCCCTTGATTCTTATAGTGAAAGTGAAAATAAGAGATGGATACTCAAGTATCTATCTGTCTTTGTAAAGATTATAAGTAGAAAGAAAACCTTTTTATACATCGTGAATAAGCAAGGATATGCATATCAAAACCGAATAATTCTGAAGACCTCTTCGTGTTTTATTCACGTTGTTTTGATTACATGAGATCCTCTCAAGTCTGTCAATGAAATATAATTGTTGATTGATGAAGAGCAGTGATTTCTCATACGACTAATAGTGCTGGTAGTGAAGCAACAAAATACAAATGGAACTTATAGATACGATGATTAATTATGATAGTGATACTGATAGTAAAGATAATGTTAAAGATAGTAAAAATCGTGATAATGATAATGATAATGATGATCATAATCATTATTATGATCATGATAACGATAATGATGATAATAATCGAGATAATGATAATAACAATGATAATGATAAGTATAACGATAATGATAATGATAATGATAAAGAAAAAGATAATGATGATGATGATAACATTGATATTACAATATACTATAACGATAAAAACAATTAAATATCTATTTTAGTATAGCACCATAATCAAAGCACTTAACAGTGTACTCCTACCCCCGTCAGTGAATTCAAGAATGAATTCAAAACAGTGCACACTCTCCACTCCATTTGGGAGCCTTATTTTCCGCCATTTTATGGACAAGATCATGCCGAACCAACTATATAAAATGACATTCACATCCTTCACCGAGTATCCACTTAGATCTTGGTGGAGAAAAACAAAGTAAATAAAATGCCTTCCTCATGGACTAAAAGGACATTACTATATTAAAGAGACATTGTAATCATCAAAGTACATGCTATATCATCGGAAACTACAGTGTATAATTTAATTTCGCATAATGAAGCCTGCCTATTATTATAGAAATACAACTAACTTCAAAAAGAAAAAGACGAAGAAAGATTTTTTCCCCCTTTTCTCCCAACAAATCATTTCTATTCTCTCTTTTTTGGTACTATTTTAGGATAAAATTCTGTCTACGTGTTAGTTAGTTTGAAATCATTCAAAATGTGTATCTGTTAGAAACATGTGTGAAAACATATTGCATTCCTAACTGGTAGGGAAAGAGGGTCTAAAATGTTTTACACCACAATTTACTTTATGGTGTAAAATTACATTGGACTGAGTTACATGGAAGTAAAGTAAACCATATACACACAATGGCATGTGATACCAAACTTTATATGATGCGTGCAATTTTCACAAACAACTTGAAAATCTATTATTCATTCAGTTTCACTTTCTGATTAGTAGGTTAATTAATATGCATGTTGATAATAATTTATCGGCATAACTGAGCGTAATGTGAATCTGATGGGTCGTATAAAACACCCTTTACTACAATGAAATGAGAATATAATTAATATTTAAAGATTATTGCCTTTTAGAATAAACCGCTAAAATATACACTTTCGTAAAGATATAATTATTAATGCCAGGTGATTAAATAGTTTCGTATGTTATTTAGTTTCTAGGTCTTTGTAGTTGTTTTGAACGAATAATAAAACTATGTGTGTAAGGAGTGCATGGTAAGCCGCTATAGTCAAAACCGTCTTATGATAAAAGGCTTCCTTGTGACCTTGTAGAATGGTTTGTTAGAACTTAGAAAGAATGCCCCCCCCCCTTCCGCCTTAAAAAGGGGGGTATTTTGTAAGGATACGCATGCAATTAATCGAGAGGATATACAGCTTTAGAGTCTTTAGGATCAACCGTGTCTATTGAGGAACATTAAATATGTTGAATATAAATATGTTTTATTCTTGCTGCCGTTTGCACACCATCAAAGAAAGTCATTCTTCTGAAATTGGGAATACATTCCAGTAAACAGGAAGCACACAGGAACGAAGGCCGATGAGACCGAAATCCACTGTTCGTTTTTCACAGTGTTTCGGTCTCGTAGAACTGACATTGTGAATCCTTAAAAAGAGTGTAAAGGTCGAGAACCTTGACAGTCATTCCCATAGATCTTCATTCGATTCGGCTGCAGCCTGGAAATGGACTGTTTTGACTCCACTCATTGTCTTTTCTTCGTTTTGTTCATATTAACCATCCCTTCAATATATATTTGAATGATCAAAATGGACAAACCATAAATTATTGCAAGTTGTGTTCTTCTTTGATGATGTTAACGTTTTATATCTCATCAAGGAAAGTATGCCTGAAGAAAAATATTTGCAATGGATGATGGGGGTTGAAAAAGAAAGACGTAACTCTTTGTCACAATCTCTTTCACAGTTTTCGACATAACGTCATCAGTACATGTGGGAATGGCATCCACGCCCACCAAAGGTAAATAAATTGTGTTAAATGTTCACCTTGTATTGTAAGGAACTTCCTCTCTAATGAAGGTAAATTCACTCCTGCGGAAAACCATTGACATATTCCAAGATACCCCATGTGTTGTGATGGCATCTCCAAGCTCAAAGTTTTCTCCCCTGAAGTTGTTGTTATGGCAAGGTAACAGGTTATAAGGTTCAAACTTGTAAATAATCAGATCCCGAATGTTAAAAGATCCAAGCCCCCTCAATAGCTTGAATCTTTGATTGGAAACAGTGAATCGTTAAACACGAGTGGTATAAAGTTACGGCTACATGATGTGAGGAGACAATCTAGCAACTGGCCTGACTGAATCCCAATATTGAACTGGTTCGGTCTCTTAAGTAATCTACATTTTCGAGTTCACTTACACTTATTCTTCAGTCAGGAAGATTTAACATTCAAAAATATTTATAACCTTAAACAGTTGATTGAAAACACCTAGACCCACAATCATGACTATGTCGAGAAATGTATTTTATGACCAGGCGGGTTTGATCCGTTAGCTCAATCTCAAGTATTTTGTTCATACACCGAGTAAACAACATTTGATCAAAGTAATGTTAACGTCCATAAATCATAACATTTAATTTTGAAATTTGAATCTTATATCATGTATTCGCCACTTTTTCGCATTGCCAAGTTGAATTCAACAATGTTTCGGAATATACTCAAGGAAAGTCATTTTCTTTCTTATATCTTCCGGTTCATTATAAGTTCCTCCATATAGCAAGGAGTGCGTGCCACCTACCACACAAACTCTGGTCTTTATGGGCACCACTGGTGGACTGGCAGTTCTTCTCCTTTTCATAGCATCCTGCTGGATAGTGTCTCGGATTCGGAGGCATCTTTCTACTAAACATGTGGCTAAAAAAGAGGTAATGAAGACTCTCCGACACACGAGTGTCTTAGCACTGTGGTATATTGGTGAAAGATCATGAATGGGTTCGATCCTGCATCGGTGCTTAATCCATGGACGAGGTGTATAGCCCACATTTTGTCCCTTCTATAAACATGTATAAAATGCATACTTGGCAATGATGGGGGTAATATAGTAATTGCAGGGCCCGCAGGAGAAGCAGTATTGATACTTATGTGGTTACCATGGATAAATAAGACCAACTCATTATTATTTATTTTATTAATCGATACCTCCTCTACCACCAATTCCTCTTTTTTACGCCCTTAAGCTATTTTTGTAAAGGAAATTGATAATGCAGTTTCCGTTATTTCCTTTGAAACATGGGAACATTCTTTCCTGTTTAAAAAAAATAATTGCATGTTTATAACTGATTCGCACCTGACCTGAGTTTTTATAGAATTATTATCCTCTCAGTAACCTTTCATTTAGGTTTTTTATACTTTCGCATTAGACATTATTGTAGCCACACATTGCTTGGTGATAAATTTTATATGATTTATTGATATGTTTTATTTTTGTTTCAAGATAAGCATGTACTTGGTGATTATCGATCCAATAATTAAGATAAAGCAATGTAATAAATGTGTATATCAGATAAAAATGTAAATATTGATCAAACGATAATAACGGACGATTGGTGACTTGAATGTATACATTGAAATGGTGTCACCTAAAGTGTCTTTGGGGACGAATATCGCAGAATTAACAACTATTGTTTACGTTATAGTTATGGGTTTAACTTGCGCCTCCACTCTGTTCTAGGTGACTCACACCTACCTCGACATGACTAGATCTCTTCAAAGAGGTGACACACAAAACCAGGGGACAGCACTGAATGCAACTCTCTCCCGATCCCTCCCAGGAACTCAGTCACGAGATGAAGAAGATAAAGAAACCAAGCATTTGAAACCTACTGTGGTATACTATGAAAGCATTCCATCGAACAAACTTAATGTGAATTACGAAAGCGCCACAGACACCGTACCAGCGGACAAGCTGGATGGTCACTACGAGAGCGCCACCGATACTGTTCTTTCAGATCTTCCTGAAGGCACGTATGTAAATGCAGAGGATGAGGACCATTTAGAAGATGTGGAACAGGATGACTTTGGTTATATTCTTCCAAGCACTCGACCAATTCTGACAGTACCAAGCAACGTGTTACCAAGTCAAGTGAGGCAGTCGGGCGGTCAGTTTCGACCACATCTTACCTATGATGAAGACGGTTATCTAGACCCTCGCTCATGAGATGTAATTCTATCAGCCTTTCGGTTCCGAAAGGAACCACACTCGATTGTCCTGTTATGAATTAGGTATGTGTGTCCCGATATAATTATCTGTGATTATACTGCAATGAATAGAAATGGGAAAAATCATCCTTATAAATTAGTTTCAAGATATTTTACAAAGCCTTTTTTCTTTTTAATGTCACTGATTTCCGGAGACATCGATGTATGCACGTTCGCCTAGGATCTTCAGATTTTAATAATGGAAGGACATCGTAAAGATTCTGTTATTTTTCAAGCCAATTTGAAATACTCACTGTGAAGTTTCATGTCAAGACTGGTTTGGAAATTGGAATATATCATCGTGAAATGCTATATATACCTGATAGTCTGATACAGTTAAGGCCAGCACAAATTCAATGTAAACGAAATAGGGAAAGTTGCTGAGAAATGCAGACCTTACGATTTGAGAACTGTGATGACTTTAGAGGTTGACAACGTAATTCCCAGTAATTTTCTTCCAGACTCAAATATTTGGTGGCAATTTAGTTGGATTCGGTTAAACTTTATTTGTAGTCGTTATTACAAGATAATCTATTTTTAATAAAGGAAGAAAGCGATACGTATTATCTTCTATAATGATTCACAATCGTAAGTATGCTATAAATATATAAAATTACTGCGACCAAATAATTTAGGGTATGAAATTAATTAGAAGATAGTGCGCATCACATTCAAAATCTGTAAATATACACATTTAAATTCAACTATCCACATAGTACAATGATTAATCACGATGAATGTACTCGTGCGTCGGCAAAAAATATAAGCCAAGAGTTGCTTGATTTAAAAGGATGCTCCTTACTTCATGATAAAGAAGATTAACTATCAGATTGCAAAGAGAAAAGGTAAACTCTCTTTCCATAATAACAAAATGAGATTGTGCTCCAACACTTTTTGATAAGTTTACTGTAAGCTAACATTGTTGACTTCTTCATTATACCACCAAAGCATAATTATGCTCAAGCTAATTATAAATGTTTGTAAATTTGTGTATAAGTTATGTAAACGTTTTATTGTATCATTTCATGAAAGATGCTTTTGTGAACCGGAAGGTACTAATAGCCCTGGGCACTCGCACCCACACCCGCTATGGCGATCGTGCCCTTTCTATTTGTGCCAAACTTCACCATGAAATACGCGAGTCCCGAATGTTAGAAACCTTCAAGAGTAAGCTTAAAACTTATCTGTTCAATATGTAATGTAATCATACTTCGTTTTTTAATGTATAAAGCGCTATGTAAATATTAATTATTATCATCATAATTGTTATTAGGAATTTGTGATTAGAATTATGTATCATGTATAATATAAGTTAACGTCTGGTTTTTAAAAAAAATCTCACTTTTTGTTTTTAGTATTTAAGTGTTATTTTGATATTATGCTCTTCAACATTCAATCGCTGTTTTCATGATATTTTTTGTATTTTATTGTATTTTAGGGCAAAAAAAAATATCAGGTAAGCCAATAATCAGACCAGAAATGGACAACTTTGATCCAAAATTATTTTAAAAAACAAATGTTGCAATGGACCTCTGGATGTTACTGACAGTGTACTTGCTGCCATCTATTGGCCTAGTAGGGCCAGGGCATTTATGTACATTGCTAAGATAGCTGCCTCCTTGGTAGTCCAGAATCTGGCCTATTTAATTTTGATCTCCACCACACCAACGCTACCTCTCCCTACTTACTTGATACCAGCCGATGATGGCGTGATCATTAAAGTAGGACACCCGGTGGCGGCGAGCTGGTGAGCATAATTATGAGTTTGTTGATAACTGACGCCATATTCGACGGCTTGAATCAAGTGTAAGGAAATTATAAAGGACCGTGCAGATTCTGGACTACTTCCATGGAGGCACTCGAGTGCAACTGAACTTGCGATTGCAGGTCAATTTATCCCATTTTGAGTCGAATATATGGTTGGAAACTGTGTTTGAAGTACCTTCATAATATGCTAATTATCTCTAACTTGAAAAATATTCATCAGAATTACTTCAAAATTGGCAGTTAATTTGTTTTTATACAACAAACAATCCTATGATGGTTTTTGCACATACATACCTCACAAGCAAAATTATGTCCAAAAATCATTCTAATTTCTTTTCTTTTTTTTTGAAATATTATAATTTTATATAAATTATGATAATAATACGAACGGTGTCATAGGATTGTTGTGCATACCAAGTTATATCAAAATCACATAAAGGTGCCTTGATATTGTAAATGCAATTACAGTAGTAGTACAAAGAACAAGCACTAAAATATTTATTGAGAAATTTGCTTATAATTTGCATATGCCATGGGATAACTAAATTTCTCAAAAAGAATTAGATTCTCCATTGTCTCAGCTTTCCAGAAATATATGGTTTATAGGCCTTTATACTTAATCAAGTAATAATTTATTCATAATTTTTTCTTGCATTTCACTGTACTTTACCAGACTTGCACTTAGAAACATTGTATTAAGCGCTTTATAAATGACATATATTACTTTTATTATAAAAAGATCATCGAAATATTTTTTCTTTAAATCAAATATCGCAAGTACTAATCTGTGGAGCAAAGAAGGCAATTAATATCTCTAGCCATGTATATATCTATAATAATTAAAAAGAAGTATCATTCGTGTATTATACATAGTTCTGCATCAATTGTGATTAAGAAATTCGTTCACTCTATTTTAATGTATTATTTGGCATGCAGTAGGTTATGGTTTCCACACTTTCTGGATATCATCTAGATAAACTTCTGGTTATGAGTAGTACAACTCTGTTTAAATTTGTATGAAGCACTTGTCATGAAGATGTCGAACGAGTAGTCATTCGTCATTTAAGAAAATGTGACATGAATTACATGAAAGCTATTTGAAATCGTTGGTAAGTAAACCTAATGATTATCTAACAAGTAGAAACAGAAATGTCTGCATGCGTATACAATTTGCTTGTTGTTACGACGCTCCCAGAGCTTTACATTTTATTCACGAAGGCATATATTATATATATAATCCAAAAAGATGTGAAAATGATGGAAAGGATCCTTGCCGAAAATTAGCAGCAATGACATCTGCTATCCATTAAACTATTGTAAAGGACACGCGATTGATTGGATTGCGTGAAATCATACAAATTATATTTAAGTAATTTGAATAATTGTATTACAAAACGATAATTTTTTTGTCGTTTAACCATTTTAATCAATTTGTCTATGTTACTCATCAACCACCGCTATTCATATAATGAATACAAAGAATGAAATTCACCCATCCAATTATAAGTCAGTTATTTGAAATTTGTACAATGAATAAATAAATTCTATCACCAAATCGTGTCATCTGTTTCCTTGTGCTAATAATATTGACTTCTGTTATTTATATATACTAAATATAGGTTATAAATATGAATTAATTAATATAAAGTAGCAATCTTCCTCGGTTAAATGCACTTACTTTCATTAAGCATTGAGAAATGTGCTTTTCCATTAAACTATCTGCTCGATATTTTTAAATGAAAAAGATGTCGATTTGTATGTAGAGTGTATATTGCCAGTGCAAAGAAAATTAAAAGAAACGGAAGGAAAGGAAAGGAAATGGCAATTCACTGAAATTAAATACAAATGAGCTTTGGAAATTCTCAATGGTACATGTTTATCATGTAGATGCAGACTTTTCAAGGAGGATTAATACCAAGCAAAAAAACCTGCGTATTCAAATTTACGCACCCCCAAAAAAATTAGAGATATAATTGAGAACTAGCATTGATTGCAGGGGTTTCAATATCACTTCCGTTCAAAGCCACCGAAATATAGGAGAACAAATGTTGTGGCTCTCTGCGAATGTCAGCAACACAAGTGACAGCTATACATTCTGTATATGCCATGATGTTAAAACTTGACATGTACGAAAATAAAAGATAACTAATTTGATAGCTGCAGGATGGAAAAGGAAGGAAAACAAAACAAAATATTTTTATAATAAAATCATTATATAGACCTACCTACTTTGTAGGTAATCTAAATCAACCGAAGGAAGTAGACGGTAGATCCTAGAAAGTTAATTATATGAATTTTCCTAATCACTTAATGATATTCATATTGCGCATATTTGATTGAATTGACGATATGTGCGTTCAAATTATTTTCAAATCACTCAGGTTTCTCATTCTAGTCATATGGATGTTCACTTTTATCAACATAATATCAATATCAGGGATATGCAAATCATTGATAAATACGTGAGTATCGTGAGTATCGGAACTTTTTACACGGAACCCAAAAATATCAAAAGTCTAACAATGGGATTCATACATCTCCTGTAACATAAGCATATGCATTAATTATTTGGTTTGTGATAAGCAATTTATTATATGAAGATTATGATAAATTGAATATTTTTGTCAATACTAGTCGTTACAACACCTTGGGCCACTTAGACTTAAATGGCAAAATTGTATCGAACATACTTTTCAACGCATTTACTGGACATACCGCATAGATTAAACAACTATATTTCACCTACTCCATTTCATCGCTTTTGAATGACTCTTTAGGATAAGATATTCTTAAACAAAAAAGACCGAACGGGGTTCAATTTACATCTTGGAAGAATTCCTCCATTTCATATGTTTTGAATGTATGCAAACTTTGTTCGATTTTCTCCCTATAGGCTCCCTATGTGTAATCTTTAATTTGAACAGGGCCTCTCAGTTTTGTAGTCCTGAGAGAGTTTCCCGGTGTACATAAAACGAATAAAATAAATCTAAAACTAAAATCTTGAGAAATGTTAGACCATTTGAATTCTAGATAAAGCCATGGTCACAACTCACAACCGCCCATGCATGTCTCTCGCCTACGATGAATTTCGTTGAAAATCCTTGCGTCTGACATGCGGGGATATGGACGTGTTTTTAAGGGCAAGCATAACACGTAAGCGCTTGCACGAGGTTTTTCGACATGTCCAATAATATCTGCGTGTGGCTATGCACGTAACACATGCAGTCATTAGGGACTTTTAGATTTGCTTGGACTGATACGTGTAACGTCCATTCAAGGCAGTGCATTAAAAGGACGTCGATCGTAGCAACCCCCATTGTCTTCGTGCGAATCTAAAAGTCCACATTATTCTTCTTTGTAGACTTTGCAAGACTTTTTGCGAGCATTGCACTGGCTACTTGCGGTGGCCTATATGGAGCCGTAATACTGCAGTTGCAAGGCACCTGCGCAGGGGTTGCACGTTCAAGTCAAGGAGTCATGCAGGTAAAGGTGGGAAATATATTTTTGAGGAGGGTGAAAGGCGCCAACTAGAGATCGTAAGAAGGACGTGCGGATTGCAGGAGTTGGCTTACGACCCAACTGCAACTCGCATGTACAAAATGAGCTTGGTGGGTTCAGCAGTAGGTATGTCCCATATAGCTGTTTAATTTTCATGCTTTATATTGAATGTCTCGCTTCATTAATATGCTTGGTATCAGGATAACTGACAGAGGAGGGTTCGACGAGCAGACGCTCAGGCCGACAGAGCCAACTCGCCTCCTACACCTGTTATTTGTTCGTCATCGAGTGAACGTTGTCGACATCGAGCTAAGCATAGTGGAGCAATACTCAGGAAAGCGTTGATGATGTTTAAGCCCGCTATGACACCAAACGAGATATCGTATGATTCAGTTAGGTCATACAACCCACCTGTAAGACATGATACAAGAGTCGAATATAAATGTACGACAATACAGTTTACAAAGTTTGCAAAAGTTATATTGTCCGTCCATCCTCACTTTTTCACTTTCTCTAAGTTACAAAAAAAAAGGGAATTATCAGTTTCCTAGGCCTTAATTTGTATTTTGTTTTTGACGAGTTGCCTATCTTGCACATTGTTATTGCTCACAATAATGACATCTCCTCGAGAGCCTTCTGACACTTATTCTTAGGGTTAAAAAGAGTTGCATTTTGCTGGACATACCATCAAATTACCTACATTTTGGCACAAAGATAATATAATATTATGCGTTTATATACATCGACATTGTCTCTAAGCTCTTTACATATATGTCACCAAGGCTTTCCTGCACACAATGTATGTACACTTTCCACTCCCTGGAGAGCATTCCAGTCAAGCCCCATTTTTACAGACACTCACTATTCTAAGCAAACTACAATGAAATTCGCATCCACGGGGTGCCCATTTAACACCTGGGTGGAGAGTGGCAAACATAGATTATGGACTTGCCAGAAGACGTTAGTGCCGGGCTGCGATTTGAACCCCGTATATGTGATCTACAGTCTGGTAGCTTATCTACTTGACCACAGCACCTCTACTAAGAAGAGGGTATCCTAAGATGTCGATCATAAAACATGGTATTACCAAAGTATCATATATTTCATGTCAGAGCATAATATTATACAATTTAACCACAATGATTTTGAACTTACCAAATATTGCTCCTGCCACTGGACCGCTTAAACCACGCCCGATGAAGTAGATAGACATTCCTGTCTTATAATAACCTTCACCGACGGTTCCCAGCACCAACTGGAATTGAAGCGCCCATAAACAGACCATAGAAAGCAGATAGGACCATCAAAATCTCGAAGGTATGCGCAACAAAGTTGGTCCAGAAGGCGGCCGCAGTGAGGAGGAAAATGAGAGAGTACCAGAGTTCAAACTTTATGCACTTTCTGGACCAGAGGAAGCCAATTCCAAGACGACCGATGAAGTTGAAAGCGCCTCCTACGGTCGATATTTGGACAGCTTCCTGGAGAGAAAGACCCTTTGCAAGGGCATTGGGCACTATGTATAATAGCCAACCGGTGTGGGAGAGACCGAAAACGAAAGAAATGATACAGACAACGACCATAAAGGGGTGGTCTTTGAAGATTGTTAAGCCAAAGAATCGTGTAGCATTTCTGAGAGCTTTTAACAAAAAGCCCACAGTGGCTCTGTCGTCATCTTGGCTTACCTCGGTCCTACTAATTTTTTGTTCCCTTTCAGACCTCGGTAAATTATCCAAAGTTGACAAAATTTCGCCATTAAGCATTTCCTTACTTTCTCCAATTTTCCTCACTTCAGCGTCCTTGTCAATGTCCTCATTATGAGATGTGTCTGCTATATGGCCACACTCGGTGATGCAAATTTCTACTTCCCTCTCAGACCTCGATAAAACATCCAAAGTTGATGAACTTTCGCCGTCTTGCATTTCCTCATTGTTTCCACTTTCCCTTACACAAGATGGGGACTGATTGTTCTCGTCAATGTCCTCTGAAGAATCAGTCTTATTCACTGGTTCAAGGAGGGCGCCTATCGCAACAAGGTGAGTGTTTAATCCACCAAGAATTAAAAGAGAACCCCTCCAACCGTACTGAACAAGAAGTTGTCCAAACAGCCAAGGCATCACTATAACTCCTACGCTTCCTCCAGATACCAGAGTGCTAGTGGCAATCATTATCTGGTTAGGAAAGTAATCTTTTGGGCAGGTGTTTGTTGGTAGCAAGATAAGAACGTTTCCACTCCGTGCCAAAAAAAGTAATACGAAGAAGAAAAAATAGGAAAAAACCGAGTCAAGATTTCACCAACAAATACGATTGACGACAATTCGGCTAGTATTTTTAATTCGGTAAATAATTTCAAAAGATTTAATCATCAGAGCAACTTCGATACTTTGTGAAGGCCTGTTTATAATAGGTCTAAAGAGTGCAAAGACATTTCCCAAAATGCATGATTAAACACCAATTATAGAATCGTTATCGTATTTGGTTGAAACTAGTCAAATGTTATAAACATGAATGAATAAATGAAAGTATCGATAAATATATAGCTTTCCCATTTGAAATTGTCCATGTAAGCTGCGTCAACGGGAAAACTGTGTCCTGAACTATACAGTTGTCTTTCCGCATTATGCCCTAAATGGTGCAAGAAATGAAGTGCATTGTAAAAGTTAGCTATCACAAATATTAACTTCTTCATAACCTCACCATTATGATGCCATTGCTACCGAAAACTGCCAGGTTGTTTGGGCGAAAGAAGAACTCACAAGTCCTAGGGTCGCTACTGTCCCTCCGAACATCACTAGCTGTCGAACAGAGAACCTTCGAAGTAACGGGATGTTCAACAAAGCTGTGAAAAGATATAACAAGAACGGCTTTCAAAACTATTGTAATTTGTTATACCCCTTGCATTTTTGTTAACTAATCCCATTCAGCTAACATAAAATCCTAAATTTCTGACAATTTCATATATTTTTTAATTCAACTTGGGCACATGAATGGTAAACATTCATTAATTCCTCGAGAGCCCCACTACAATATTGCAAAATCTAAGCTATCAAACATGTATCCAAAATGGGTCGTTGAATATATTCATACACGGACATAAATATAGAAGGTAAGTTGACATTTGTTGATATACGATGATTGGGCTAGTATGCATTCAAGTTTTCCTGAACAGATAGTAAGCTGTACAAAAACTTGGATTCCCAAAGTCTCTATTAATTAGAGAAAGAGAGGGGGTAGCGATATAAACGTAGAGCAAGAAATAGAGAGAGATGGGGGTGTAGTCCAGCGGTTTGATCACTTGACTGAGAATGCGAAGGTCGTGGGTTCGGGTATACATTTACCTAGCAAGGTAGGGGCACCAAATACGAGTCCAAGAAGAGAGCCGATGTAGGCAGCGCTGAAATCAAACTCTTGGGTCAGATCGTTGAGAATGAGGGCAAATGATCGGACGACGCCGTTCTCCAGGAAAGATACAAAGAATAAAGCCATGAGGATGACCCAACGTTTAGCGCCTCTGGTCAGGTCTCGATGCCGAGAGTTTTCTGTTGATGAAGCTGATGATTTACAAAGACATGATATTTTATCAAGAAATAACATATAGGATCACGGCATTTCAAAATGAATACAATAGCCTCATACAGTAGGTACGTAAAGAGCAGGTAGCCTAATACGTTAAGATGAAATAAATAACACATGTTCCATCTTAACTGTTTAAGAATACTTTGTTAATATATCCAACGATCTTGACAATTCTTCTCCCATATAAACCAACAGAGAAGTTGCAGTCAACTTTGAAATGTATAGTATCAATCATATTAATAATTAAAAGCCGGAGTTCCAGCTTGATTATGTGCAATTAGATAAAAGGAAGTCTGAGTATGTATTACCAAAGCAAATATTTAAGACTGCTTAATCCAATTCTGTATGTGATGGGGGCGGTCACACATAGGGGACGCACGGAGGACGCACGGCCCGCGCCTTGAAAATTTGCAATTTTGGCCAGTGCATTGTCGTTCGCTAGATGTGCGTTATCATTCGTTACTCGTTCGTCGAGCGCGCTGGACCAACGATATACGTCATTCGCTGTGTGCGTCGGGATTTTTTGAGCATGCTAAAAAAATGTGCGCGGAGCTCGACGCATGAATGTAAATGTTAAAAGGACGCCAGACATAGGCGGAGCGCGCTAGACCAACGCCAGACATACGCGGAGCACACGATGTGTATTCGTTGTGAGTTCGGCGGCCGACGTCTAGCGAACGCCTAATGCAAACATGCAGCGAATATGAGCGTACTGAACGCGTGCTGAACGTGTCTCTTCCGCACCCAACGTTCTTTTTGCGTTTTTTTTTTTGCGTATACCGTTCCTAGCGTATACTTGGCGTGTAGCCTACGTAGCATAGTGGGGTTCGTGGACGTCGGGTTAATTCTCTTGGGTGGCATCTTGAAGAGATCAGTTGTACACTCGTCGTTGCGCTACTTCGGTATGACGACAAACGCAAGCAAGACGAGTCGCCGCTTTTTAAAGGCCTAGTCACATGACCACTACCGTTCGCGCGCTGGGTGTGCCTTGATCACGCAGTACATGCGTATAGACCATTCGTCCCGCGCGCTAGCAACACGCTGTGCATTAGAGTGTGTTAACATGTGCGCTCTGTATGAGCCCTGTATACGCTCAGCGCGCTAACAACACGCGATGCATTCGGAGTCAGCTCGCTAGCTTCTCCCAAATCCTGACAAAAGTTGGGCGCACTACGATGCAGTGACCTTATTTTTTCCGATTTTTAATCCGCGAGCCGTGCGTTGTCTAAGTGTGACCGGGCCATAAGTGCACTGTCTCCAATTCAGCACAATGCACGTATCTCAATACAGGCTTTGACCGACTCCAGTCATTCCTTTATGATTAAAAGGTTGATTTCTAAGTACTTGGCTTATAACAAAAATAGTCTTTATTTTTCTGATCATATAATATAAAATGAGAACAGTTAGGATGTTTAGCCTTGATTGATCGGTCATAAGAGATTCTAAGTTTCTTGTGTTGATGTTAATAAAATGCTGTTATTTTCTTATTGCTGAGGCTAGATTTCCTACTACACTCTCACTCTCTTAAATCTAATAATATGAAAATGATATTGATAATAATGATAAATATGAAACCCTACCCAAGCTACCCTAAGGTGCTAAAAGCATTGAAGGAATACATTCTTTCCAGGCACTCATTTACGACACGCGGATGGAGAGTGGCAATGCATTATAACCCCTTTTAACGTCTTGCCTCAGTGAATGTCTGCGGTTCAATCTATTTTCTTATCATCGGCTATTGAACCAAGATTGAAGACTTTTGGGGATTTTGTTTCTTCTCCAGTTTATTGGAGTGTAGACCTATTCTCGAAATCTCTGTGTAATATATCTGTATTCAGGATGATTCGGTTCTGTGGATCTTTTGTAACAGTTTGTTTCAGTGATTCAAATTTACTAAGGTTCATGAAGAGTTCATTATTTAATTGAAAATCCAAATAGTCTATCTTTATTTGCGTCTGTATACCTGTACCAGCGTTGTTAATTTCTTTAGGGAGATGCGAATTGATCCAGCGCTGATGTCCTTGGTACGATCAGCTTTCTGTCTTTGTCTACAAACTGTCTTCGATTGGACGAAGGCCGTCTTTCAGATGGTAACGTTAAAGGTCGGTCCCAGAGGTGAATAATCACTTCTGATTGATACAATTCAATTCAAATCAATTCAATTTTATTTCTGTTTTCAACAGAACATTACAAATCAATTATAATCATTTTAAAACAATAAGGAATACATATTGGAAACAGAGGGGTCCATTAAAAAAGCAATGCTTGTACAGTTGTGGAACCCTCAAATGATAGTTAGGAATAATAATAATAATAACGTTTTATTTACCCAGGGTAGCCACTTCAGTTATGAAACTGCTCTTCAAGCGGGCCTTGCATAACATAATATATGTTATTATTACTATTATTACTACCCTTCTCCAATCTAATATGCTGAGCGCCTAGCTAGGAATAATAGGCACATTGAAATGTATTACGTAATCCGAGCATAATTTCGATGGGACATACAAAAGAGTACTGAAATTCCCAGACGTTGATTTTTCTAAAATGGGGGCCTAGGGGGAAGGGGGCTTTGGGAACATTGTAACCCTCTGATACTAGATAAAGTTTTTTTGAAAATAAAATCGACACATGAATGGCACCACTACGGTGTTATAGTGGCATCTACCACCGGCTTTCAGATTAGGAGAAGTGTATTCTTTAATGAGTATTTTAAATTGGATGGAACGTCTCAACTCAGTAAGCATGGCTGAGATTTGTAAAAGTTGTTTTTACAAAGAAGATTCTGGTGAATAGCGGTGCTTATTCAAACAAATATTTGCATCAATTTGATTCACAATCATTATTTGTCGCTTAATCCCTTTTAATGACTTTTTTTCTTCTTTCTCGTTTGCAAGTGGAGAAGAAGCTATGTCACGTTAAAGACATCATGAAGATCAGTGTGTTATGCGTATATATTATATACACAGGCCCCGCAGAACGTTTATCAAAGTGGGGGGCTAAAGTATTTACGATCAGGCAGGGGCGTACGCAGGGGGGGGGGGGGGTTTTGGGGGTTCAAAACCCCCCCCCCTTGGTATTTTTATGTATGTAAACCCCCCTAAAAAAACCTAAAACCCCCCCCCCCCCCTTTTTATTTTTTTTTTTTTTTTTTGTAATTATTAAAAAAAAAAAAAAAAAAAAATTAAAAAAAAATTATACCCACGGCTAACCTAAATAAGGTGACCTTACCCCCCCCCCCCAACGACAAAAAATGTCAAATTTTGAAATTTCGAGACCAAAAAAAAAAAAAATGGGTCCGCTACCCCCCCAGTACCTCAGCGGCCACCCCGCTGTTACTATAGTAGCTTCTCGATTTTGCACACGAACCGCAGAATCTCCGTCCGCTATGGCCCGAATTCACAAAAAGGAGGTTTGTGTGCGTCATAATAGTTTCGGCGCGTTTTTACAAACCTTGGTCTGTAAAAACGCGTCAAAACGCGTCATATGACGCACATAAAACTAGGTTTGTCGACAAACCTCCTTTGTGAATTCGGCCCAATGAGTTTGCGAAAACTCCCTATTACAGGTAATCCCCAGAGTCGGTTTAGTGGTGAGACTAAGGTATTGAATAAGATTGCTATTCATCTTGCTTTATCAGCTATGGTATAGGCCTTCCTACAGACTATGTCGTTCCATAAAAGTTGATTATTCCCAGAAAAGATTAAATTGTAAGACATCGACGTGATCAGGACAGGCACCTTGGAACTTTTTTGTTTAAAAAAAATGCCCATTTGCGTCATCACTGGATCTGGAGATTCAACATTAGAAAAACGAGTCACTCAGAAAAACAGGGGTGGCGATCCCGGGGAGGAAAAGGGCAAAAAAAATGTATAGCAAATACTGACTAAAGACTGCAACACACTTTTAGGATCTGGAGGGCCCAAGAGTGCAACGTTTAGACTAATAAAAATGCAAAATGTACAATTAAATATTGTAGAAAATCCGTATTCTGTTGGTATCACGTAAGCACAGCTTTCACAGTATGTCTACAAGATTAAGAGTTATAGAAACATTGCTTGTTTTTATACTATAGTTTTGCTAAGGAATGTAATTTTTTAATACAACAAAACTTTTAAAAAACCTGTGAGGGAGTAGTGACTTCCGTCACCTTCGCCCCTCTTGTTCACTATGCTCCCTCTTTCGCAACGACTCAGCTAGCCGCTGAATAAGCCAGGGGGGGGGGGGGGGGAGGGGGTGATAAGAGCACATTTTTTGTTTGGTCCAGGATTTGATGAAAAATTTCGCAACGACTCAGCCAGCCGCTGAATAAGCGGGGGGGGGGGGGGGGGGGGGGGGGGGTAAGGGCACATTTTTTTTGGTCACCCATTACTATAATTTTTTTTGTCCTGAAAATTTGGCTGATCGATATTTCGTTCCGTTGGGGGAAGGGGGGGGTAAGGTCACCTTTTTTTGGTCACCCATTACTATAATTTTTTTTTTTTTTAGTTGAGGGGGGGGGGTTCCTCCAAAACACACAACAAAAAATTGAGGGGGGTCGACCCCCCCCCCCCCCCCCTGCGTACGCGCCTGGGTTTGATACCCAAATTCGATTCATAAAATCGGCGGTGACTCCAGCAAAATCCATCCCATTCAGTGAATTTACACCATTTTGACCACTTCTTCCATTTTGGCCACCTTAACCGAAACTGACCATAAGCGTGAATTTTTTAAACAAAGTTGAAATTTTATTGACCAGCGACGATTTGGAATTGGATCTAATTCTGTGATAAGTTATGAGGAATATTTAACAGACCGATCCTCACTAAAATTGTGCGTCTTATTGACCTCATTCACGGCGTTCTTATTCGTCAGTTTTTTGGCCAAAATTACATTTGTCATATCAAAACGTTTAGAGCTAAATGGACCCTATTGGAATTGAAGAAAATGCATCAGTCATGCTCTGTGTAGTATGTACACAAGAGATTACATAAATATCCCCTATCTGCAGCCGGTATCGCTCCACCACTGTGCATTGTATCATGGACATCAGTGCGTGGACCGTGACAGAGACTGTAGGTGACACAGTTCTCAAACTGAGTCATGTCACCAAAAACTTTCGCTCGGCAAAAGATGTGATGGTCTTTCATCTGGAGACGCGGGGGTTAACATTGACCAATCAAAACGAATCTTATATGGTTGGAAAGATAAAACTACATAAATTATATAAAATAAAAATGACTTTCTCAAACTAAAAAGTAGAAGAGGGCGGTATGCCAAATTGTGACATGGTACTATGTACTATATTATGTTGGATACTTATGTCTGTGTTTGTAATACGTCTGTGTTTATAATGTAGGAGACGATGTCCTATGTTTTTACCGTAAGAAAAATTATGTTCTTCTCATAATTTTGTATATGAAAATCTTAATAAAGGTTAAAACAGCTTTACAAAAAACAAAAATAAAATAAAGCTCTGTCGCCCGACCCGTTGATTTTACACAGAAAACGAGCTGAAAATGACAGTAAATTGGACTAATTTAAACAATAAAACACAATAGTAAATCATAATGAAATTGTATTTTTGTTTGCTTTACTAGGCAAAATATTTGGTTCTTTTAGAAGAATGGAGATGGATGTAAAAAAAAAGACGTGTTTTCACGTCATTCTCCATAGAACATTTTTGCTAATGAAACAAGCACTGTTCAGTAAC
>JAVYIG010003334.1:0-201139 GCA_035222895.1 Strongylocentrotus droebachiensis
GTTAAAAAAAAAGTTACTAAGTATCATAGTGTACTAAGACATTTATATTTTGTCTATACTTTCATGGTTTTAATGAATTTGCTCTTTGTGTACCATTCCAGACATTTAAGTGTTGAAAGACTTTTAAAAGCCTGTTTTATGTCTTATTTTCATGGAAAAACGGTTGGGAAAATACAAAGATGGTTGGGAGAATTTATTGTTGGAGGGTGTCACACAGTGACGCCTTCAAAGAAAACCAAAAATATCTTTGTGGTTTGACAATTTTTTCAGGATTTTTTGCATGTTAGAGGGGTAGTGCAGTAGAAGGAATATAATAAGTAACATTTCATACAAAAATTACGCATTTTTTTCATCAACCTTCATCAATGTTACTGAGTGCCTTTAAGGCAATCAGTGTCCAATTTCAAAGAGTATTTGAAATTTAATAGTCACATCCCCCAAGTACCATAAATATAGATGTCCCCCATTTGCAATGTATCCTTCAAAATCAAACATTTAATGAAAGTTGTTTTCAAGCACAAGCGTAGTTACACCGACAGTATTAAAACTATTTTGGCTATGATATTTAGCTACATGTATATGTCCTGTCATAAAGCTGTTCCAGGACATAACAATATTAAAAGGATTTACATTTTACACAAGAGTGTGGCACAACTTCACAAGCCACACCAAATTTATTTCAAATGTCATATAATTGCAGTCTGTACTTGAGACTAGCATGGTAGGGGATATATATACCATGGCATTCTGATGTATCTGTTATTGTCATTAATTTCACAGAAAACAGTTTAATTATACCCTTATATCTACTCTGTGGCGTCACTGCATCCATGACTGAATTTCTAGCTAATATTTTGACCAAACCTATTGTTAGCATATGTGGGGATTTCTCAAATATCTTTTACTGTGAAAGTCTCATTGGAAGGTGGAGATGTATAAGGCAAGAATGTATACAAACTCTATTTACAAGAAGGTCTGCATGTATGTTTGCAAGGAAGGGGGGTAAAGAGAGAAAGAAGGGGAGGAAAGGGAGGTGGGAACATGGAAATATTAAGGTAGGGAAAGGAGAGAGAGAGAGAGAGAGAGAGAAAGAGAGAGAGAGATAGAAAGAGAGAGAGATATATAGAAAGAGAGAGAGATAGAAAGAGAGAGAGATAGAAAAAGAGAGATATAGAAAGAGAGAGAGATAGAAAGAGAGAGAGAGAGAGAGAAAGAGAGAGAGATATATAGAAAGAGAGAGAGATAGAAAGAGAGAGAGATAGAAAGAGAGAGAGATAGAAAGAGAGAGAGATAGAAAGAGAGAGAGATAGAAAGAGAGAGAGATAGAAAGAGAGAGAGAGAGAGAGAGAAAGAGAGAGAGATATATAGAAAGAGAGAGAGATAGAAAGAGAGAGAGATAGAAAGAGAGAGATATAGAAAGAGAGAGAGATAGAAAGAGAGAGAGAGAGAGAAAGAGAGAGAGAGATATATAGAAAGAGAGAGAGATAGAAAGAGAGAGAGATAGAAAGAGAGAGATATAGAAAGAGAGAGATATAGAAAGAGAGAGAGATAGAAAGAGAGAGAGAGAGAGAGAAAGAGATAAAGAGGAAAGGGGGAATTAAAGAGAAGTACATGAATATGTAGAGAGGAAATGCATGAAGTAAAACAAACAAAAAAAGCATAATGGGGAGAGGAGTAGAAAACTTCACAAACATTTACTATTCATTTACTTTACAGACATAATGTCTCCTCAATGGCACTAGTGCTATGCCTTTCCATTGCTTATATTAGAATGATACTCCTTCCATTTTATGCCTTCAACATTTATGAGGCTTACATGACAACAGATGAGAGCATCTTTCCTCTGGTGTAAATTTAGTAACAGGGTAGAGTTCTTCATGCAGATGTGTGACAGCAACCCATCCTTTGAAAGAGCTTGTACATGATGTCCAGATTTTGTTAACAACTATTTAAAGTTTTTATTTAATTTTCTTTGTATATTGCTTACAAAGTATTGTAGAGTTCAATATCTACTCTGCACCTAATATTTAGAGTGATATTGATGTGTATGTACAGTTAGCAACTAAATTATTCATACCATTTGTAAAAAAAAAAAAAAAAATGTGTGTTTTTCCTAATTAAAAAATGAGATGTGGACTGGTTGAATTAGGGCCTTTGCTAAATACTTTTAGATGTAATCTTTAATATATCACATTCTCAAGAAACATAAATCAGGACAAATCAATTTTTCACAAACTTAACAAATTATTATAAAACTTGTTCAGGGTATGAATGATTTAGCCGTTATCTGTATGATATTTGCTGTGGCATTTTTCATCATATATATAAATTATTAGGGTGGTTTGAGGTTGATATGTTTAAGATTAGTGTTAGGTTCAGGACATGGTTATAGTTAGGTTCAGGTTAGAGTAAGGTTCAGGTTAGGGTTCAGGTTAGGGTTAGGGTTAGAGTTAGTTGAAGTTAGCAGTTTGACTACTGTACAGATCAAGTGCAGAGCTTTTACTGCTGGTGCATGTGTCATATTAATGCAATACATACCAATTATTTCCATTTATTCTTTTGATTCACAAAGAATATATCTTTCCACAGATATCATTAAGTACTAACAGTAAAAAATGTTAGACATCACTAACAATCTTGAAAAAGTTTCGCTTAATACATTATTACACGTACAAGCAACTTCATCAATAGCGACTGAGAAAAGAAACAACTTCACTAATAACAGAAATAGCAAATCCCACACCACCACCAACAACAACAACAACCATTTCAATCTCAGTAACACCAGGAACAAGAGTGAGAGGGAAGTATCTTACCTAGTACCTGGTCCCTGTCTGGACCTGCTGTCTGCATCCACTCCATTGGATTTGTCTTGGTCCTGGAATGAACTATTGGTCTCTCCTCCTTCAGTTGCCATGACGACTGGTATTCAATATCCAAAGGCTAGGCAATTGATGTTTCTAAGTCTTATGCTAAGTTCAGTTTGAGATTTCGGCTCCTTTCTCTCTCCGTCTATCTTCTTGGATTCAGTCTCCTTCAAATGTTTATTTCTATTAGTATAATATAGATGAGATCAATGCTTCAGTATGAAATTATACTATCTCTTAGTCGTTGGTATAATTCCAGTAGAAGCTATCCTCTCCTGTGATTTCTTATCAAGTAGCCGTATCCAGGGTAAGATAAATGACTCTTATGCAATAATAATAATATAGTAGAAACCCCAGTCCATGGATGCTTTCTTATGTATCCTTCCAACCTTGTTTACCCTGGAGAATATTAGAGTTTGACAGCAAGATGAGAGGTTATTGGTTTATCAAATCTCTTGGGTGGTTCTTAGTGTATCCTGCTTGCCTCTGACTGAGGTGTAGTCCTTCTCCTTGTTAATGATGAGGATGCGTAGAGTGCACACGGGAGCTGGATAACACTCACAGCACAGCGGCCTGCAGACAATATTAAACGATAACAGTCAACGGTGACATCACAGGCACACAGGTTCTATCTACACCACACAGAGAAACTGAGAAAGAGAGCAGGCTGCTCTACGTGGGAAAGAAAGGGAGGGTGATTGGCTGCGTGGGTGTGTGTGTCCGTGTGTGTGTGTGAGTGTGTGAAAGCATGGACCTACTACGAAGATGGATAAATCAAGGAGCATGTGTTTGAATCTCCTTGGGTAAATGTTTTGCGTCTGGGATGGTGTTCAGTTTGCGGATTAGATTCAGTCTTCTTCCTCTTTCGGAGGATGGAGATGGTAATCGAAGGGGTACTATAGCTCTCCAAAAATCCGCTTGTCAAGGTCAAGATGACTGTCTCCAAAGCAAACAAACAAACATACCCAGAGGTGCTCTAGACAGGCTGACAGGCAGAATGACAGACGGGTGCAAACATCTGTCCTTCTCTACTCTTCTTATCGGCTCTGTGATGGAGAAAAGAGAAAAGAGAAAGGAAGAAAACAATGTACAAAATAATGTTCAAAGTTATATTTGGGAACAAACTCTTCTCTTTACACTAACATATCAGTATGCAGTGTTCTTGTAAGTACATTGGGGCAATACAAACAATATATTACAGGTATTCCTGTGAAGGAAAAAAAGTCATGTTGAGTGTTGGAACAATAGGAATATGTTTTACCTATTGCTGATTTAAGCTTGACATATGTATGGCTGTTTCTGTGGGTTTTGTGGGTATGTACAATTGTCTCAGTAATAACAACAGGCAGTCTGCACAATCAAAGTCATCTTTCACTCTCACTCTCTCTCTCTTCCTCTCCCTCTAACCCCTCCCCCTCTCTCCTCGCTTAAAGGTAAAGACCAGTATTGGAAACGCCCCAATTTAAAAAAAAATGAAATGGAAGCTCTTATTACCAATCATGTGAAAGAATATGTTTTGACTAATACATGATGACAAAAAAAATTGCTGGGAAACCGCCTACTAATTGGTATATTTGGTAAATTAGTTTATCTATTGGTGTGTGAGAGATAAACGCATGTGTTGCGCACGTGTGCATAGTCCCATATACATTTTTCTGTGTACAGTGCTTGTAACTTTACGAAGACTGGGCCAAATTTCTTATCATTTTGATGATTCCAGAATGTTGCAGTACACATCAATACTTATATGCTAGATGATCAACCTTTTCTGATCGATACCACAACGTTTCTTTCACAATGCAATCGCATGACCATAACTGGTCTTTATCTTTAATCTTCAGACATTTAAACGCTAACTTTATTGGAGGAGCTCGCGCCTTTGAATGTTTTCTTAAACAGATATATGGCGCCATACAAATGCTGTGAATCATCATCATTATCATCATCATCTCTCTCTATCACCTCCCCTTCTCTATCCCTCCCCGTCTCTCCCTTCCTCTCCCACATTCTCTCTCTCTCTCTTTCTTTCTTTCTCTCTCTACCCTCCTCTCTACCCCTCCCCATCTCTCCCTTCCTCACCCTCTCTCATGGCTCTCTCCCTCTCCCTCTTCATCTAACCCTCACCAATCGAGCTCTCTCTCTCTCTCTCTCTCTCTCTCTCTGTCTCTCTCTCTTTCTATGTCTGTCTCTGTCTGTCTCTGTCTATCTCTCTCTCTCTCCCCCCCTCCCCCCTCTCTATCCACTCCCCCTCTCTATCCACTCCCCCTCTCTATCTCCTCCCCCTCTCTACCCCTCCCTCTCCCTCTCTCTGTCTTTCCCTCTCTATTCCCTGTCTGTTTACCCCCTTCTCTCTCTACCACTCCCCCTTCTCTCCCTTCCTCATTGCTCTGTCTTTCCCTCTCCATCTCTCCCTATATATCCCCCTTCTCTCCCTCTCTGTCTCTCTCTCTCTCTCTCTCTCTCTCTCTCTCTCTCTCTCTCTCTCTCTCTTCTTCAGCCAATGACAGTTATTCTTTGATTCCATTTCAAGCTTTTTGCTAACCCTTTACTTGTTTCTCCCCCATTTCATCTCACATGTACATATCATTGATATTGTATTGCATTCTTTTTATAATATAAAGCTGTTTGTTTTAAACTGGTTGGTAATCTTCACATTTTTATTTTATTTCCAAGTCTTCATGACACCCTACCTAAGATAACATGTACATAACCCAAAATATACAACATTCCTACGTCTACAACCAATACATGTATTTTATAAATATGACAGCACATTACACTGTATAACTATGAGCAAACTCATATTTTACAGATTAAGTACACTCTCTCCAATATTCCCTCTGAGAAAAAGGCTTTGTGAGTCTCTTAAAAGGGAAGTCCATCCTGAAATTGAGTTGGTTTTAATAGAAGCAGGAAAATGAGAGAAACATGTCAGTGAAAGTTTGAGCAAAATGCTATTATAAATATTGGCAAATCTGTGACGTATCTTATGAGCTCCCCTTTCATTTGCCCTGTAAAAAAAAAAAAAAAATGTATATTTTCCCTAAAGAAAATGTTCACTCATACATACACCCTAATTACAGTTATTGCAAATATGTTTTTATAAAACCCTATATTACATAAATCTATTCCGTCATAAATAACTAAGAAAATGACAAATTAAGACAATTTCTGTACAGGGCAAATAGAGAGGAGCTCGCAGAATACGTCACAGTGTTGCCAATTTGTGTTTCACTGAAGACAACATCCAAAATTCATACGTTTCCTATTTCACATTTCACAAACTTTCACTAATTTGTTTCTCTTATTTTTGTTGCTTCTATTAAAATCAAGAGTGGACTGTCCCTTTAAATCTTGTGAATGCCAAGGGCATGATAAACTACTATGGGAATAGGATAGTGGAGAGCCCTCCCACTCAAAGCACCTGCTTCATGAAGATTGATTGATATGTGACAGGAGATACTAAAATAACGATTAAAGGGGGAAAGCATTCATTCTATATTATAGCCCTCAAAAACAAGGCTCAATTCAGGGGAGGCATTCTTGAATAGAACGATATAATTAATCAATTAATTTGATAGAAGTGTTACATCATCAAACTGTTTTTCCATTAATAAATAATCAATGTGCTTTATACATAAAGAGGGCATACACATCAGAATGTAAACATGATATGGCCAATTACTAACTAAATAACATGTGTGTTCATGTATTCTATTTCTAGATCATATTAATAAAATTATACTATGAACAAATTAACATATTTATATGCAGGAGTTAGGAAGAATAGATATGACCTGCATTTATAATCATTTGAAGAAAAAACAAAACAGGGCATCCATGAAGATGAGTTAAGGGGAAACAATGAATTAAGCAATAAAATATACGTTGAAGACAGAAGTCCATGTAACGGAAAAACAATTTACTGATCCATCCAATGACAAGGTCCTATGGGCATGCCTGTCGTTAGTTGGTAATTTCACTCTCTTATGGTTAACAGTCTGAGGGTTCATGTTTGTATTCATGAATAATGTATTTATTCTTTCTCACAGTATTTCATGATGATGAAAACAGGAAAATGATAATAGAGAAGGGTTTGCCTGTTCAGAGACTGAAGGCACGAGCTCTGCGTTAAAGTAATATGACTCAATGCACATCTGGCTCCATACAGGGGATATGATGATGAAGAAGAAGAAGAAGAAGGTGAAGAAGAAGAAGAAGAAGGAGAAGAAGTAGGGGGAGGAGGAGGAGGAGGAGGAGGAGGAGGAGGAGGAGAGGAGAAGGAGAAGGAGAAGGAGGAGAAGGAGAAGGAGAAGGAGAAGGAGAAGGAGAAGAAGAGAGAAGAAGAAGAAGAAGAAGAAGAAGAAGAAGAAGAAGAAGAAGAAGAAGAAGAAGAAGAAGAAGAAGAAGAAGAAGAAGAAGAAGAAGAAGAAGAAGAAGAAGAAGAAGAAGAAGAAGAAGAAGAACAAGAAGACAATCATGCAGAGATGAATGTTAAAAAAATACAATTGTAAAATGTACAGTGTTGGATTTTAATTTCAGAAGGAAGACAACAAAATGCAAAATGGATAAAAGTGAAGAAAAATACAGAAAACATCAGGGAGGAGAAAATTAAGAGCTGAGGAAAAGTAGAACAGAAAAAGAGCTTAAAAAGATAAAGTTGTGTTATGGTCATAATTGCAATGTGAAAGAATCTGCATGCGTGGAAGCAACAGGAAAGGTTGATCATGTAGCTTTTGGTGTATACAGAGAGGTTTTGGAATCATTACAATGATAAGAAATTGGCTCAGTCATTTTAAGAGTCACCTGCACTGTAGTGATATGACTGTACACGTAATTTTTTTGTATTGGACTACACAAAATGGGGAAGTATTTAAAGTTGTGGTTTACAACCTTCAGCTTTTACTTGTAATATTTCAAATATGAGGGCATTTGAAGTGCCATCCTTTACAGGGGATATTTTTTCTATGAAACTCTTCCACACTAAAGAATGAAAACTGAAAAGGCTCATAAGTTCTTTGTAACCTTTCCCAAAACTCAACCTTCTATGGAAGAAGAAAAAGAGAATCCTGAATTTACAATTCGTCGCTGTTTTCACAAAGTGACGGTAGTGACAAAAAACTGCATTCACTTTGCGTTACGATTTTCCTCACTACCGTCACTTCGTGAAAACAAGGACGAATTTCGGACTTCTAAATATTCAAGTTGTACAGTTTCCTACAAGTCACTTTGATAACTGTAGAAACAATGTGTTAGTTGTATATGACTTGTTTATCATTAAATTAACCTCATTATTGATGCCTTTTGGCCTGACATTCTATCACCTATGTGAATCCAGTAATTTCCGGTTCTTCACTGGATATGGAGAGACCATGAAAGAAGGTGAAATAGAAGAGGATGGGAGGAAAGAGGATGGGGAAAAGAAAGAACAAAGGAAAAGGATGAAGAGGGAAAACAAGATAAGAAAACTGGGTCAGAGGAAGGAACTAAGTAATTTAAAGGCATCAATTAACAATGTTAAATCTGAGATGCATAGCCCTACGTGCTATCAGTGCCTGTAATATGGTGTAATATTAAAGCCCTAAAAAAAAGGTTTATAATGATCATTGCAGCATGAGCTAAATCCAAGATTTTGTTTCAAAATCTGATCCAATCCCTTTAAGAGTCCCTGAAACGAGAGAAGAGCAGAATATAAAGAACCAGATGGTTCTCCATATTCTGCAGAATATTAAAAAAGAAAAAAGAAGCAGATTTAGAAAAAACAGAAAGAACAGACAAAAGCAGAAAAAGCAGGAAAAAGCAGAAAAAAGCAGAAGAAAGAGAAAAGGAAGGAAAGAAAAGGAAGAGGAGGAAAGAGGACGATGAGATAAGAAAACTGGGTCAGAGGGAGTAATTTAACCCTAATAAGGCCGGGGGGGCCCATTATGGCCCCCCCCCCCCCTCCACGATTTTTCTGATTGTTCGAGAACGCATATGGATGGCGCCCCGCCGCTCGCTGACTTTTTTCTTTAGAGTCTTGAGCATCTTTAAAATAAAAAATTTAAAAAATCGGATCTACAGTTACAAGGTCACATGACCTTTTGTCTTTGCATGTCAGCCCGAAAATCGCTCATTTTTGTGATTTGTGTACAAAACATATGGAAATGTCATTTTTCCTAAAAATAGATCAAACATGGTTATTGGGTCTTTGTTAAAGTTTAGGTGGTTGTTCTGGGAGTCAAAATAGTTGAATTGTAGGAAGAAATGAAATAAAACAACAAAAACAATAACATACATAAGTTAAAAAACAATGAAATACATAATAAATTAACAAAACAAGAGATAACATAAGGAATAAGCTGGCTCTTCCAATTTTTTTTGTCGTATTGTTGTTCCAAATGGTCTAATGAATATATGTAGTGAAAAAGAATGCTTAAATATGAATAATATATTTTTTTAAATTTTTTTATTAGTGATTTGTGAGTCATAGGAAAACAAAAGAGAAAAGCAGAAGACACAACAAATAAAACAGAATCAGTAGATACAACGAACAAACAAAATAATAGGATGATGACGCAACTGAGAGTAGTAAGAAGAAAATAGGGAAAAAGGAAAATACATGGAAAATAAATAAACATAAATGTACAAAAAGTAGGGAGGTCAACACAGAAAGACAACACATAAATAATGAATGAAAAGTGCTAGTGACCAGCACAAAAGGCATTCTAGGAACAGATAAAATACTTGAAGCTCACTCATATGGGTTGCAAGAAACCTCAATATCATGCATTTTATTGTGCATGCCTGCATGAAATACAGACCTATTTAGTACTTGATGTAAAGCATTATGTACTTTGGATAATTAGCTAAACCAACAGTAATTGTTTTCATACTCTTTAGTGAGAAATTGAGAAACTGACTCAATTGCAAAACAAATTATTGGAAATTATTGGTGTTATCTTATCTTCCAAGAAGTCATTATTATTGATGTTGATTGTTTGAAACACTTTTCTTTTCCTTTTTCATGTCATGGGTAACAAAACCTGCCCAAGAATATTAGTAAACACTTTAGGTCACTTATATATCCACAACTGCATACAAGGCAATCAACAAATAATTTAGCCCAGACCTAGCTGCAAGTAGCTGAGCTAAAATTTTGAACACTGGACAGTTTTTACCTTAGACCCGACTTGCAAAATGGTCTTACATCTCTTATTGATCATTAAAAGAGGACTGGTTCAGAATTTGTACCATATTTCAAGGATTATTACATTTCATACATTCCAGAGGAGACAACATTGCCACCACCCACACCTCAACACTCAAAGAAATAAAGGAGTATTCTTGCTACACATTCTAAGAACCCATTCACTATCTGACAATTCAGAATCTATCTCTGTCTCTCTCACCTCTTGAATCCTGACATAAGTGCTGGCTTTTAAACACTGAAATGGTTGTCAGGAATTTGTACATGTGTAGCCTAAAACAATATTTTTCATGTAAAACAAACTATTTCTAACAGCTTAATCTCTTTGCTGATGAAACCCATCCAAGGACAAGTTAAAATGTCACTGTAGCACCACACACCAGTCTAACTATCGAGTAAATGGGTATCACCTCGAAATATGTACAAACTGTGATGCATGTTTGATGTACTTATCTGCTTATGTTCAGGTTGTTGCAAATAACCTTGTACCCCCACATAGCTATGGTGTACTAGAATTGGCTGGTATAAGAGTATAGGTCTAGTCTCTCTGTGTATTAGCCCAAAATTGGTCCAGATATATCATACATGAAGAAAGGGAAAATATTATTACTAGGAAACCCCACATTTGCAGCAATAGTTGAGGAGTCCCTGAACTGTTGAATGGGGTAAGTATAAGATTACAGACTAACAATGAATCAAAGTCATGATCATACACAAAACAAAACAGCATTTTCTAGTATCTGTCAAGCTAATTCTTACATTTAGAATTCACAATCACAAGTTCATTTTACATATACAGCCATAGACATTACTCAGATCTACCTATATAGGGTGTTGACTGTGGCTGATTCTTGCTCCTCCTTTTGGGGGATGGGCCAGGGCCAGGAATCCTTGTTCTTATCACCTCGGCACAATTTTTTTCATGCAGCAGTAGTGTAGCAGTAGTGTTGACTGTTGTTTAAACAGAAATAACCGTCTGGTATTGGTAATTCTTCAGAAATAAAACTGACATTTGTCAACCTTCCCCATTAGCGGATCCAGATCTAGATGTAGTCTCAGCGGAACAACCGTCGATATCAGAGACTGAAGCTTTCAGTCTCATTAAGTGTTGTTATACTCTTACATGTAGCTGCAGATGCAGATACTGTAGTAATTAGGGGTCGCGTGTAGCCGACACACAACATACTGTAGCAGACACACTACAATTAACAGAGAAGTAATTGCCCGTATATCAAACGCAGCAAGTCACGTGATAACAATTTTACTTTCGCTGCTTCAAGTGGACGTGCGGTTTGCCAGGGTCTCGTGCATGTACAAATATTGAAATTGAACACGCAGCCATCGAAACGAGTCGCAGCTGGCCAAGGGGAATCCCCTTGTCCGAACTCTCCGTGCCACGCCCCTTTATTGAAGTTTGTTAAACATAATTATAGAGGTGTAGCTAGATGATTTGAAAATGTATTTAATTATTGATTCTTTACTAACTCCCTCGACCCCACTACAATGACCAATTGTGACTTCTGACTTCTTTCAGCAACTGGCGCGCTCATGACAATACTTGGTCAAACTCAAACAAAAACAACACTGAACAAGGAACCAACAATCTGTGGGAAGCAGTTGCGTAATGAACTAAAACTTTTAAAGAGGGCTGGGACAAGAAGAATTTAAGTATTTTTTATGCGCCAGGATGGCAAGCGATTGGGGTAGTAATCTGTTGAATTGGAGGAGGGGGAGGGGGAGGGGGCCTTACAATTTACTGTATGAAATTATATTTCTTATTTTGGGAGGTCGCGTTTTGCGAGGTGCCGGTAGGGGTAATAGAGGTAATAGAGGGGCAATATTTAATCATACCGTGTAATTTAGGCTTGTACCATGGGCCATACTTCTACCAACCTCAATTACTTCACTATTATAAACTACTTTAAGTTATATCATTACTACTACTACTACTACTACTACTACTACTACTACTACTACTACTAATACCTCCACTACTGCTGCTACTGCTACATTCGCTGTTACTACTACTACTACTACTACTACTACTACTTATATTACTTCTACCACCACTACTACCTCGCCCCCATCATACTCCTCTTTTCTCCGCGAACTACCACCTCTTCTCTCTCTTTCTCTCTCTTTCTCTCTCTTTCTCTCTCTTTCTCTCTCTCTCTCTTTCTATCTCTTTCTCAACCTCTTTTGTACCCTCCCTATCTCCTGTTTATGTAACTCTCCCTTCCCTTCGTTTCCGGACATGTTTCTCTCGCAGTGATCGCATTGGGCAGTTTCTTTATCTTCCTGACAAGCGGAAGGGTATGTCAGGCAACTAAAATTATTCATAGCATGGGGGAGGTGGAATTTTCAGCCTACCGAAGAACGCAGAAATTCGCAATCAAACTAAGATTACAGTTAGTGTTGTGCATGGGGAGGAGTAGGAGTAGGCTATATTTTCTTTGCTTTAATATTGTATGTTATTGTTTTGTTTTTCTCTGGAGCCTATACTGGGTACGCCAAAATATTTGAATGTCTGTCACATTTCAACTATTGTCAGGAATCCATATTACCTCGAAACTCACTGCGAAATAATTTCTGAACCACATGTATTTTGAAGACAAATTCCAAACATGAATATATAGTCGAATTTAACCGTTTAATAGATCACACGTCAATCACAGAATAAAAGTCATTTTAAAATCCGTTTGCTATACAAAAGATAAAATCTCTGAATAATAGTGCGATATATGAGTTTTAGATAAACTAATTAATATTCGTTATGTTCGATAAAAGAAATAGTCTTAAATGACTACTAATGATCCACCTCTAACAATAAAATCTGGAATGCCTTGTTCACAGTTTCAGCTTAATGGATACTATTGCACTTGTAGAATTAATGGTACACTCAAAAGTTCAAATGAAATGCAAGAGGTTTATTTGAAATAATATTTATAAATAATCACGCCGAGTGCCATGCCATTATTTTACGTCTACTTGGTAATAGTAGGTAAACGAATATTTAAGTAGAAACGCTCAAACAAGCGTTTTGCTATGCTACGTTTCGTTATAGCTACACCACGTTTTTTGTCATGTTAATCCTATAGCTAAATGTAAATGGCGAATTATGGTAGTCTGAATGGAGGGAGAGTCTACTCACCACAATTTATTGAATATTTGTTGTTCATTGCGGCATTGTATGCAGAAACGGAATAAACGGGTTTTATGCCTCATGAATAAAACTACAATTTGTGTTTCTTTGTTATTGTACAGATTAACAAAACATGGCGAAATTAATTCATTGTAGCGTGATTATTTATACATGTAGCATAGTGGCAAGTAAAGATACCAATTATTGCATTCGAACCTGAGAATAAAAATTTCTCAACACAGTGGACAGAGCATCAAACTTCTCTCAATAAATTTCAAAATATGTTATGCCTAACGTCCTCTTCAAAATTCAACTGTTGTATTATAGAATGAACATTGACATGTTCGAAACTATACGACAATATTTATTCAATCAATAATCTATAAAATGTTCATAACATGACATGACTATGGCATGATAAGCCATGTTTCTTGTATCTTTTTCTTTCAATAAGCATAAACATTCTAAAATATATATCACTTCTGGATATACTCATATGCTTACATAAAGAAGAGGGTAAAGAGAGGAGCATTCAAAAATCTTTTCTTAGTATCACACTGTGCAGTTAATATCCATAAAATCTTTAATCTACGAAACTATGCACACAAATCTATTGCCATTTCCAACTTGAATATTAACGTTAAGACAGTGAAAATTTTATTTTTTATGTACATATTTCTTGTTCAGTTGCCTTGCATTGTGACGTACGTCAAGTCATTGCTTTATAAGCAATGACCTTCGCGGGTCATGACATTGATCATATACGTCATTACCCGCTAAGGCACCCGGATGCTTATCATAATAAATTCCAACGTTCTGGCTTTAGACATAGCCAAGGTATTTGCCATCCATCAAAGTAAAATATTTGTTCATGATGACAAAAAATGATAAGTGAGACTGAACATAAATAGACGTACATACATAAAGGTGCTGTGTCGCGAATTCAGAATTTTGTTAAAGATGGGGCGCAAAAATATGGGTGCATAATTATGATATACCCCTCCCCTTAAAACAAAGATCAGTTTCACGTCTCTCGAGCACAAATATATCCGCCATTGTGTTGTTAGATCAATAATCAAATAATCAACATAAACCAACACATTTCAGTGTTATCGTACTCGAATCTTGCCTATTAAAGAAACTATGTCCCTTTTGCAGCCAACATCAAATTCTGTAGAACTTTGCAGGAATTATGAATATGTCATGTATGTCTTATCTGTGAAATTTAAACGTTAGCAGTGTCCTTATGGAAACACGTTTATTTGCTAGACTTCACTGTCATACACTATTGAGTGACTGACTGGCTTTTCTTCTTCTTTAGTAATAACATACATAAAATGAGCTGTAAAGGGTACAAGAGCATTTTTGTCTACATATAATAACCCACTTCTTGTAATGGCCAAAAGTAAACTGATTGAATCTTTGCGCAGCATCAAACGTACGACCATTCGGTACAGTTGTCTGAAAATCAGACTATTACTTACTGGCTATATAGCTCTTAAGTCGATTCGACAACTAATAGCCGTTATTTTCCCACTTAAAGACATTTCCAAGCCCCCTTTTTTTAAGGGAAGTTCGAAATCAGTATTATCTTTCAAATACCGTTGACATTTAACCTTTTCATTATTGCCTGCAAATGGGACATAGTAATTTTAACACACATGTTCTTCTTCTTCGTATTATTATTATAATTATTAAGTATTTAGCATTAACTTAATAAATGTGGCCCTCGGGTCTCTCCTCCCAGTATAACTGATTGGGAATGTTCAGATGGACCACTACACCGGGGTCTCGGAAATCCATGCGTTTTAAGAAATTACATGTCCAACATTGCCTTTGCAGAAACTTTCTATGATCGATGTAATAAACATCTATTGCTATGGATTCTTTGTTTATTTGCAGTCATTATGCAAGTGCTCAAATAGACATTATTTACAGATACATGTAAGGTTCTATCTATGTAAATAAATCATAAAACAACTACATTCGGGAAATCGATGTATTTAAAGTGTCCAACGAATTGGTCGCACCAAAGAGAAAATAGCACGAAGTTTTTGTTTTTTGTTTTCTTCATAAAAGCTCTCAGAGAAAACAGAATAACAACTAAATATCAGCAGTCTAAAGTGCCCCGAATAGATAACTAATTTTTTAATAAATCCATGGCCTTCAACGACACTGGGAATCATCTTTGAAGTCTGTTGTGCTAATTAATTCAAAAGTCCTTTTGAAGTCAAACATTTTTTCGGGACATAGGTTTTGGCACACAGACTCATTATTCTTACAATTAAGTTAATTGATCATAATGAGTAAAGTAAACCAATTTTAAATTGGTTTCTTGTTTTATAGTGTAGCTTACAGCATATCCGAACAATTCTGATTAATAAAGTAAATATCCATATTATTCAGTATACATGTACATTATGTATATGATGTTTGAAAAAGAATATCTTGATTTGTAACTTCTTCAATATCTTGACGATTTTTATAAACGTTTTTAACCATGTTTAACTGATAAACCCGATTAAATTTCGAATGTAAGTGGGTCTTGTATGGCCTCCGTTATGAATGTGTTTATCTATGTCTCCGTGTCCTTTCCTTCGGTCCCCTTCACACACATCCGATGAAAGTCTTCAAAAAGCAGGTCATCATCAGCGTAATTTGGGGCAGCTCCTCTGTAAAGAGATAAATTAATTATGATACTTTAGATAAAGTTAATAGATTGTTCTACCAGCGCTTTCACCCGCTCATGTGGTCGACTAATATCCTTGAATAATGAATAGAGGCTTTTTTTAATTATCAGTATGTCATTAATTATGTACATGTATTTCAACAATATAATTATGTGCATTAGCATCGCAGGCTCTACCATTCTTTCTTCCACCTCTTTCTCTTCTGGAGATGTTTTACAGTACAACTTCCTTTAATATTTTGCTATTCTTACTGTGACCAACAATACCTAAAGACTTCCCAATTTCGTCATGTGCAATGTGTTTATACATATTGGCCCGAATTCACAAAGGAGGTTTGTCGACAAACCGAGGTTTATGTGCGTCATACGACGCGTTTCGACGCGTTTTTACAAACCTTGGCTTGTAAAAAACAAAAGGAGGTTTGTCGAAACGGAAGGAGATTTGTCGACAAACCTCCTTTGTGAATTCGGGCCATAGTGTATTCATGTCACACTTGTGATTAACACTACCAACACTCCAATTTTAATATCTTTTAATACTTTGAGCACTTATTATGTCACCTGAATGGAATTAGTATTGCTTTTTATCGCAGTTTTTCCTTTGTTACAGTTAATTGAGTTTACGTATCTGTATACATTGTATTTGCCTAGGACACTTCTTTCAGTAACAAAACAGAAGACAATAATTTCTTCATTTTTTCATTTATTTTCAGTACACTCACCTGACATGCTAGCGATAAACTCTTTTTGTGTTTTGTTTGTTAATGCCTATGATGTTGTGCTATATTTTTCACCATTTTCTTTTTTTAATTTTCATATATTTTTTGAATGCTTTTTTAAAAAATATAATTGTATGTAAGATGTAAACTCGCATTTTTAATCTTTGGACTTTTTGACGAGATTGAATAAAACCTAATTTGAATCTTGAATCTTAAAACAGTTCTAAATGTTAAAAAATGTTAACAAGTTATTCATTTTTGTATGGTTAATACCCGATGTCCAATTTACATTTTAAATTTACCGCCAAATGCTTCGAAATGTGAGTAATTTGTTGTTAGACTGCCGTTAGATAAATGCTTTAGTATAGTATAGTATAGAGCATTGATCATGAAAGGAAACAATTAAATATTTCTTTGTTTGTATCATAATGCGATTGTGTAGATATGTGCATGAGCCACGAACACGAAAATAGATGGTCAATGAATTTGAAAATAATTAAGCAATGTATCTATTGGCATGTATATTGTGTGGTGAGTTTTTAAAACCGAAATCTATGGACTAATTATAACAATAGCCATCTAAAATTGATATTCAGATGTGAATATAGACGGTTTCTGTAGATTGAGAGAACTACAAGTACTTACGATGTATCAAACTTGATGAGGTTGGGATCAAGGACTTCTTCTTGTTCATTGTCTAAAGAAAATGGAAAGAGAAGCATGGATAAAATAGAGATAAATAAAAGAAGAACCAAAGAAACAAATCACCCTTGTCATTGTATAGGAGTGGAAGTTATTACATAGACATTGAGCTATACTTGTCATTTATAATGCATCGACAAAGGCCGGTCGAGGGGAGGGGGTCAGCTCTTCACTTGAGCCTGCCAACATAATACATCCCCCCTCCCCCTCCCTGGTCTTGGAAGTAGTCCGACACCACCCGACGCATTATGTTTTAGGCTAATGATATAATATGTATACTTTAAAATAAAATATAAGATCTTGGCATCAAATAACATGCCAGCTAGTTTAGACCGGGGGCATTACTATATTATATTTTGAAACAACGATGGTCGCCAGAAACGTCTAGTTTTATTCCTTTTTGTCTTTTTTCTCTTTAATATCTACTGTATATTTCTTTTATTTATATCACGATAAACACTCGATTCTACCTGATTTTATATTATTACATCTTATGAAAAAAGCTGGAATATAAACCTAGATGAATTGCATTCTGTAATTGTTGCTAGGTAGGACAAACATTATGGCTCGTCCTACCAAACAACACGGGACGTATGCAATTTCGCATTCTGAATATTAAAATTTAAAAAGTGGTAACAGGTGAATGAAATAATTTTTAACAAAGCACCTAAAAAAAGATTTGTGCATTAAATTTGATTACATTACGAAAATGGGCAATTTACGCAAGTACTAGAATAACTAGATGATGAACCATTGCTAGTTGCTTCCAGACAATTTCTTTCGCAATGTAATTGCCTGCCCAGGGCCCATCTTAAACAGAGTTGCGATATCTATGAACATGACAGACAATGAAAGCGGACAAAATATACAGTTCCTCAGGAAAACAAAGGAACATCCCTTCACTGCTATTATGTAAAAATGTGTAGAACAGGTGAATATGCATGTGACACCTGTTCTACACATTTTTACATAATAGCAGTGAAGGGATGTCCCTTTGTCTACCTGAGGAACTGTATATTTTGTCCGCTTTCATTGTCTGTCATGTTCATAGTGGATGGAGCCGAATAAATCAAGAGTCCTCTGATCAATCGCAAGTTTGTAATCCCCTATCTCTTATGTACAAAGTTGCGATTGATACCAAACGCAAATAAGTTGCGATTAATATCAACTCTTTATAAGACAATCCTCTGTACTCAAATTTGTCTGTAACATGTATGGGATTTGTTTTTTATACAAAAGGAATGAAGGAAAATAAACCTACTTGATTCTGATGTCATGGTTGGTTCTGGTGCCGGCGGCGGAGGATGAGATAGAATGAACGGCATCTCAACGGTTAGGTCCCTGGAAGGAAAGACAATAAGCGTGTCATATATATACAACTGTAAGATTCAGTGACATTCACATTGCTACTGTTAATTCGTGCGATGATGTAAAATGACAAAAACATTATGTTTGTTTCATATAAAGTACACCAGGGGAGTGTTTCACAAAGACTAAGATAGACTTTTATTTGGACTTAACTATGGCAGGCCGTTCATGCCACTGTTTTCTCTCACCATTTACTGACATTGGTCTCTCATTGGACGTACAATTCATGGTCACATATCTACAGAATTTAAATTTTTGGATAATTCATTATTGACGGAAAAAAATATTATCTAAAGATCATAAAGTTGAGAGCAAATAGCGACATGAACAGCCTGCCATAGTTAAGTCCAACTTAAAGTCGATCTTAGTCTTTGTGAAACACCCCCTGATCCAGTTTCGCCGCTAAATATTTTCTCACGAATTGGTCCCCCTCCCCTGCCGCCGGCTGGATCCGCCCCTGCCCTGATCACATCATATTCAGACGGTGATAGATATAAATAAGGAATATTAAATTGTTGTGTTCAATTTCAAGGCTTTTACAGGTATCGACCGAGGCGCGGAGCCTTTGAGTCGACTTGCATGTTCCCCGATCGATAAAACCTCTTAGATTATAACAGCACCTTGAAAGTTGAATGCTGAATTACTCCAAACAGTCACGCTTAACAACTTTATGAGTGCTGACTATATGCGGGTAGTATGCATTTCTAGAATTTTGTATAGAACCGTTGGTTATCATTATACAGCAACGAAACACTTTTTTATAAAAATATAATGTGTAGAATACTCACGACGCAAAGATATCTCCTACAAGCCTGACCTCAACCTTGTATTTGACTGTGATGCCAAGATCCTCCTTCTTCATCACGTCATTTCGGAAACTACAAGAAATAAGATATACAACTTAGATTTTATTCTGTATCTTACATGCAACTGCCTTATACCGAAAATTAATAATATATTAATACAAGATTAAACATAAATGCATTTCAAATCCACCAAAATTAATAATCAAAATGTATAAACTAAGTAGTTACATATTCTCAGATGAAATTGACTCAGAACTCTCAGATAAAAAAAAAAAACATTTAGTACAACCACATTTATGTTCAAATCAGTGATTGCATTTTACCAAATCGTAAGAGAGCAATGTTTGAAATGCCATTAACATTATTTGGGAAAGTATTACAATTTTTTCTGACTCTACTGGTCTCTAACCTATTCGCTTTCTCTTCCCATCTCTCTAACCCCCTCTCTCTCTGCCCCCTCTCTCTGCCCCGCCCTCTCTCTCTCTCTCTCTCTCTCTTTCTGTCTGTCTGTCTCTCTGTGTCTTTCTCTCCTTTTTTTCTTACCCTCTCCGTTTTTCTCCAAAGCTAAATGTAAGGCTCTCTGTCACCATTCTCTCTCTTTATCTCTCTCTCTCTCTCTCTCTCTCTCTCTCTCTTTGTCTCTCTCTTTCTCTCTGTGCCCGTCACTCTTCCACCCGCCTAGCAGTGGTGTGACCTGCTGTAAAACCAGGGACATCATGTCCCTGGTAAAACTGTGTTCTTGCAGGGACATGGTTCTTGTGAACCAACTTACAATGTAGATGAGGCGAGGTTTGTGTCCTCATGTTTGAGTTTGCCATCCAAGGCCAGACCTCGCTTGTCTCGATTGTTCTCTAGCAGCGGTGTGACCTTGAAAACTTTGGTTAGAACCTGACTTGGTTTGATTGGCATTCCTTCAAGTTCCGTTCTGTCAATCAAAACAAATCAAAATATCATAATTAATATGAACCGATTTTTGTTGGTCTAGTGAATACCTCGCTGGAATGTGAATCACATGGTTCGCGATTCGAGTCCAACCATGACACTGGCAAGACAATAATCTACATTTGCCACTCTTCATCCAGGTGTAGTAAATGAGTTGGTAGGCAGAAAAAGAAATCCTTAAATGCTTGAACGCCTCAGCATGGTTCCTCGGCTACTACAATTTCAGGCCCTCAGGGATAACGGTATTAATACTGATTAGACTATTTTGGGGGTAAATAAGGCATATCTTATCATACATTATTAACTATTTTAAGCATTAAGTATTTGCTTTCTTACATATACAGACTCGGTAACTTTACTCAGAAGAAAATGCATTTATTAATATTGATATATTAAAAGAAAGTCTAATCATCAAGCAAACTAAAGACCATCAAACAATAAGAATGATTGATGAGGGGGCAACCCATGATAAGGTGCATGTCGATGAAGTGAGGAAGAAAATAACTTGGAAAGATATTTTACTCTTGTAGAAGTGGGGGAAACCCCTCCCTTGCAGACCAACCCGTCATTCTCGACGCTCCCTCATATCTAGTCCACCTCTCACATCAACCCCTATCGCTTCTGGTTCTACAACGCGTTTGTAAATTAAAACACCAACTTACGATGCTTCGTATTTATCGACCTCACATTTGAAAGATCCGGTCTCAAAGAGCTGAATATCTGCGAGTTGGAAGGCGGTGACGATCACCTTCTTGATGCTCTTCGATGACTGATTCGAGACATGGACATTGACGGATATGGTTTCACCGTGGTGGTATACCTAGCATGATTAAAAAAGGAGACAAATCCAAGATAAATACTAACTGTGTCCCATACTTTAAAAAATGTAAGCATTACTTGATTTGTTAACTCATAGTATGCCATGAGGTTGCATGCACGCTACCGTTATAGTGCTGTGTACATGCAAGCAAACCATTGCTTTACTGCCTTGTGCATGATTTGCACGCATTCGTAGTAGCAGTTATTGTTCATGCTTATTGAACTGTGCTGTGTGTTTAGCACGCGCTATTCATACAACCATCGCATTAATCAGATTATCTCCAAAAAAACCTGGCAAGGGGTAGATTTGGGGCTTGGCACAATAGGGATTATCCCTGTACTGTGGCATGATAAGAGTCAATCAAAAGGGGCTATTTTGGTTGTAAATACCCCTTATGTTAAGATGGTGTCTCGAATATAAAGTGTATATTATTTTGGTTTATACCCCCCGTCTTTGGATAATTAGGTTGGCTGCACTTTGTAAAGCAAGAGATGCGTTTTCAAAGAATAATAATTACGTAATCAAGTGACGTCACGAAATGGTGACGTTTTCAGCCAGCAGATGTGTAAAAAACAACTGATCACCCAAAATAAGACAAAATAAGAAAAAAAGAACTACAAGAACAGAATAAAATGCTCCGCAAATAAGCAGGATGATAATATTTTTTTCCCCTATTCTAAAGTAAAGGAGTTGATGAATGCATGGTCATGAGGCTGTTGACCATCCATCCTTTTCAATAAGGGATAAATATATATATATGTATGAATATTTTATATTCATATAATCGCCATATCAATGAAATATCATTGGTTCATGTAACCAAAAAGAAACTCGAGTTCAAAGGTTTAATACAATCCCCTACCGTCAAGACACTGTTCTTACATCACATACCTCTTTGTCTAAGGTTGCCTCCAGACGCAGTGGTGCCTTACTGAAGAGGAATTCCTTGGAGTCTTCTCCGCTTGGTTGTATCCCCTGCCGTCTAGGCGCGTAGGCCACCTTGCGAATAGCTAGCTCCACTGATCGCCTCTTACTCGGGACCTCGTTAATATCATCTGGATTCATATTTAACAAAAAGAATCATTTAAAAGAATTCTGCTGTATCAACCTCAAATAAAATATGATTCACAGTTTAAAATAAGTCCCCCTATAAGTAACTTTATGAAGCTTTGTTACTATCAGTCAGTAACATCTGAATCATCACCATCATCACCATCATCATCACCATCATCACCACCACCACCACCATCACCACCATCATCATCATCACCACCACCACCACCACCATCATCACCACCATCATCACCACCATCATCATCACCATCATCACCACCACCACCACCACCATCATCACCACCACCACCACCATCATCACCATTATCATCATCACCATCATCATCATCATCACCATCATCACCATCATCATCATCACCATCATCATCATCACCATCATCATCACCATCATCATCATCACCATCATCATCACGACCACCATCATCATCATCATCATCATCATCACCATCAGCATCATCATCATCATAATCAACAACATCATCACCACCATCATCACCATCATCCTCATCATCAACATCATCATCATCATCACCATCATCATCATCAAGTGCCAGGTCTGTTACAGACATCGGCGGTCAAGGCCCTCCATTTCTGTCTATTATTTGCTATTCTTAAAAAGCTTGTATTGCTGATTTTATCGTTGGTTCCCCATTTGTTCACAATAAAAACATTATCGGACTAGCAACAACAAATCTCTGACAAACAAAGACAAAGACAGAAGTAAAACAATCAAGTCAACAAACAAGAATTAAATTTGTATGGTACCACACCCTCCCCAATATATATATATATATATATATATATATATATATTTGTTGGGGGTTGCTAAAACTGTTGTCAGGGCTAAGCACTTTGGTTGTTTGAGGCGCACTCGCAAGGCCTTACATTGACCAGCTCCTTTCCCCCACAGCTAGCTAGCTCAATCACCTCCATCGACATAACTCATAGTACGCCATCTACGACAAGCTAACTATGATGACGGTCTAGTTTTACACCCGTTATAGTGCAGAATGTTATAGCATGGACCTATGGCATTCATTAGCTTTTGAAAAAATATACATGTTGAAAGAGGAGTCCAGAAGATGGCGGAAAAAACAATATCATATGGATGTAGACAAGGGGTAGATGGGGACTTAAACTTGGTTAGGCATTTCTATGCAACCGGCCCGCTCAAAGATTTACTTGTATATCTATAATTATATACCGGCCCTTGGACCACACATTCTGAGTTGCCCCGTAGGAGAAATCTCCCCCAAACTCCCGATGGCCAATCTGCCCCTTCATGGATACAATGGAATGATATTTCTTGGCAATTATATCTGTACAGTTTGAGTTTAGGCCTGTTTTTAATCTGTGAATTTCATTAATGTTGAGAATGAAAATCCATTTCCTATTTATAAATACGGTAAGTTTTCATGAAAGGTATGCTTTTTTTAAACGATATAAAGAATTCATTTTATGAAATATTTCAACTACTCGTGGCTTACACCTCCGTCGAAAGTGTTAAATATTAACTTTAATAAGCCAGGACGCCGGTATATTTTCAATCAAAATATGATAGTGGAGTCGAGAGTAGGTAAAGTAATCTATAAACATTTGACATCCAGGCGAGTTTTATTGACAGCAATAAAATCCCGCGCAACGAGGAAGTAGGCGAAAGTTTACAGCCCACGCTCATTTCTATACAGCCATACAGGTCTTATATTGTGAAAGTAGACATACAATGCAACAGCGAGTGCATATATTTTTGCTTCTTTTGTTTGATCTTAATGAAAGTGTAAGATGAGGTGTCGTGTTTGAATTGGCAATGCCAGCTACGGCACTATAATGTCCCTTTTCAAGACATTTATGTAATATAAGGGCTTCCGGTTAGAAGAAATTCTCTGAATGGTTAAGGACCGTATCATGGAAGCCAGGCTAAAGCCCTGGTAATAAAAAAAATACGGAGCCCTCAGGGAGAACATAACTAATACTGATGAGGTAACACTGGGTTAAAGGTAATACAAAGTTTTGGTATGGGGTCATGAATTTGGTTCAAATGAACATATTGGAAGCAAATGCGATCCTATAATATTCAGTGATCGTTGTCGCGGTTGAAATCGAGTCTAAAGTTATGAAATTGTAAATAATAAACTCTTTATGTTGTATAGCCCCCTCTCAAAGTCAAGATATGAATTAAGCTATAAAACAATGTTTCTTGACTAAAATCGACCGATAAGCTATTTCTGTTTGGAAATTATATATCACAACTATATATTCTGAGATTTTCATGGTCGCAGCTGCCATTGTACGACCGTAGGCGCTATTTGAAATTTATCAAAATTTATCGGGAGCATCGGTAAATTTGTATATTCAATATTCAAGTGTTTTAGGGGCTAAATTTTCTAGTGCTTATAATACAACCACAGGGGCATCCAATTATATCAAAATTGTAAAAAAATCAGTATCCACCCAATTTCAAAATTTCCCAAAACTTTGTATTACCTTTAATGAGAATATATTATCATCATTATGTATTATGAATATAATGAACTCAAATCGATTTTGCTTGCCACACTTACCGCCAATGTAAGTATGAAGTGCATATTCTACTCCGCACGGCTTCTTCTCGTCGTTTTGAGCTGGTTGAAGGCAAACTGAGAAAGGCGAATTCTTGGTGAGCTAGAAAAGTAAAAGACAATAATTGCAAGATAATGATATCTTGATATTTTATTTCACATTTTATAATCAGGTTCAACTAATTTGATATGCACAATCTACTTTGCGTTAAAAAGAAGAAAAAAAAAAGCATATAAACAAATAGGCATCATGACTTGTCACAACTCTTCAATACTAAATAAGATATACTACAGATATAAAAGCACATAACAACTACAAACAAACAAAGGAAGACTTCGACCCCTATACTCCGGCCCGGCCGACCCTCTCAGATTATCCTATGCTCCGAGACAAAACATGACAATGAGTTTTGTTGCAAAGCGATGGATAATAATTATGATGGCCACTTCTACCATAATATACTTCTCATATAAGTAGTATTTTAATATCTTCTATTGATATAAATAGTATTTTAATATCTTCTTCTGATATAACAATTGTTTCAATATCTCCTTATGTCTAACCATGATATATCTGGCATTTCAGTATTTGTTTCAATCTTATTTTATTGCTTCATATTTCACATGTTTGCATTTTACAATGTTTACACAAAATAAATGGTATTAACAAAACAAAAGAAGAAATCTATGTCAAATCTATGTCTAAGAACAGAAAATATGTGACGCATATCTTCCTGTTGCATGGAGTGTTACCTGAAAGAATTGTACTAAAACGAGTTAAACAAAATAGGGAGGGGCCAATAGTGAAAGCAGCGTCTACAAAGAACGTAATGTCTACTGCTACTGCTACCATTTTTTCTCCTACTCCCTTCCCCCTCCTCCTCCTCCTCCTCCTCCTCCTCCTCCTCCTCCTCCTCCTCCTCCTCCTCCTCCCCTCCTCCTTCTTCTCCTTCCTCCTCCCCCCTCCTCCTCCTCCTCGTCCTCATACTGCTACTAATGCTTCAGCTATGGCTACAACTTAAATTTCCATTCATTACATAGAATTATCTAGAAAGACGGCGCTATAGAAATGCCTATTATTATTATTATTATTGTACTTCTGCTTCTAAATACGCTATGATAGTTTACCTCGAAGGAGAATGGGTACGCCTTGTTGCCCAGTTTCTTGCTAAGGCTGGTCTGGAGACGGGTCAAAGGTCGCTCATTTTCTGGTAGAGGTGGATAGACCTGTCTCTGGGCTAGGAACAGTTCTTTGCGGAATGAGAGACCTAGCACATCGAGCTCCTCTCGACCATAGCGAAAGATGGCGACTAGTCGTGCGAACACCTTGCGATCCTTGAGGTAGTCTGGGTCCAGTAAGACTACTCCATCTAGGGGCAAGCAGAAAGTACAGTTTTTTGTTTAAAGGCATTGTTTAACAATGTTAAATATGAGATTCATAGCCCTACGTGTTATCAATGTCTGTGATATGGTGTAATATTGATGCCCTAATAAATAATCGCGCTTCAAAATGATCATGAAGTGCCTCAAAAAAGTAAAAATCTTTGAGTGACCGCTTATACCTTACTTATTTTTCCCAATAGACTGTAGTGTTATGAAAACCGTTAGGAAAACGCAAAATTTGATTTCGATTTCCAATCATAAATATCTTGATAATCAGACAGGCGATCGGCTTGTAAAAATTATGGGGTTCCTGACTGACTTAAAGGTTGATAATTATCATTGCAGCATGAGGTAAATCCAGGATTTTGTTTCAGAATCTGAGACAAAGTTACCCAATCCCTTTAATAGCAATATAACACAGATATACATCCATATTAAAGCGACAAGCTATGTTGATCCGCTATGAAGTCTATCGTTTAACACTTTAAATACCAGGCCACAGTGGTAAGCTAGGAGAACAGTACAACCTATAACTGGCAGTAGTCTACATAAAATACCCAGTCTGTATGAGAAAAAGTCAAACGAATCATATACGCGTAATAAATTTAAACTAGGATATCAATGCGTAATAAAACAACGAGTTAAAAATTTCAATGAATCGTAAATTATATAAATATCTTTATCTAACCTCCCTGTATGATATATCATTTTTTCGCGTTTAAAATATTCCAATGTTTTTTTCAATGTCTATTTTTCTGAAAGTTATACCATAGCTGGTGTTTACTTACCGATCGGATCAATATGTGTTGAATGATCCACATAATCACGTTTCCCTAGATACGTTGTGATCTGCGAAAAGAAACAAAAGAAAATCAATAAATAAAAAGACAATGCTAAATAAAACTGATTATTTAACATAATAATAATAATAATAATAGTGGGTTATTGTATAGCGCTCATGTCAGTCAGATTTGACCCTCCTGGCGCTCCTGATTATGAAACAAATGCAAATAACTGATATCAGACAGAAGAAATTAAGAGAAACTATACAACTCTTTAAAAAAAAGGAAGGAATAAGAAATGAAATTGTATAGCAATCAAAATTATGAAACATAATAAAGCAGATGTTTTCTTTCTCGGTATCTTTAAGCGTTAATTATACCCGCCGTTGATGTGCTTCATGAACACGCTAATTGATTCGTTAACACTAACACAGGGACACGGAATGCCGTCACAGCTACTTCTAATTAACCGCTATTACGTAATATGTTTTCCTAAAGGTGACTAGTTCAACATCTAGTCTTTTTCTGATGAGATGTATTCTTCATTGTCCCATAATCATTTGAATAGAGTCCAAGTGCTATGTTGCTAATACAAACAAATGTCATTTGCCGAACAATTTTGGTAGAAAATGTATATTGGCTGAGTAATGAGCATAGAAAGATAAGGAAATCAAGGTAAGTAGGCCCGACACCATTTGTGTAGTCCCATATACATATTTCTGTGTACAGTGCTTGTTACTTTACCAAGACTGGGCCAAATTTATTATGATTTTGATGACTCCAGAACCTTGCAGTACACACCAATACTGAGATGCTACATGATCAAGTTTTTCTGATCCATTCCACACATTTTCTTTCACAATGCAATCGCATGACCAGAAATCAACTTTATCTTTAAAATCTATTGCATCGTAAAAAGTAACATATGGGTGTGGGTGTGTGTGTGTGGGTTAGGCCATATTCATGTGCTACTTTAAGTGTTAAATTCTGTTTAATGCTTCAGTGCTTCATTGTGCTTCTTTGTTTAAAGTGATCCAATGTATCCCAGCTGTCACATGATATTGTTTCAATCCACAGGATAACTTTAAATTATCTTTAACAGCCTGCTATCTTCTTGTACCGTATCTCTAATCTAAAATTTCAAATCCAAATTAAAAACATATTTGTTCAATTGAGCGATTATACATTATAGAATTTAGTTTTAAAAAAGGAGCTTGGAACCAGCGCAGCTGAATATATTTTGTATAAAAGCTGCGCTATATAAATGTGTTATTATTGTTATTACGAACGTTGATGCTCACTAAAGCACGCTCAATGTCGACTTTTATTCGTCAATTATTATCAAATCATAAACAGTCATTGGATATTTATTTGTATTCCGACACCCCAAACTCTCTCTCTCTCTCTCTCTCTTCATTTGTATATAACATGAATGTGACGACTGTGTATCGGATTCTTGCCAATTGATTAATAATTTATAAATTTGTCAAATTTGACCGTAGAACAACTCCAGAATGTCGTTACCATGGTGACCGCCTCGCTTGGAGACTCTTGGGGCTGACATATTGTTTATTTACTCCTTTCCCGTGTCACACAGCTAATGGACGTTGTCATATTTCTCTTTTTTTCGAAAAGGGGAGAATTGTGGCACACTTTCAAATAGCTTCACATCAATTGTTGTGCCAGTCTAATCATTACCATAGCTACTCGACATAATGGATTAGTAAACCTGACATCGTCGTGTACTTTGGTGGTTTCCATCGCAGCGCGTTGCCATGACAATATAACGAGATGGGAACAAAAGAGAACACGCTCTAACAGCATGTTTCATTGAGTTGAAGAGACAGTCTGAAAAAATGCAAAATCTATTATTAACCAAGTATTCCATATTGCTGTAAAGCTAAGGCATGTGATAAGTTGTTTCATTATCTTGATTCCGTACGGGCATTGGTGGATTTTGTCGATTACTATTATTTCTGTCAAGTATTATTATTTCCAACAACAACCACATTACATATTTTCCCTCTTCATGCATCCTAACCGGTCATCAATTTGAATATTTAACTTATTTTGCCAGTTCTCCAGTTTAGGCAGATTAATTCGATTAGGATATCACTTTATCGTATTGGACAATTCTCAAAAGCATTTAGTGAAATATATGCATTTAGATTTAGACGTTCTTCATCTATGTAAGTTCATTTCTCATTTTCATGTTTTTATTATTGTACATTTTCTCAATCCACCCACTGTCTGCGATGAAAACCAAATTAAACCTCCACGTCAATTCAATTCAATTCAGTCTGGATGTCACCATCGAGAAGCAAACAAATTAATTGGTTATGGATGGTAGAATAGAAGTCATTCAAGCAGGGAAGGCCGTAGTGCTACAGCAGACCTTTTCATACGCTGTATAGAATCTGTCAATCCTTGACAAAAAAGTACAATTCGAAATTATTATAATTATGTTTACCGTCTTATCAGAACGTTAGGCTTTTATTGTAATAATGAAATAAAGCTCTTCGTGAGTAATCAAGTCAATGAATCCCGAACCATTCGTAAGAAAAAGCACGTGTAAGACGTTGTAATAGAGAGGACGTGTGACCCCCCCCCCCCCCCCGCCTCGCCTCCCGTATACGCCACTTATCAAAACGCCCCATTTTAATGCAAGCCTGACGTAATTTACGTTTTCACACCACTAGTCCGGATGCATATCTCTATAGATCAGCATCGCAATGCCGCAAGCTACATGTAACTGTATATTTGATTATGCAATCAGTGAGTCTTATCTTGTCCATCCATCTAGAAAACAAATCATGCAGCTCTGAATTTTAATACAAAATTATTCAAACTAACAACCATAACGGTACATTGAGGTCAAGTAAATAACTTGAATTTAAATAATGCTCATTTCATAACTCCGATGAAATTGTATTATGAAAAATATGAAATATATTTAGATGTTAGAATGGCAAAATATTAGTTGTATGCAGCCCTGCATATAAAAAAGAATCAACCTATATTTGGATGTCACCTGACCTTAAGAAAATAAATATACAAACAGACAAACAAACAAACAAACAACCGAATAAACTGACAAACACAAGGCAACCTCCATAATTGAATACTAATACGTGATTGGTTCATACTTACTTTTCCATTGGAGCTGGATTTCTTGAATACTCTGTTGAAAACAAGAAGTTAGATGTGATAAATGATTATTTTTCATCTCCCCATTTTATCATTTTGTTTTGTATTTTTATCATGAAATGCAGGAAAAGACATTCCTCAAGGAATATGGCAAATTACCAACTTAGTAAGAGGAAATTTAATGAAAACAATATGATTTCGTTCACCTTGCAATAATCATTTTTGTTTTAACAACTCAATTACGATTGTTGCAACCTTTTTAGTATTGATTCTCATCATCATTTGGACTGATTTTGTTCAACCTGTCAACACGGAAGTTGAAAATGAATAGAACCTTTGATGTGATAAATTATTGTAATAATTTGCCAACTCCCAGACCAAATTCAACTTATGTAAAATAGTCATCAACCTCCATTGTAAGCCGATATCAATCACAGGAATTCCCAAAATAGACGAGGACATTTATATGTTTACATCGTTCTATATAAGTCCCAAAGTCTGGAACAAAAAATAATACATGAACAAAATAAATGTATTAAAAAATATTAAACAATCCGAAGTTTCTATACTATTTTGTTGCGTCCATGTCTGACAGATTTTCTAATAATACACCGAGATGATAGATAATGCAATCTAAATTAAGCTACCAAATTTAGCGATGACGTCATAAGATAGAGCGACAGATTTACAGATGATTAGCCATGACGTTCAACTGCGACTTAAAAAAGACTTGTATTTATATTACCCAACGGATATTTAGCAAATTTGCAATATAAGATGAATACAGCGAGAGAAAAGTTGTCTTTTGAAAGTGCCAGAATGCTGAAAAAGGCAATCGATGTGTCTTTATGTAAATATTAGAGTGTAGGTAGCAAAATATGTTTATCAGATGTAAAGCATTGAAGGAGCATGCGATGTTTTCTCCTCCATTTCCTTCCAATTCTCCCATTAAAAAAAAAACGCATTATTAGCAATCTACAGAGACTTGTAACAAAAAAAACATGGTCAATAATGACCATGAGATTTAGCTGCAAGGATGCAGAATCAAAAACATTTCTTGGCAAAGCATTTTAGAAAAATAACAATGACATAAGATAGATAAATAGAGTGGATTTTCGCGTTATATATATATATATATATATATATATATACGTATATATATATATATATACGTATATATATATATATATAACAATCCGGGGGCTAGGCCACGAAGTGAAGCTGAATAACCAAACCTCGTGGAAATCACTTTCACTGTATACATCAGCACAGATATGAAACTGCTAACGCTCGTTCCAGACTTTACTAACTCTGTTGTTGTATCGTTTACTGCTTTCTACTTAACTCAACTTACTACTTGTAATGACAATAATGATAGTAATGTTATTGGTTTATTTTAATCGAAAGGCTGTTCTAAACAGGTTCCCAACTTTGGGCACCATAATGATTTGCTCGATCCTATGCAGTCCGCATTAGAGTCACCTTTTCAGTCCGCATTTCACTCATCCGTCTGCAAAATGATATACTTTGTGCCCTGGATAACAGACAAGCTCTGTTCTTTATGCTTGACATTTCGTCTGGCTTCGACACTGTGGACCCAGGGACTTGTTAATTGTCAACTAACAAGTCCCTGGTGGACCCAAACAATTTTCTCACACAGGCTGGCCGATGAATTCGGTGTTCGCATTAATGTCCTTTTTCCTGAATACGATCTTAGCAACGGGTCTATTTCAAGTGACCAACAACTGGAATTTGGCAAACCACAAGGGTCATTTATTGGGCCACAGTTATGTACATACTACATTCGTTGTATTGGTAACATCCTAAGTCAGCATCAATACAATATCGTGTGTATGCGGATGATATTCAGATGTTTACCATATTTGATCCTACCAAGCCTGAGGTAGAGCATGTGCATATTCCGCATCTCGATGTGCTTAGGTAGTCCGTAATAAATTTATGTTGAATTCTGCAAAAACACTTTTTTTTTTAATTGCTGCATCACCTAAGCAATTGAATCGGCTCAATTGCCTTTCTATTTCTATTGATGATCAACACATCACCATTTCTCCTACAGTCACGGTCCTGTGTGTCGTGTTTGATAGGGAAATAACAGTGTCTGACCCAGGCACGTAGCCAGAGTTTGATATTTGGGGGGGGCACATACATGTAATCGATCGAGGTCAAAAAAAGGGGTCTACAACATTTCAACCGATCCTGGAAATTTTAGGGGGCACGTGCCCCCCCCCCCCGTGCCCCCCCCCCCCCCCGTGCCCCCCCCCCCCCCCCCGTGGCTACGTGCCTGGTCTGACCATGTTACCTATCGATGTTGTAACCTCAGCTGGCACATTTTCAATCTAAATTGCATGCGAGGGTTCTCGGATCGAGATACATGTCATAATGTTGTTAGAGCACGTGTGCTCATCAGTCGTCCTTGTTTTCACGAAGTGACGGTAGTGAGGAAAATCGTCACACAAAGTGAATGCAAATTTTTTTACACTACCGTCACTTCGTGAAAACAGCGACGCTCTGTAGACTTGGCTAAGGTGGATGCTTGATTCGGGTATAGTAGGCAGGCACGTAGCCAAGGGGGGGGGGGGGGGGGGGGCAAATCTGTCTTTTTTAGACCCCCTTTTTTACCTCGATCGATTACATGTATGTGCCCCCCAAAAAAAAAAACATTAAACTCTGGCTACGTGCCTGATAGTAGGACCTGAGAAGATTCCAATGTCTCCAGAATAAGTGTGCTCGGCTAATTTGTTAAAAACCGAAATGGTCCCATACTACTCCTTTGGTAAATAAACTACACTGGCTTCCAGTTACCGAGATAATATAATACAATAATGGATACTTGTTCAGAATTTCAATGCTTTGCCAACCTAATTTCCATTCCCAATTCCCGAAAACAAGCTGGCTTTAAATTCGTTTGATCCATTGCTCTACACCCATGGAACAAACTCCTTGCATTTCTGAGAAATAGTACTTCCCTTGACTTTTTGTTTTGTTTTAAACGTCTGCAAACATACCTCTACAATTCTTAATGTGTCCTTACACTGAGCGTTTTGTATCTACTGGAAAAGGCGCTATCATAATCCTATCATTATTATTAATACTATTATGATTATCATTATTATTATTACCACCGTCATCATCAAATTCATAACTATTTAGTTTTTGATGAGTCAGCGATGTCTCTTAGCGCTTCGAAAAAAAATACCAAGTGATCGGATTCAGGCTTTGCCGCAAACGATGTATGCACATTCTCCATTCCCTGGGGAGCATTCTATGCAGGCGCCAGTTTACAGACGCTCACAATGCCGAGCAATCTACAATGATGTTCGCATTCTATCGGGCATCCATGTAACACGTAGGTAGAGGGTGGATAAAGTGGATTAATATTTTGACAAAGGACAATAGTAACGGGCAGCGATTCGACCCCTCAACGCTTAGATTGAGAGTTTAGTGAATGGACCACTACACCAAGAGATCTTTATTTTCTTTCACTACCAGAACTTTAAACGAGGGACGTTGTTTATGAATAACAACATATTGGAGAGAGAGTGAGAGAGAGAGAGAGAGAAAGAGAAAGAGAAAGAGAAAGAGAAAGAGAAAGAGAAAGAGAAAGAGAGAGAGAGAGAGAGAGAGAGAGAGAGAGAGAGAACCAGCGATCCGATAATGATTTTCATGCATTTCGCTTTACAACGCAATTGAAAACAAAAAACCGCAAGTTAAGCATGATATTCCATTTGCCATGGATGAATAATGTGCATCCTATCAGAATAGAGATCTGAATAAAAAATTCATCACGCCAAAAGCTAGCTACATTTAATTGTACCTCACAATGCAAGAAGATGTTATTGAGATATTGCGCTGAATTGTTCACGTCACGCGGCGGCACGCATGATATATTTATACCTGAAGGTTAAAAACACGGAGAGAAAAAAAGATCGCAATAAATATATAGCCATAAAGGGAATACATACTAGTTGCATAATTTTAAAACCTCTATAGAACAGCAAATGACAACTGCAAATAGTTGTGAGATGGGCCTATGGGTATCTCTCTTTCCTGCACAATTTATGTTACTTCATTCAGATCTACCTTCAGTTTTATCAAGGAGTTCCTTAGTATTCGCATTACTCTTCACATACCTATTTTGCGATGAAAATCTTCTATATTCGAGATTAATACTTTCACACTTTCATAATTCATTACTGCTCTACTACTTCTTTAATACTACTTTTGCTACTACTAATTCTACTAATTCTAAGACAGAAATAGCCGTCTGGTATAGCGAATTCCTAAATAAGAAATGACAACAAGAAAAATGCGCCTACATTAGAACTACATATAAATTCTGAAAATGATATATGCAGACTGAATGTTGAAGAGTTGTTGGCGTTGTGGCTCTGTTGCATTATTGAAAAGGGCCACGTATCAAAGTCACATCGTGCGAAAGACCTACTCTACACCAAGCTATCAAAGTCCTCTCTTCCTTTTTAAAGCTTTTAATTTATTATTATTATCATTTTCTTTAATTTTTAATTTTAATTTTGTTCTGCTTTCACCTTTTCAGTCTCGATGAAATGCGTATCCTCATATCAATACATCAGTCATGGAAGAGGGGCATACTCAATGTCCATGTAACGTTACAGGGGGTCTGGAGGTGGGTCTGGAGGTGGTGATAATATCTTTTTGTCGATCTTATTACCCCTATATCTTCCCTTATATTATCTCTATCCTTTTATATCTCATATCTCAATATTTGCCATTCGATTCGGGAAAGAACCCCTTTGCATGACATCAGTGAGAGTTTTTGGGGTCACTGGAGTGATTTTACTTGAGCCTATAATATCTATATTTTTTTCGCTGGGATTTTAGCGATATTTCTCTGATTCCAAACAAAACATTTTGGGGCTGACTTTGGGGCAAAATTCAGTATTTTTGTTAGATTCTCAGGAAAATCAGCTTAATGAAGAAGTAAATTGTTTATATTTCTTCAAATATATGTGATTTCTCTCAGCTGAATTTTCTGCATAAAGGTGTGTTTGAAAAAAGGTATCTCGGTGCGAAATCTCCAGGGCTGCTGTCGCAATAAAGTAAAATATCACAACTTTCGCATCAAACATAAAATGGATGAATTTTCTTAGTAACCCCCCTCCAAATTTGTTTATTCTGGAAGCAAGAAATATATGTTTTATATTTTTGGTCCATAGAACGCAAGGGGGAACTCCTCTCTTACCCTAAACAGCAGCCTATATACCTTTACCATACATGCTATAAGCTTATACAATATCATGAAATTACTTTCAAAACTGAGGGAAGACATGTGATATATACTACTGCAAGCATAAGGGCGCAATTTCGGGGGCATTTCGGGACACTTTCCCTGGAAGAGATTCATGGGGGTCGCCCCCCCCCCTCATCCGAAAATTTTAGAAGAAACAAAAACAATGGAAGAAAGCATTTTGTTTGTGGTCAATATTGAGTTAAAGTTATACGAGACACTATTCCTTACGAGACGCTATTCAGATTCTGAAGTTGTAATATTTCAATATTCAAAAATTTAAAATCTTCTTACTTGGTCGCTACGTTCTGCAAGTCCTAAACCATTATTATAATATGCTCAGTTAGAAGACGTTTCCCTGAAGGTGGAAAGTCGCCCCCAAACTGGTGACTTAATGCTACCACATACGAAAATAAAGGAAACAGGTGCCAGGACTTTGTTGTGCCTATCAAAAGTGCTATTGTATGAAAAGTACTGATAAGTACAAACCGTACAATTTTCTGGCTCGCTCGCAATGCGATGTTGGAAATAAAATATATACTTTACCAATGGCGTTGCTATGACGGGAATTTTTATACAAACTGTATAGTTTTCTTATTTTAGAGAAAAGAGAGGTGTAGCACTCCTCCCCATCCAATAGGTTGATTCCAGAGTTCTTTCTTGCTCTTGGCATGTCAAAGGTCACAATCTTAGTTGTTCCTCTAATCCTCTTTCGGAGGACATACTATGTATGATCGAATCTATTTGGCTCTGCTCCCTCAACAATATTGGCTTATTACGTCACTGTTACTGAATGTCAAGTATTTGAGAAAACACCTGATAAATGCGATGCCCGACATCCAAGACGTTCTCAAGCGATCTCAACGGATTTCAATTTGTTTGTTGGTCAGCACACACGTAGGGACGTAAGAGAAGATTTGAAGTTTTGCGACAGAGATACTAATACAAAATTGACACAAGAAAGAGCTAAAAACTAAAGCAAACGTGAGAGTCCCTCATAGGAACCCATGTTTATGGACATTAGACCACACTACGATGAACCAACACGATAAACCTGCAAAAAGCACACTGGTCAAACACGGGTCAAACCGAATATTATCACGTAGCGCTTGCTTGTATGTTATGATATATACATAGTATCTATTTTTCAGGGATGTAATAGCATTATAGAGGATGAGGATGATAGTAAGAGGTGGAAGATAGTAAGAAAAGGAAGAGGGGAAGATAAATTGAGGGAGAGAGAGAGAGAGAGGGATAGAGAGATATATATATAGAGAGTGAAAGAGAGAGAGAGAGAGAGAGAGGGAGAGAGAGAGAGAGAGGGGGGGGGGGGGGGGGGGAGGGGGCTGAACGAGTGGTCGATAGATATATAGATAGATAGAAAGGGATGATGATTATAAACAAATATTGCAATAAATAACCTGAACAGAACTGGATGGCTCCATTACATAAGATCTATCCAAATAATAGTAAACTATCAGACTTGAAGCGTTACATTCTAAAACCACTAGCAGGTGCCATTATTATACATATACACAGCCAGGAATATAAAGAGAGTGTGATGGGCAGAGAGAGAGGGGGAAGGAAAGAGAGAGAGAGAGAGAGAGAGAGAGAGAGAGAAGAGAGAGAGAGAGAGAGTATGTGTGTTACACGGACAGATTGATATAGATATAATGAGATTTGAACATTTATCTCAGGTAGATGTGAACATGTTCTATTGTAGAACATTGTAGAAGAAAATATTGCGTTTAGCGAGATAAAGAGAGAGAGGGGGAGGGAGGGAGAGAGAGAGGGGGAGGGAGAGAGAGAGAGAGAGAGAGAGTGGAAGAGAGAGATAGAGAGAGAGAGAGAGAGAGAGAGAGAGAGAGAGGAGAGAGAGAGGGAGGGACAGAGGTGGAAATATAGAAGGTCTGAATGATAAAGCACAAAATTAGGTCCGCATTTAGGATGACAGATAGGAAAATAACCTTGTTGCCATGGCCACAAGCACATGTAATCAATTTTATTTTGATGTGTATTATCGGAAGTGGTTTCAGGTAATTGAATAAAAAGACCACGAAGCGAGTCGGCGGTAAAACCCATCGATTTCAAAATGCAATAGAACGGCAATTATGTTAATCAGCTTCATAACATACCACAGAGCATGTTTTAGTTTGTAGTATTTCGGGAAGTTATATAATCGTAAAGATAGTACACATATTTCATGCTGGCTTGCTACGAACCTAAAGACAGTAACATTGGTTACATAATCACAGTCTCTGTTCCATATGTTGATGGCAGTGGTGGTTGTGGTAGTGGTTGTAATAGTAGTGATGATAATGATGACGATGAAAATAATAATGACGATTTCTTGTACAGCGATTGTATTTGCTCAAGGCGCTGGATCTGAAGCAAGTCTAACGAAAATCAATGGTTCTATTCAGTATTCAACCAAGATAGTATTTCCCTTTAATTAGACAAACTATGTATGTATTCATCGAATCGCTGAAAAGCTTCATCTTCATATGTAATTTAAGTTGAAAATTGGTTCTGTATTCACAAGCAGTAGATATTGTATTGTTGTTCATAATGCCCTTACAGCATACCATCATACTCCACTATACTGGCATACTCCCCCAACACTTTCTTTTAAACGTGCAATATTATCTCTTTCCTAGGGTACCTCCCTCAGACTTTTAATCAAATCCTAAATTATTCATGTGGTACTCTGTTGAAAGGATAAATTATTTGAAGTTCATTACAGTTTTCACAACAGATAATGGGTGTGGTTTGATTTTTTTATAGTCGGTATTTAATTCAATATTGCCAAAACATAATCTATGCAGAATAATGATAATAATGATACATTACATTTATAATGCGCTCAACACAATGTTTCTAAGCGCAAGAGAAAGAAGAAAGGAAAAGGAAGGAAAAGAAAGGAAAAGTGAGAAATAGTTAAAAGAAACATGTTAAAAATATTGAATTACAAGTAAACGACAAAGAAGAATATGACGTTACACAGAATACCTTAAACACTGCTTTCAAGCTGTATGGAAAATAATCTACCAATGGTTTCTATCCTTTTCAATGATCAACGAGAGAAAGATCACATCTGTCTGGCCACATCTCTATGCCTGAGAAAGACCATGATTTTTGTCGATACATTCTTTCTTGAAGGCTGAGTATGCGTACTTATCTAAACATGTATTTCCATGTATTCTGCAACGGCTAAAAATCAATTTTCTCTTTGCCAAATCACTTTCGTATCATAGTTATAAAACAAGATTTCTTCATTAATACATACGTTATTATGCCCCGTCCTAACCCATAATAAGTTGCTTCCGCTCACATCTTGGAGGTATTTTTTAAAACTTGTACTACTAATGGTCAAATAGTAATTTTGCAACCATCTTAATAATGATGAATAGACTTGATATAATGACAGATTTGGAAGATTTGAAACCATCATCCAATCGGCCATTTTCTTTCGATTCAATATCAAAAAATATTCATTTCAACTTGATGATACGGCCTACTCTCTCTCTTTAAAAGTGCATGAGAGCAAACTGAAAAGGAACTTTAATGGGATGATGGATACAGAAGTAATCATCCATGTCTATAAACTCCTCTGCACACAGTCATACAATCCGATTGCTTTTCTGCATGTATTTACTGATCATTCCATCATTGAATCGTTTGCTCATTGCTTACAATTGATTTTCTGTCCGCAAAGCTTCTTCGCCATGTGTTTTCAAGCTCTCACCGCAGTAACGATAAGGAAGATACACACAGTGACAGTTTCAATATGGAGGCTCAATCTTCCGCTCGAAATCAAATCAAACTCAATTTACCTTTTAAATATAACGCTCAGTTAAAGAAAAACTTCTTCAAAGGAATAAAGAGTACTTTAGACAGGAGGTCAATACTAAGAGTGATACGAGACGAATCCGTCTTAGAAAGGAAAGAGAATAAAAACCACAATCATTTTGACTTTTTCTAGTTTATCGAATATTCTATTACATGGTGGGAAATGTTTTTTTGCTCATGGTATAATGATACCAGAAAGGAACATATATATATCAATAGGGGGGGGGTCTAGTCATATCGAGTGTTTTTTTTTAATTAATTTTTCATTTTGGGGTGAACTAAATAAAAACTAAAGCACTTATCGTTTCGGACGCACAGATATTTCCCTAAAAACTGAATCGAATTGAATCGCATCTTTATTGATACAAATTCAAATTCACAGCTAAAAGGTTATACATCTTGAATGTACAAATAAGAATACATCATACAAAATGCATGTAATAGTAAGAAGTAAAGTGAGAGAATAAAAATATAGAACACCCAGTTATGAAAGGATATGGTAAAAACGAATGCATGTTTCAGCACTTCCATTTGAAGTCCAGCTGACTTGATTTGGGTATTCAACACGTTACATTCTAACACTTCTTTCAATTTCAAGGTTAAATCCTAAAAAATCTTTCTAAAATGTCAATGGTGTTCAAGGCCTTCCCATCTATCTTTCAACGATGTTCTCTAGCTTGAGAGTGATGAGTATTATATGAGAAACTGATAACAAAACGTTTAATTCTAAAAACACTAAAGGAAATTGTTGCCGCACAAAGGGAACGTTTTAAAAACATATAAATATAGTTGAGAGGCAAATTCGTCCATATTTTAGGCTTATTCTTCGTGATGTTATAAAAAGGCGATTTATGAAGCTGGCATTGCAGGCGATCTTATTTCGTTTGATAAAAATGAGTTTTTTTAAAGATAACCTTGTCTTTAGGGGTCTGGTTAATCGATGAAAAACTACACCAAACAATGAACAGACATTACATTTTAGCGCGTTTCTCCAGTGTATTTCCTTCCTTAGAGAGGAAAATATTTGAATCTCTTGCGGAGTTAATCTACTATACCCCCCCCCCCCCCCCTTGTGAGAATAGATTTTTAAGGCTTCTATACAGAATTTTAAAATATATATAATTACAAAGATTGGTTTCGTTTATGATGTCGAAAAAGTATAACAGGTAAGTGGTCTGAACCATGAATACAGAAATAGGCCAATTTCTTGTATCCATCCGTACACAAGGGTTCCTTCTGCGATGCTTTGCCTTGCCGATGAGTTCCTGGCTACTCACACGTTGCAGTGTAAGAACATGAAATTGACAGGAAATTATAGGCATGAAATGTATCAATAGTCGACCTTAACGTCATTATTGAGTGTATTCGAGTGCAGCTAATTCACGCCTCTCGTTTTATCACGCACTCGCTAATTTTTGTCCTCCAATTTGTCAGGTTTGTCGCTAGTGCTCTCTCTCTCTCTCTCCAATATTTCGCAATTTCATGATCGACGATGACTGTATAGTTTCCTGTACAGCTCATACTATCTGATTCTCTGTTTCCCGAAAGAGTTGACCCTTCAAATTTACTAGGACCCTCTAATTCAGTGACAAAAAGATGGTCAAAAGTAAGAGCAGTGGCTGCTTATCAAAGAACTGTTTAACCTGACACAATTTTTCATCGGAAAGAGGGTGTCAGACGGTCTTGTAATTCAAAAATTAATAAATACTAAGGAATATTATTATTATCATTACTATTACTTATATTATTATTATTAGTAGTAGTAGTAGTAGTAGTAGTTGTAGTAGCAGCAAAATCATTATCATTTTGTAATAATAATGCGATGTCCCAAGCCTGCTTGGCCGGAAAGGGGCATATTCCGCCGAAGTTCATGGATTAGTAAGGAAAGGGGGAGGCGAATTTTATACGATTGATGATTTAGAATAACTAGCTTGCTGAAATGATTAACATAACTGGTGACCCTTAATTACTGGATAAAGTCCTGTTCATCATTTCTCTACCAACTGAACATTAGGTAGGACAATCATTATGGTTTGTCCTAACTAACAACACGCAATGTATGTAATTCGCAATCTGACTATTGAAATACAATTATTCGTAACAGGTGAAGTAAATAATATGTATCGAGGCACTTAAAAAAGATTTGTGCATTAAACTTGATTACATTACGAAAATGTCCTATTAGTATTAGCCGCCGTTACTCAACATGCAGCGCACTGTCATATCGGGTACCCATATATATCTGGATGGTAATTTTTTTTTTGACCACTTTTGAGAAATCAGTACAATCTTTTAAAATATAATAATTCTCTAATAGCAGAATATTTAGCCACCGAAGTTGCCTCAAGAAAATTACAGTACTAAAAATCCCATTTATGAGTTTATAAAGGTGAATAATAAAGACTACTTTTTCTATACCCATAGCATTTGGTCTAACGTTTGGTATAATGGTGTTTTTTCGGGATCAGATAACCCATCTTCCAATTGAAAATTGGGTCATTTTTAAAATATTATCTGTGATCGACAGCTATACTTCTTTCGTGTAATAAAATTTAGTCCTGGGTTTAAAAATGTAGTCGGAGTAAAATCTGTAGGGGCGTCGGACAATCCCAATCTCGGGGGAAATGTAGTAGGCCTAATATCCTCTCTTTTTTTTGGGGGGGGGGGGGGGCGTTTTGTAATGTACCGTCATATATAACTTCCTACCGACAAAATAGTGTATTGAATATGCTACAGCCAGCGAGATCTACGGCACACGAGACCAACAATGCCGGTCTAGCAAACTTTCTTAAAAACTGTCAGGAGGTTTATAAGACCGACCGCCCACATTTTTTAGATCCTTATATTTTATATCTGCTATGAATTAGGTGGTGTAAGAAACGTGGACCATTCCAAATTTACCTATATTCAAACCATAATTATATTGAGGTTTCTTATAGTAATGTTGATATAAGGTGAACATCGTCAAAAACATAAGCAAAACAAATGTCTTTTCTTGAAATGAGTACAAAACAATACGCTTTTCTTTCATTCCAAAGAAAGAAAGGGATGAATTAATTCAGTTAAAGATACTTATATAATTGACAATTAAGGGATAGAGCAACGTCGATCTGGCGCTGCTCATTGGATGCCGGGCTCACGATCAATTGGGCAAAAAGAATTTCCATTTTCGGTTTAACTTAATAAGATTTGGAGTGGACTTTAAAAAAGATTATTATCGATATAATGATACGATGAACAAAAATAGAACTAATTGTGAATTTGAAACGACTTTGCCTACCTTGTACCACTCTTTCCTCTTGATCCTGCAGACATGTTGCGTTGATTCCTGACCGATTGTGTGACGAAAGAAAAAGTGTTGTTCGGTGTTGGCGCGATGATAGTATTTCAGGCTCGTTCAACAATTTCGTAGTATTTCTGTAACATAGAAGAGCGCAAAACATCTTCACAGTAAACAAGATAAATATGATAGTAATGGATGTAAGATCTACAAATACGCGTGGATTGATTAATAGATCACACAGGCTTCGGTGAAATCCCTTTATAAAACTGATTGAATAGTCAAAGCCATCCAAGACAGAGTAGGACAAAAATAATGAGAGAGCGAAAGCAAGAGAGAAAGAGAGAGAGAGAGGGGGGAGGGAGAGCGGGTGAGATAGAGAGAGAGAGAGAGAGAGGGGGAGAGAGAGAGAGAGAGAGAGAGAGAGAGACAAGGAATTTTTTTAGTCAATAAAAATGAGCAGAAGGATTCAACGTCGTTATTTGATTAATGTATAGCAGTCGATGTACCCATTAAGCGTTGCCATGCCAACTATAACCGTGAACCGCCATTTCATGCAATGTCTATACTAGCGGCTTGTTGTAGATGACTGTGAGAATGTACATAACAGTATACAAATTAATTGGAGTAGTCACTTTGTACAAATTCATATTCATACGATGCAGTTCTGGTGGCGCGTTTATTAACAAATTATTCATGATAGACAAGCCATGAAATGATAATCCGAGAGCGGTATATCAATGGCGTATCCAGACCTTGGCCTCAGGAAGGGCAAACACCAGCATCTACCGTAATGTACATAGTTTAGTGCGTTGGGTGCCCCCCCCCCCAAAAAAAAAAAAAAAAAATAAATAAAAATATATATATATATATATATATATATAAAAATAAAATAAAAATAAATAAATACATTTAAATAAAAAAATATATATAAATCATGCAGCATTTTACTAATGAGCAGTAATTTTGGAGGGAACGTGCTTCTTCGAGCGATTCCAAGGACGATTTAAATCATTATTAACTCTCTCTTTTGTTAAAAAAAATATATATCAGGAGGGGCAAATTGCCCCCCCCCCCCCCTTGCCACTCTTTCGAATACGCTAGTGTGGAGTTTGTTTTATGAGCCATCAAAGAACGTACTTCCACCGGTTGGATCTTGAACAAATCACTGAGATGATTAGGAAAATATTCATTCGTCGTTTGCCACTTTCATTGTTGATACTTTATTGTTAAACAAAGACCGATCAGGGGCATGCTAAAGCGTGAGTGCGGAGTTACTCCACGGTAGCATAATTCACCCGTATCACTTAATTCAGTATGTTCAGTATATTGGCATATAAAGATGAGAAGATGTAAATGATTAAAGAATTTTTTATAAGGAGAATATTAACATATTAAAATATAAAATATAACACGACGAAAGCAGAAAAAACAAAACATCAAAGCGATTTACATTGTTATATGGAGATAGCCTTAATTGTTCACATTGCAATTCGATTTTTGTTTAGGGATTTGCAAAGTAATAAATTCAATTATAAAGACTAAGATTAATAAAAGTGATGAAGCTAATTGGAAGTTGTAGTTTTAATTGCCACGGTATCAAACATGAATACTCTTAACATTTTAATAAATAGATTCATGCAGCGCTTGAAACCGATTTATCTCGGTATTAACATATCAATAGGCTTTACGAACCCGACCTTTCTTCGCGCAGAATTCTGTATCTCATTATTTATGAATGGAAAGCGAAGGCAAATAAGCTGTTTCGTAATTGAATTTTAGTAAAATACCTCTATGCGAATTATTTGATTAACATATAACGAATAATTGTACCTCAAAATTCGGAATGCGAATAGGTAGGGAAATCCACAATGTTTGTCCTACCTAGCAACAACTAATGTATGCAACTTAGAACACATTACGAAAATTGCTTATTTCTCTCATTGGAAAAGCACGTGTTAATGATGCTTTTGTTTTCTTTCTAGCATATGATAGTTTATTGCTATCCTAATTGTATTTATACCCTAAGACAATTGCTGAATTTGAGATAATTTCGATTGGAGACAATAATCCAGCGGACTGTTTCGACAAAAAATTGAATTATTGAACCGAATAAACCACATTGAATAAAACCTGATGTAAAATGTTCATCAAAAGAAACATGGAAATTGCCTTGGTGACCTTTCAATCTTATTAGAAGACATATTTAGCTACGGGAGCAGTGGGTTCTCCAATTGATTGGTAAATTGTTTTAATGAAGAAAAACAAATAGAGCAAAAATCATGAGAAAAAAATATGTGGACAGTCTGCCTTTCAGCAAGTCATTATTTTTGTTCGCACAATACTCATCATATCGTTTGTATGTTATCGAGGTTCCATCTAAACCACATTAGTGGAGAGAACGAAGAAGATGAAGTGCATTACGTAAGGCTCATTAGAGTGCCATGCTGCCAGTGAAGGTCCGCCCCATCTTCAGTAAAGTCATTACACCACTCGACTACGACACTCATTATGAGAGAGGTAGATCAAGAGATAGATAGATATACTGTATATACGGTAGATACAGAGAGAGTGAGATAGATAGCGAGACAGAGAGAGAGAGGGAGAGAGAGAGAGAGAATGTGTGTGTGTGTGTGTTTTCTTTTCTTTTCTTTTTTCTTCAAATATAGATTTTTTAATTTTTTATTATAATTATTTTCTTCATCAATTGTACAATCTATGTAATGAACATGTTTTTAATTCATGTCAAGAAAAACAACTGTATTTTATTTCTAAAATTAATTTGTATTGTTTGAAATCAATAATAAAATAAAAACTACTGAAAAAAAGTGTGTGTGTATGTGTGGGAGAGAGATATAATAAGGGGAGGAGGAAAGTAGAGATGGAGAGAGGGAGAGAGGGAGACAGGAAAAGAGCACGGACCTGGGGAGAGAGAGAGAGAGAGAGAGAGAGATGACAACACGCTCCAGACATTCCCTTTACCCATTATCCTATTTTTTTAGAAAAATCCTCCCCCGCCCGCCCATTACCATGCGTACGCTACGCCAATGGTTGTAAAGCCATGTCAACGTCTCAGAGGTGTGTGCTATAGCCTGATCTATAATGGAGATGAGAGATCGGATGCCATTAACAAACAAACCTATTTACTCTGGCGTCTCGGGCGAGTTTACTTACCATACGGAGCGGACACCGTAAGACGGATGTTAATATATTGACATCATAATATGATTCGCGTCGGTATAAAAGCAATGATGGAGGATGTATTGCGTAAGGTGGAGGGTCATTAATTATATGTTTCACTTCAAATTATTTCATTAAAACGAGAACTGTAGAAAAAGGGGAAACAAAATCGTAATTGGACCATATCAAACCATAAGATATATGAACAAATCCACTTAATTTAATTTTATTTACACAAAATTAATGTTAGAGCTTTTTGTGCATCAAAACGGCTTCCTCTTAATTAGCAGAATGCAATTTGTACCAAACATATTAACTGAAATGTTAGAAATTCATTAGTGCTCCTTTGTGCACGTTTAAGCGGGACAATTGTAAATTATTTCAGTAATTCTGTTATCGACTTTTTTGATGATATTTCAGCTTTACATGATGGCAGCATTTTGTTGTTCTTTTGTAATACCACATGAGAGCAAGTTTATACAAAGATTCTCCTTTACGATGGATACATCAACTGTCGAAATGAAACATGTCTACTTCAACAATACAAAAGGTTTTTTCAGATAAGGCTCTATGTTATAAATGAGATACAGAAATTACACTCTACGTCATCATTCACAAAACATCGTCGTTTTGCGGCGCATATCTTAATGGACCTTTAGTGATATGGCAGACAGTAGAAAAACGTTGTTTACCTCCCCCATACATTCACAACATTTAATGTAAAAATCTAAATGGAGTCTGACAGCTTTTAAAAGTATGCAAAGATGGAAGTGGAAATTTTATTTCTCCGACTAATTTCGCCTGTTATAGATATAGTATACATTGCAGTCGCTCAGGCTACTTTTAGAAAAACGACAACCCCCTCCCCCATTGAAGACACAGACACTATTGCATAGTAGTCTATCTGCTGTAGTTATAATGCATGAATTGCCGGATTCACTCCTATTCCTCTTCTTCTCCGAACCATCTTCTTTCCTATCAGTCTTTCTCTCTTTTTCACTATCTCCTCTTTTTCTTTACGTTCATCTCATCTTGTTGTTCACATGCAGTTATCTTTTTCTTTCGGTCTGTCTCTCCCATGGTCTCTCCTCATGCCGCTTCCCTCTTTCTCTCTCTCTCTCTCTCTCTATCTCTCTCATTCTTATTCTCATACAAACAGGCACTTTCTATTTATACCCCCTCACGCTTTCGTTTTCCTCTGCCACTTTCCCTTAATTAAATTCAAATCGTCCCCTTTGCCCTTCTATTCTCTTTTTTTTTTTATAGTGTCTCAAAATGTTCAGTTGACATTTTAAAATTTATTACAATATTCGATTTCCATTGCCTAATTTTGTTTACCTCCCTATACTGATTAATATTGTGCTTATAACAATGGATTAGTGAAGTTATAATAAGTTAAGGTGTCTTCAATACGGTGTGCACTGTGATAATAGAGATAAACCCTATACTACGGAAACAGCTACTAATTGTTTTATGCCCAATATAATTGATTATATTTAATTTGTGCTTAATAACTAACACTTTCGAAACGAATAATGCCAAGTCTGTCAAGGTAATAACTGCTCATTTTAGGTGTCGAGTATGCCATTTATTCATTTTGATATCACTTCATTGACAAGCCCTGGACTTTAGCCGATAAAAAAAAATCGATTAGTTAATGAGAATTTTAATCACCACACTTGAGTGGTGTTCTATAGGTATAAGGTATATGGGCTGATCAATTTAATTACTAACTTATTACGTGCGTCGTGGTATCCCTTCACAGTTCTTTTCCTGTAAAGACAGGAAAGAGGTGGGGACATTTTTCTTATCCTCATTAATTGAACTGATGGGATCCAGTGAAGGACTTTGGGAATTGCATTGTCTGATATCATCTATTATTGAAACTACTTTTAACTCGTCGACTACTAAATTAATTCATTGTCATAGGCTTAATACAGGGGCCACCCGGTTTCAGTAGGCGATGGGTTAAGATCATTTTACAGCTAAACAACGTTTGCATGGATGGTGCCTTCTGCATAATTTTGTTTTATCGCGAATGAATCTATGCACAGAGGAGCACTCCCATTTGCTCGAACTAGGGTTACACATTTCCAGAGCACGAGAGAGGTAAAAACAGAAAGAAATTTCCATCTAAAACTTGCAAAATTATTCTTTTATCATTGACATCAAATACAAAGATAAAACATCAAAGATATCAGCAAACATGTTATACTCCTGCCGGCCTTTAGTAGATCTATTTTATTAGGTTTTAAATGTGACTTTGATTTAATTGTCGAAAGACAACACACTTTGAATATAGAACTGAAATTCTGTATGAATTTGAAATTGCAATTAACCATTTATTATCTGTTCGGAAATTCATTTTTCACTGGTAAAGGTTTACAGATCAAATTACAAAAAAGAACTAATCATAATCATAGACAATTACATTAATGGAAAATACAGTCAGAACAGCTTTTGTTAGGTAAGTTTAATACACAAAATCAGTTTTGTATGACAAGGATGCCAACAGAGCAAGAGAGTAGAAGAGGACTATACAGGTAGGCAGAGGAGGTGGGTATATCATATTTATATTATATACATATAATATTATTATCAATCTATTAACTTTCATGTTGAGCTGAGCAACGGGAGGAAAAGGAGGAAGAGGAGGAGGAGGAGGTTAGAAAATGTGACTATAACGATGCAGTTTATGTTTTTAACTACGTGACATAGCGGTTTTTAGTTTGACAATTTTAACATTTCATGGCAAGTGACTGCTGGGAATATGGCATCACAGAATACTAAGTTTTAAAAATTGGGTGGATAGTGATCCTTTACAATTTTGATATATATGGAAAATATAGCCCCTAAAACACTTCTGCTTTCGAGAAAAATTGATTATACAAATTTATCGGTGCTCCCAGTAAATTTTGATAAATTTCAAATAGCGCCTGCGGCCGTACAATGTCAGCTGCGACCATGAAAATCTCAGAATATGTAGTTGGAATATATAATTTCCAAACGGGAATAGCTAATCGGTCGATTGTAGTGAAAAAACATTGTTTTATAGCTTAATTACTATCGTGATCTTGCGGGGGAGCTATACAACATAAAGACTTTATTATTTACAATTTCATAACTTTAGACTCGATTTCAACCGCGATAACGATCACTGAATATTGTAGGATCGCATTTGCCTCCAATATGTTCATTTAAACCAAATTCATGACCCAATACCAAAACTTTGTATTACCTTTAAGAGAGAGAGAACAGTCGAATATGGAGGGAAAAGTATCAAAAGGGAACACGAGTGAAATAAGCTGTATTTCTACCGAAACCATGGGAACGAATCAGTTGTGTAAGATGAAAATGGTGAAAGAAGCTTCAGCTTTCATGTAGGGAGAATCTTTCTTCTTTACCGAATGCATCGAGGTCAACATCGAGGTGAAAAAGAATATTCTAGCGATGTCAACAACAAAATTCACAGTAGCCTTGAAATGACAAAAATGTATTGAAACAAATGGAATGTGACCTTGCTTTGTTCGTCCATGTTACCTTAGTCTCACTAATTAATGTCTCTTTATCCCCCAAGGCAAATAAAATTATCGGTTATTATCATAGATGCATGAGCAGAATGAGGAGAAATTCAGTTTCAATGTGTTGAGTTAATCCCACGGCAGCAATATGGGTGCTGTTTCGATGTTTCTGATATGTCATTTTTTTCAAGGACTTAACTATAGTTTGAAAATAAAATAAATCTACTATAATAATGATAATGATGATAATAATTAGGATAATAGTTATAAAACTAACAATAAAAATGACAATAATAATGATGATTATGACAATAATAATATTGAAAATAATAGTAATATAATCACTTTTCCTCTTTCTTCTCTACTCCATGCGACTCGTCTCTGTCTTCTCTCTCTCTCTCTCTCTCTCTCTCTCTTTCATCCTCCATTTCTGGGAGAGAAAGGGTGAATGATATTAAAGTGGAAATTTATTCTATGCATTCTATGCATTGTTGAAATTGTGATTGTCGAGATTCACTTTTTAATGCCAATTTTTAAATGTACATGTCAGTTTTGTTATTGCTTTTATTAGGTGGGCTGTATCTAATACAGACCACCTTATAATTTTGTTAAAATTGCCTTTATTATTATTATTCTTTATTAGGTGGGCTGTATCTAATACAGACCACCTTATAATTTTGTTAAAATTGCCTTTATTTATTTCTTTATTATTTATTAGGTGGGCTGTATCTAATACAGACCACCTTATAATTTTGTTAAAATTGCCTTTATTAGGTGGGCTGTATTTAATACAGACCACCTTATAATTTTGTTAAAATTGCCTTTATTATTATTATTCTTTATTAGGTGGGCTGTATCTAATACAGACCACCTTATAATTTTGTTAAAATTGCCTTTATTATTATTATTATTATTCTTTATTATTTATTTTTCTTATTTCGACCCACTTTTTTGTGTTCAAGATAATTTGAAAATGGTTCAATCAAATACCTTGAAATTTGACACACATATGTATAGGCATATGAACAAAACACAGCAAACTTTTCAACCATGACCTTGACTGATGACGTCATCTAGACGCCATTTTGTGAAATGTTCTGAAAAATTACTCATGATCATATTTTCATAACGGTACGTCATTTCTCATTCATATTTATCATGATCAAGGTCAATATCAGTCCAGTCAATTTCAGGTCAAAAAACGCGCGCGTGCGCGTACGTCCGCGCGTCAATGCGCGCGCAAAATTTTAAAATGCTCAAAATCGTCTCAAATTTTTTTTGCATACGTTTCAGGTCATTTTAAGCATTTTATAAAAAATCGCGCGTACGAGCATGCGCGCGCGTTTTCGCGCGTAACACCATTAAAAAACACAGAATCGCCATTTTTTTTTTTTTCATGATATTTCTCATATTTTTTCAAGGAATTTGATACCATGTTTATCTCTTTATGACCATTATTAACAAGATGAGCGTAAATTCAAGATAAATGTCAGTGCGCGCGAGGTCTTTTAAAACATAGCATATATGGGCAAAAACATGCCTATACAAAATCCGTTATAGCTCTTTGGAATGCACCGGGGTCCTCAATTTTTTTTCATATTAAGATAGAGTATGAGTTGGAAATATGATTCCATGTCTCATTTGGCCATTAAGTGTATCGTGACATCATCACAATGGCCTTGGAACTCAAAATACGAATTTGCATATTATGACGTCAGCATATTTATGTAAAATTGATTGTATCTCTGTAAATATTGATCAATTTTCTTCAAAATTTCGATATGTTGTAGCTAAGACAATTCTCTACAAGCGCAGTAATAATCATTTTTCATTTTGATGACGTCATCATAGTGAAAATTTTGATTAAAGGCCTCATGTCAAAAACTTCATAATTTGCGTGTTATGCCTATAGAAGGTGAATTAAGTTCACGTTATGAATCTACATGATATTGTCTTTTAAGAATTTGTAAGCAGTATGTCGCTTATTTTTGCTCTATTGTGTCTCAAATGTTAGTTGACCAGCCCACCTATACTTGTTCCAAACAAGTATTATATGTCTAGTTTATTTTTCTTATTTCGACCCACTTTTTTGTGTTCAAGATAATTTGAAAATGGCTCAATCAAATATCTTAAAATTGAACACACATATGTATAGGCATATTCACAAAGCATAGGAAGTTTTTCGACCTTGACCTTGACTGATGACGTCATCTAGGCGCCATTTTGTGAAAAAAATTGAAAATCAACTCATGATCATATCTTCATAACCAAAAGTAATTTCTCATTCATATTTATCAGGATCAAGGTCAATATGTGTCCGGTCAATTTCAGGTCAAAAAACGCGCACGTGCGCGTACGTCCGCGCGTCAATGCGCGCGCAAATTTTTTAAATGCTCAAAATCGTCTCAAATTTATTTTGCATACGTTTCAGGTCATTTTAAGCATTTTATAAAAAATCGCGCGTACGAGCATGCGCGCGCGTTTTCGCGCGTAACACCATTACAAAACATAGAATCGCCATTTTTTTTTCTTTCATGATATTTCTCATATTTTTTCAAGGAATTTGATACCATGTTTATCTCTTTTTGACCATTATTAACAAGATGAGCGTAAATTCAAGATAAATGTCAGTGCGCGCGAGCTCTTTTAATACATAGCATATATGGGCAAAAACATGCCTATACAACATCCGTTATAGCTCTTTGGAATGCACCGGGATCCTCAATTTTTTTTCATATTTAGGTAGAGTATGAGTCGGAAATATGATTCCATGTCTCATTTGGCCATTAAGTGTATCGTGACATCATCACAATGGCCTTGGAACTCAAAATACGAATTTGCATATTATGACGTCAGCATATTTATGGAAAATTGATTGTATCTCTGTAAATATTGATCAATTTTCTTCAAAATTTCGATATGTTGTAGCTAAGACAATTCTCTACAAGCTCAGTAATAACCATTTTTCATTTTGATGACGTCATCATAGTGAAAATCTCGATTAAATGCCTCATGTCAAAAGGCCTTCATAATTTGCCTTATCCCTATAGAAGGTGAATTTCGTTCACGTCATGAAACTACATGATATTGTTTTTTAAGAAGTTTTAAGCAGTATCTCGCTTATTTTTGCTCTACTTTGTCTCAAATTTAAGTTGACCAGCCCACCTATACTTGTTCCAAACAAGTATTATATGTCTAGTTATTCTTTATTATTAGGTGGGCTGTATCTAATACAGACCACCTTATAATTTTGTTAAAATTGCCTTTATTAGGTGGGCTGTATCTAATACAGACCACCTCATAATTTTGTTAAAATTGCCTTTATTATTATTATTAGGTGGGCTGTATCTAATACAGACCACCTCATAATTTTGTTAAAATTGCCTTTATTATTATTATCAGGTGGGCTGTATCTAATACAGACCACCTTATACTTTTGTTAAAATCGCCTTTATTTATTATTTATTATTTATTTATTTTTCTTATTTCGACCCACTTTTTTGTGGACAAGATAATTTGAAAATGGCTCAATCAAATATCTTAAAATTTGACACACATATGTATAGGCATATGCACAAAACACAGCAAATTTTTCGACCTTGACCTTGACTGATGACGTAATCTAGGCGCCATTTTGTGAAATTTTTTGAAAATCAACTCATGATCATATCTTCATAACCAAAAGTAATTTCTCATTCATATTTATCATGATCAAGGTCAATATCAGTCCGGTCAAATTCAGGTAAAAAAACGCGCGCGTGCGCGTACGTCCGCGCGTCAGTACGCGCGCAAAAATTTAAAATGCTCAAAATCGTCTAAGATTTTTTTTGCATTCGTTTCAGGTCATTTTAAGCATTTTATAAAAAATCGCGCGTACGAGCATGCGCGCGCGTTTTCGCGCGTAACACCATTACACAACGTAGAATCGCCATTTTTTTTCTTTCATGATAATTACCATATTTTTTCAAACAATTTGATACCATGTTCATCTCTTTATGACCATTAATTTTAAGATGAGCGTAAATTCAAGATAAATGTCCGTGCGCGCGAGCTCTTATAATACATAGCATATATGGGCAAAAACATGCCTATACAAAATCCATTATAGCTCTTTGGAATGCACCGGGATCCTCAATTTTTTTTCATATTTAGATAGAGTATGAGTCGGAAATATGATTTCATGTCTCATTTGGCCATTAAGTGTATCGTGACATCATCACAATGGCCTTGGAACTCAAAATACGAATTTGCATATTATGACGTCAGCATATTTATGGAAAATTGATTGTATCTCTGTAAATATTGATCAATTTTCTTCAAAATTTCGATATGTTGTAGCTAAGACAATTCTCTACAAGCTCAGTAATAACCGTTTTTCATTTTGATGACGTCATCATAGTGAAAATCTCGATTAAAGGCCTCATGTCAAAAGGCCTTCATAATTTGCGTTATCCCTATAGAAGGTGAATTTCGTTCACGTCATGAAACTACATGATATTGTTTTTCAAGAATTTTTAAGCAGTATCTCGCCTATTTTTGCTCTATTTTGTCTCAAATTTAAGGTGACCAGCCCACCTATACTTGTTCCAAACAAGTATTATATGTCTAGTTTATTTTTCTTATTTCGACCCACTTTTTTGTGTGCAAGATAATTTGAAAATGGCTCAATCAAATATCTTAAAATTTGGTACACATATGTATAGGCATATGAACAAGGCACAGCAAAGTTTTCAACCTTGACCTTGATTGATGACGTCATCTAGGCGCCATTTTGTGAAATTTTCTGAAAATCTACTTATGATCATATTTTCATAACGGTAAGTCATTTCTCATTCATATTTTCCATGATCAAGGTCAATATCAGTCCAATCAATTTCAGGTCAAAAAACGCGCGCGTGCGCGTACGTCCGCGCGCAAAAATTCAAAATGCTCAAAATCGTCTCAAATTTATTTTGCATACGTTTCAGATCATTTTAAGCATTTTATAAAAAATCGCGCGTACGAGCATGCGCGCGCGTTTTCGCGCGTAACACCATTAAAAAACATAGAATCGCCATTTTTTTTTCTTTCATGATATTTCTCATATTTTTTCAAGGAATTTGATTCCATGTTTTTCTCTTTATGACCATTATTAACAAGATGAGCGTAAATTCAAGATAAATGTCAGTGCGCGCGAGCTCTTTTAATACATAGCATATATGGGCAAAAATATGCCTATATAAAATCCGTTATAGCTCTTTGGAATGCACCGGGATCCTCAATTTGTTTTCATATTTAGATAGAGTATGAGTCGGAGATATGATTTCATGTCTCATTTGGCCATTAAGTGTATCGTGACATCATCACAATGGCCTTGGAACTCAAAATACGAATTTGCATATTATGACGTCAGCATATTTATGTAAAATTGATTGTATCTCTGTAAATATTGATCAATTTTCTTCACAATTTCGATATGTTGTAGCTAAGACAATTCTCTACAAGCGCAGTAATAACCATTTTTCATTTTGATGACGTCATCATAGTAAAAATTTTGATTAAAGGCTTCATGTCAAAAACTTCATAATTTGCGTGTTATGCCTATAGAAGGTGAATTTAGTTCACGTTATGAATCTACATGATATTGTTTTTTAAGAATTTGTAAGCAGTATGTCGCTTATTTTTTATTTTTCTTATTTCGACCCACTTTTTTGTGTTCAAGATAATTTGAAAATGGCTCAATCAAATATCTTAAAATTTAACACACATATGTATAGGCATATTCACAAAACACAGCAAATTTTTCGACCTTGACCTTGACTGATGACGTCATCTAGGCGCCATTTTGTGAAAATTTTTGAAAATCAACTTATGATCATATCTTCATAACCAAAAGTAATATCTCATTCATATTTATCATGATCAAGGTCAATATCAGTCCGGTCAAATTCAGGTCAAAAAACGCGCGCGTGCGCGTACGTCCGCGCGTCATTACGCGCGCAAAAATTTTAAATGCTCGAAATCGTCTTAAATTTTTTTTGCATACGTTTCAGGTCGTTTTAAGCATTTTATAAAAAATCGCGCGCACGAGCATGCGCGCGCGTTTTCGCGCGTTACACCATTACACAACATAGAATCGCCATTTTTTTTTCTTTCATGATATTTCTCAGATTTTTTCGAGGAATTTGATACCATGTTTATCTCTTTATGTCCATTAACAACAAGATGAGCGTCAATTCAAGAAAAATGCCCGTGCGCGCGAGCTCTTTTAATACATAGCATATATGGGCAAAAACATGCCTATACAAAATCCATTATAGCTCTTTGGAATGAACCGTGACCTTCAATTTTTTTCATATTTAGATAGAGTATGAGTCGAAGATATGATTCCATGTCTCATTTGGCCATTAAGTGTATCGTGACATCATCATAATGGCCTTGGATCTCAAAATACGAATTTGCATTTTATGAAGTCAGCATATTTATGTAAAATTGATTGTATCTCTGTAAATATTTATCGATTTTCTTCCAAATTTCGATATGATGTAGCTTAGACAATTTTCTACAAGTTCAGTCATCTCCATTTTTCATTTTGATGACGTCATCATAGTGAAAATTACGATTAAAGGGCACATATCAGAAATGTCTTAAGTAGCGTGTTATGCCTATTGAAGGTGAATTTCGTACATCTTTAATCTACATGACATTGTTTTTTTAGCAGTATCTCGCTTATTTTTGCTCTATTTTGTCTCAAAGTTCAGTTTGACCAGCCCACCTATACTTGTTCCAAACAAGTATTATATGTCTAGTTATTATTTATTTTTCTTATTTCGACCCACTTTTTTGTGGACAAGATAATTTGAAAATGGCTCAATCAAATATCTTAAAATTTAACACACATATGTATAGGCATATGCACAAAACACAGCAAATTTTTCGACCTTGACCTTGACTGATGACGTCATCTAGGCGCCATTTTGTGAAATTTTTTGAAAATCAACTCATGATCATATCTTCATAACCAAAAGTAATTTCTCATTCATATTTATCATGATCAAGGTCAATATCAGTCCGGTCAAATTCAGGTCAAAAAACGCGCGCGTGCGCGTACGTCCGCGCGTCAGTACGCGCGCAAAAAATTTAAATGCTCAAAATCGTCTTAAACTTTTTTTGCATACGTTTCAGGTCATTTTAAGCATTTTATAAAAAATCGCGCGTACGAGCATGCGCGCGCGTTTTCGCGCGTAACACCATTACACAACGTAGAATCGCCATTTTTTTTTCTTTCATGATAATTACCATATTTTTTCAAACAATTTGATACCATGTTCATCTCTTTATGACCATTAATTTTAAGATGAGCGTAAATTCAAGATAAATGTCCGTGCGCGCGAGCTCTTATAATACATAGCATATATGGGCAAAAACATGCCTATACAAAATCCATTATAGCTCTTTGGAATGCACCGGGATCCTCAATTTTTGTTCATATTTAGATAGAGTATGAGTCGGAGATATGATTTCATGTCTCATTTGGCCATTAAGTGTATCGTGACATCATCACAATGGCCTTGGAACTCAAAATACGAATTTGCATATTATGACGTCAGCATATTTATGGAAAATTGATTGTATCTCTGTAAATATTGATCAATTTTCTTCAAAATTTCGATATGTTGTAGCTAAGACAATTCTCTACAAGCTCAGTAATAACCGTTTTTCATTTTGATGACGTCATCATAGTGAAAATCTCGATTAAAGGCCTCATGTCAAAAGGCCTTCATAATTTGCGTTATCCCTATAGAAGGTGAATTTCGTTCACGTCATGAAACTACATGATATTGTTTTTCAAGAATTTTAAAGCAGTATCTCTATACCTATTTTTTGTCTATTTTGTCTCAAATTTAAGTTGACCAGCCCACCTATACTTGTTCCAAACAAGTATTATATGTCTAGTTATTATTATTCTTTATTTTTATTTCTCCCCGTTTTTTGTGGACAGGATAACTTCAAGTTTTGTTTAGTCAATTTGATTCAATTTTAGCACAGTCATAGGTCATTGTCATGACACGTGTCTAGAACATTTTCAAGGTCATCAAATTATCGTGACGTCATCCAGGCGCCATTTTGTGAAATCACATTATCCATCATATCTTCATGATGCATCAGCAATGGTCATTCATATTCATATCACATATACTTTAGGTCAAGGGTCAACAGGTCATGTCATCAAAGGTCACATAAAGGTCATGACGCGCGCGTACGTGTGCGTCAAAATTTTAAAAAGCTCAAAATCACTTAACTACTAAAGGAGAGTACGAATCAGGTCATTTTAAGCATTTCAAAATTTTCCGTCCGTACATGTCCCCGCGCGCGGTGCGCGCGCTCATGACGCGCAGAAAAAGTCAAATTCAAAATGTTTACATGATTTGGATTCCTCTTAACGTAAATGACAATTTACATTAATTTCAGTCACTCTTCATATTTCATAAGGCCGTGAGCGTGCGTCAAAGTTCAAAATCCGCGCGTACTGCTATGGGCAATATAATGCAAATTTGATCAAAAACATGCCATTTTAAAAATCGAAATAGCTCTTCAGATAGTCCATTGACCCCCAATTTTTATATCATGGTTGGATAAAGCATAAGATGGAGATATGATTTCATACCACCTTGACTCGTACAACGTGAAATAAAGTCATCATATTGGCATCTAAACTCAAACAAATGTAATTTGTTGATGACGTCATTTTTGTCTTTGTTTATTTGAGATTATCTCACTTATCGGTGATCGATCTTCTCCCAGATTTTGATATGTTGTAGCTGAGATAATTCTCTATCAGAAATATGCCATTTATTTTTCATTTAGATGACGTCATCATAGTTAAATATTTTATTAAAGGCGACAATGCATAATTTGTCATTTTTGCGTGTTATGTCTACGGGAGGTCACTCTTTTCTAAACATGAATCTGCATGACAATGTGTTTTGACCAGTATCTCGGTTGTTATTCAACAGTTTTCTCCCAAATTTTAGTATGTTGTAGCTGAGACTATTTTCTATCTTAATATTTCCTTATTTTTTCAATCAGATGTCAGGATCATGCTTATGCTCATCATCATTAACATTATCGTTTTTATCATCATATAACATTATCATTATCATCATCATCATCACCTTTACTATCATGATCATCATCATGGTCATCATGATCATCATTGTTTACATGTCTATATAACTTCTCCCATTCTCAATTTTATCATAAGACTTAGACAGACCACCTTATTCGTCTTCGTGACGAATTAAATTTCTAGTTAGGTGGTCTGTTATCAACAGACCACCTATTGATTTCGTCAGAATTTTCTTTATTTATTTATTATTTATTTTTATTTCTTCCCGTTTTTTGTGGACAGGATAACTTCAAGTTTGGTTTAGTCAATTTGATTCAATTTTAGCACAGTCATAGGTCATTGTCATGACACGTGTCTAGAACATTTTCAAGGTCATCAAGTTATCGTGACGTCATCCAGGCGCCATTTTGTGAAATCACATTATCCATCATATCTTCATGATGCATCAGCAATGGTCATTCATATTCATATCACATATACTTTAGGTCAAGGGTCAACAGGTCATGTTATCAAAGGTCACATAAAGGTCATGACGCAGGCGTACGTGTGCGTCAAAATTTTAAAAAGCTCAAAATCACTTAACTATTAAACGAGAGTATGAATCAGGTCATTTTAAGCATTTCAAAATTTTCCGTCCGTAAGTGTCCCCGCGCGCGGTGTGCGCGCTCACAGCGCGCGGAAAAGGTCAAATTCAAAATGTTTACATGATTTGGATTCCTCTTAACGTAATTGACAATTTACATTAATTTCAGTCACTCTTCATATTTCATAAGGCCGTGAGCGTGCGTCAAAGTTCAAAATCCGCGCGTACTGCTATGGGCAATATAATGCAAATTTGATCAAAAACATGCCATTTTAAAAATCGAAATAGCTCTTCAGATAGTCCATCGACCCCCAATTTTTATATCATGGTTGGAAAAAGCATGAGTTGGAGATATGATTTCATACCACCCTGACTCGTACAAAGTGAAACAAAGTCATCATATTGGCATCTAAACTCAAACAAATGTATTTTGTTGATGACGTCATTTTTGTCTTTGTTCAATTGAGATTATCTCACTTATCTGTGATCAATTTTCTCTCAGATTTTGATATGTTGTAGCTGAGATAATTCTCTATCAAAATGTGTCATTCATTTTTCATTTCGATGACGTCATCATACTTAAATATTCCATTAAAGGCGACAATGCATAATTTGTCATATTTGCGTGTTATGTCTATGGGAGGTCACTTTTTTCAAAACATGAATCTGCATGACAATGTGTTTTGACCAGTGTCTCGGTTGTTATTCAAAACAGTTTTCAACCAAATCTTAATATGTTGTAGCTGAGACTTTATGCTATCTAAATATTTCCTCATTTTTTCAATCAGATGTCAGGATCATGCTTATGCTCATCATCATCATTAACATTATCGTTTTTATCATCATATAACATTATCATTATCATCATCATCATCACCTTTACTATCATGATCATCATCATGGTCATCATGATCATCATTGTTTACATGTCTATATAACTTCTCCCATTCTCAATTCTATCATAAGACTTAGACAGACCACCTTATTCGTCTTCGTGACGAATTAAATTTCTAGTTAGGTGGTCTGTCAACGACAGACCACCTATTGATTTCGTCAGAATTTTCTTTATTTATTATTATTATTATTATTATTATTATTATTTATTTTTATTTCTTCCCGTTTTTTGTTCCTAGGATAACTCAAGTTTGGTTTCGTCAATTTCATTCAATTTTAGCACAGTCATAGGTCATTGTCATGAGACGTGACAGGAACATTTTCAAGGTCATCAGGTCATCGTGACGTCATCCAGGCGCCATTTTGTGAAATCACGTTATCCATCATATCTTTATGATGCATCAGCAAAGGTCATTCATATTCATATCACATATACTTCAGGTCAAAGGTCAACAGGTCATGTCATCAAAGGTCACATAAAGGTCATGACGCGCGCGTACGTGCGCGTCAAAATTTTAAAAAGCTCAAAATCACTTAACTACTAAAGGAGAGTACGAATCAGGTCATTTTAAGCATTTCAAAATTTTCCGTCCGTACATGTCCCCGCGCGCGGTGCGCGCGCTCATGACGCGCAGAAAAAGTCAAATTCAAAATGTTTACATGATTTGGATTCCTCTTAACGTAATTGACACTTTACATTAATTTCAGTCACTCTTCATATTTAATAAGGCCGTGAGCGTGCGTCAAAGTTCAAAATCCGCGCGTACTGCTATGGGCGATATAATGCAAATTTGATCAAAAACATGCCATTTTAAAAATCGAAATAGCTCTTCAGATAGTCCATTGACCCCCAATTTTTATATCATGGTTGGAGAAAGCATGAGATGGAGATATGATTTCATACCACCCTGACTCGTACAAAGTGTAACAAAGTCTTCATATTGACATCTAAACTCAACAAAATGTATTTTTTTGATGACGTCATTTTTGTCTTTGTTTAATTGAGATTATCTCACTTATCGGTGATCGATTTTCTCCCAGATTTTGATATGTTGTAGCTGAGATAATATTTTCTATCAGAATAAGTCATATTTTTTTCATTTGGATGACGTCATCATAGTGAAATATTCGATTAAAGGCGACAATGCATAATTTGTCATATTTGCGTGTTATGTCTATGGGAGGTCACTTTTTTCAAAACATGAATCTGCATGACAATGTGTTTTGACCAGTATCTCGGTTGTTATTCAACAGTTTTCTCCCAAATTTTAGTATTTTGTCGCTGAGACTATATGTTATCTTAATCATCCCTCATTTTTCCAAGAAGATGTCAGAATCACGCTCATGATCATGATCATCATCATTATCATAATGATGATAATCATCCTCATCAACATCATCATGATCATCATCATCATAATCATTACTATCAAGATCATCATCATCTTAATCATCATTGTTTACATGTCTATATAACTTCTCCCTTTTTCAATATAGTAAATATTATAATCTATTATAAGACTTGAAGACAGACCACCTTATTCGTCTTCGTGACGAATTAAATTTCTAGTTAGGTGGTCTGTTATCAACAGACCACCTATTGATTTCGTCAGAATTTTCTTTCTTTATTATTAGGTGGTCTGTTATCAACAGACCACCTATTGATTTCGTCAGAATTTTCTTTCTTTATTTATTATTATTATTATTATTTATTTTTATTTATTTCTCCACTTTTTTGTGCAACCGATTTCTCAATATCCATCCACCCAATTTTTCTCAATTTTGACACAGTTATAGGTAATCATTATGAGACGTGACAGGAACATTTTCAAGGTCATCATGTCATCGTGACGTCATCCAGGCGCCATTTTGTGAAATCACATTATCCATCATATCTTCATGATGCATCAGCAAAGGTCATTCGTATTCATATCACATATACTTCAGGTCAAGGGTCAACAGGTCATGTCATCAAAGGTCACATAAAGGTCATGACGCGCGCGTATGTGCGCGTCAAAATTTAAAATTGCTCAAAATCACTTAACTATTAAACGAGAGTACGAATCAGGTCATTTTAAGCATTTCAAAATTTTCCGTCCGTAAGTGTCCCCGCGCGCGGTGTGCGCGCTCACAGCGCGCGGAAAAGGTCAAATTCAAAATGTTTACATGATTTGGATTCCTCTTAACTTAATTGACAATTTACATTAATTTCAGTCACTCTTCATATTTTATAAGGCCGTGAGCGTGCGTCAAAGTTCAAAATCCGCGCGTGCTGCTATAGGCAATATAATGCAAATTTGATCAAAAACATGCCATTTTAAAAATCGAAATACCTCTTCAGATAGTCCATCGACCCCCAATTTTTATATCATGGTTGGAAAAAGCATGAGTTGTAGATATGATTTCATACCACCCTGACTCGTACAAAGTGAAACAAAGTCATCATATTGGCATCTAAACTCAAAAAAATGTATTTTGTTGATGACGTCATTTTTGTCTTTGTTTAATTGAGATTATCTCACTTATTGGTGATCAATTTTCTCCCAAAATTTAATATGTTGTAGCTGAGATAATTCTCTATCAAAAATATGTCATTCATTTTTCATTTTGATGACGTCATCATAGTTAAATATTCCATTAAAGGCGACAATGCATAATTTGTCATATTTGCGTGTTATGTCTATGGGAGGTCACTTTTTTCAAAACATGAATCTGCATGACAAGGTGTTTTGACCAGTATCTCGGTTGTTATTCAACAGTTTTCTCCCAAATTTTAGTATGTTGTAGCTGAGACTATTTGCTATCTAAATATTTCCTCATTTTTTCAATCAGATGTCAGGATCATGCTTATGCTCATCATCATCATTAACATTATCGTTTTTATCATCATATAACATTATCATTATCATCATCATCATCACCTTTACTATCATGATCATCATCATGGTCATCATGATCATCATTGTTTACATGTCTATATAACTTCTCCCATTCTCAATTCTATCATAAGACTTAGACAGACCACCTTATTCGTCTTCGTGACGAATTAAATTTCTAGTATTTTAATTGAATTTGTACAAAAACACAATTCAATTAAAATAAATTTGTGACCACTTTTTTGTTCCCACGATTACTCAAAATTGAACCGTGCAAATTCAATTAAATTTGACAGAGTCATAGGTCATCGTCTTAAGACGTGACAGGAACATTTTCAAGTTCATTTAAATATCGTGACGTCATCCAGGCGCCATTTTGTGAAGTACTCTGAAAATCAACTCATGATCATATCTTCATAACCGTAAATAATTTCTCATTCATATTTATAACGATTAAGGTCAATATCCGTCCGGTCAACTTAAGGTCAATAAACGCGCGCGTACGCGTACGTCCGCGCGTCGGTGCGCGCAAAACTAAAAAATGCTCAAAATCACTTTTTGATCAAATTAGAGTACGTTTTAGGCTATTTTAAGCATTTCGAAAAAAAATGCGTGCGCACAGCTTTGCGCGCGCGTTTCCGCGCGTAATGGCATTTTGCAACATAGAATCGCCAATTTTTTTCTTTCATCATATTTAACACATTTCCTCAAGCATTTCAATACGTTGTTCACCTTTTTCTGCCCATTAATAACGGAATGAGCGTCCGTTTAAGATAATGTCCGTGCGTGCGAGCTCTTGTTATACATAACATATATGGGCAAAAACATGCCTATACAAAATCCATTGTAGCGCTTTAGGATGCAAGGTAAACCTAATTTGTTTTCAAATTTTGATAGAGTATGAATCGGAGATATGATTTCATGTCTCATTTGACCCTCAATTAACTCATGACGTCATCATAATGGCCTCCGAACTCAAAATTTCAATTTGCATATTATGACGTCATCATATTTTTGGAAAAATGATTGTATCTCTGTTAATATTGATCGGTTTAATTCCAGATTTTGATATGTTCTAGCTGAGACAATTCTCTACAAATAAAGTCGCGACGTATTTTTCATTTTGACAAATGCATCATGGCGTATTTTTGCGATTAAAGGAGGCATGTCAATTTTTCACATTTTGCGTGTATTCTCTATAGGACATGACTTTTTCTCAAAACTGGATTTTACCTTCCCGTCTTTCACGAGCAATATCTCCGTCATTTTAGCTTTGTTTTCTCTGAGCTTCGAGTATGTTGTAGCTGAGACAATAAGCTATCACAAGTGTGCCCTTTATTTTTCGACCAGATGCCGAGATCATGCTCATATTTCACTTGACACGTGAGATTTGAGAATTCCATTTCTCGTTTACGTGTAATCGCTATGGGAAATGTTTTGGTATATCGTTAACGCACTTGACTTCGGACCTCGAGATCCCTGGTTCGAGTCCGGGAGTCTCCAAATATTTTTTTTCTTCATTTTTTTCCTTTTTGACTTTTCAATGATCATAAAATTGAAAACAGACCACCTAATTCGTCTCCATGACGAATTAAATTTCTAGTATTTTAATTGAATTTGTACAAAAACGCAATTCAATTAAAATAAATTTGTGACCACTTTTTTGTTCCCACGATTACTCAAAATTGAACCGTGCAAATTCAATTAAATTTGACAGAGTCATAGGTCATCGTCTTAAGACGTGACAGGAACATTTTCAAGTTCATTCAAATATCGTGACGTCATCCAGGCGCCATTTTGTGAAGTACTCTGAAAATCAACTCATGATCATATCTTCTTAACCGTAAATAATTTCTCATTCATATTTATAACGATTAAGGTCAATATCCGTCCGTTCAACTTAAGGTCAATAAACGCGCGCGTACGCGTACGTCCGCGCGTCGGTGCGCGCAAAACTAAAAAATGCTCAAAATCACTTTTTGATCAAATTAGAGTACGTTTTAGGCTATTTTAAGCATTTCGAAAAAAAATGCGTGCGCACAGCTTTGCGCGCGCGTTTCCGCGCGTAATGGCATTTTGCAACATAGAATCGCTAATTTTTTTCTTTCATCATATTTAACACATTTTCTCAAGCATTTCAATACGTTGTTCACCTTTTTCTGCCCATTAATAACGGATTGAGCGTCCGTTTAAGATAATGTCCGTGCGTGCGAGCTCTTGTTATACATAACATATATGGGCAAAAACATGCCTATACAAAATCCATTGTAGCGCTTTAGGATGAAAGGTGAACCTAATTTGTTTTCAAATTTTGAAAGAGTATGAATCGGAGATATGATTTCATGTCTCATTTGACCCTCAATTAACTCATGACGTCATCATAATGGCCTCCGAACTCAAAATTTCAATTTGCATATTATGACGTCATCATATTTTTGGAAAAAAATGATTGTATCTCTGTGAATATTGATCGATTTAATTCCAGATTTTGATATGTTCTAGCTAAGACAATTCCCTACAAATAAAGTCACGACGTATTTTTCATTTTGACAAAGGCATCATGGCGTATTTTTGCGATTAAAGGAGGCATGTCAATTTTTCACATTTTGCGTGTATTCTCTATAGGACATGACTTTTTCTCAAAACTGGATTCTACATTCTCTACTTTCGCGAGCAATATCTCCGTCGTTTTATCTTTGTTTACGCTGAGCTTTGAGTATGTTGTAGCTGAGACAATAAGCTATCATAAGTGTGCCTTTTATTTTTCAATCTGATGCCGGGATCATGCTCATATTTCACTTACAAAGTGGGATTTGAGAATTCCATTTTCCGTTTACGTGTAATCTCTATGGGAAATGTTTTGGTATATCGGTAACGCACTTGACTTCCGACCTCGAGGTCCCTGGTTCGAGTCTGGACGTCTCCAACAATTTTGTTTCTTCACTTTTTTTTCTTTTTGACCTTTCACTGTACCATCTCCTTTGAATATTAAAACACGTAGAATCGCAAATAATGTAATAAACAACCATATTTACTTTATTATTACCCTATTATCACTTGATCCATTACTTTTTGCGTGTAATCCTTATGGGAGATGACTTTTTCTCAAATCTGGATTCTACATTCATGTCTTTTGCGAGCAATATCGACGTTATTTCCGCTTTGTTTGTGTTGATATTGGAGTATGTTGTAGCTGAGATTATATGATATCTACATGTCTCCTCATTTTTCCAATCAGATGTCATCATGGTCTGTTGATGATGATCATCAGCATCATCATGATCATCATCATCGTCATCACCATTACTATCAAGATCATCATCATCATCATCATGATGATCATCATTGTTTACATGTCTATATAACTTCTCCCTTTTTTCAATATAGTAAACATTATAATCTATCATAATACTTGAAGACAGACCACCTAATTCGTCCCCATGACGAATTAAATGTCTAGTTAGGTGGTCTGTCAACGACAGACCACCTATTGATTTCGTCAGAATTTTCTTTATTTATTATTAGGTGGTCTGTCAACGACAGACCACCTATTGATTTCGTCAGAATTTTCTTTATTTATTTATTATTATTATTATTATTATTATTATTTATTTTTATTTCTTCCCGTTTTTTGTTCCTAGGATAACTCAAGTTCGGTTTCGTCAATTTCATTCAATTTTGGCACAGTCATAGTTCATTGTCATGAGACGTGACAGGAACATTTTCAAGGTCATCATGTCATCGTGACGTCATCCAGGCGCCATTTTGTGAAATCACGTTATCCATCATATCTTCATGATGCATCAGCAAAGGTCATTCATATTAATATCACATATACTTCAGGTCAAAGGTCAACAGGTCATGTCATCAAAGGTCACATAAAGGTCATGACGCGCGCGTACGTGCGCGTCAAAATTTTAGAAAGCTCAAAATCACTTAACTACTAAAGGAGAGTACGAATCAGGTCATTTTAAGCATTTCAAAATTTTCCGTCCGTAAGTGTCCGCGCGCGCGGTGCGCGCGCTCATGACGCGCAGAAAAAGTCAAATTCAAAATGTTTACATGATTTGGATTCCTCTTAACGTAATTGACAATTTACATTAATTTCAGTCACTCTTGACCTTTCATAAGGCCGTGAGCGCGCGTCAAAGTTCAAAATCCGCGCGTACTGCTATGGGCAATATAATGCAAATTTGATCAAAAACATGCCATTTTAAAAATCGAAATAGCTCTTCAGATAGTCCATTGACCCCCAATTTTTATATCATGGTTGGAGAAAGCATGAGTTGGAGATATGATTTCATACCACCCTGACTCGTACAAAGTGAAATAAAGTCATCATATTGGCATCTAAACTCAAACAAATGTATTTTCTTGATGACGTCATTTTTGTCTTTGTTTATTTGAGATTATCTCACTTATCGGTTATCAATCTTCTCCCAGATTTTGATATGTTGTAGCTGAGATAATTCTCTATCAAAAATATGTAAATTATTTTTCATTTAGATGACGTCATCATAGTTGAATATTTGATTAAAGGCGACAATGCATAATTTGTCATTTTTGCGTGTTATGTCTATGGGAGGTCACTCTTTTCTAAACATGAATCTGCATGACAATGTGTTTTGACCAGTATCTCGGTTGTTATTCAACAGTTTTCTCCGAAATTTTAGTATGTTGTCGCTGAGACTATATGTTATCTAAATCACCCCTCATTTTTTCGATAAGATGTCAGAATCACGCGCAGTATCATGATTATCATCATTATCATAATGATGATAATCATCCTCATCAACATCATCATGATCATGATCATCATAATCATTACTATAAAGATCATCAGCATCATAATCATCATTGTGTACATGTCTATATAACTTCTCCCTTTTTCAATATAGTAAATATTATAATCTATTATAAGACTTGAAGACAGACCACCTTATTCGTCTTCGTGACGAATTAAATTTCTAGTTATTATTATTATTATTATTATTATTTATTTTTATTTCTTCCCGTTTTTTGTTCCTAGGATAACTCACGTTACGTTTCGTCAATTTCAATCAATTTTAGCACAGTCATAGGTCATTGTCATGAGAAGTGACAGGAACATTTTCAAGGTCATCAGGTCATCGTGACGTCATCCAGGCGCCATTTTGTGAAATCACGTTATCCATCATATCTTCATGATGCATCAGCAAAGGTCATTCATATTCATATCACATATATTTCAGGTCAAAGGTCAACAGGTCATGTCATCAAAGGTCACATAAAGGTCATGACGCGCGCGTACGTGCGCGTCAAAATTTTAAAAAGCTCAAAATCACTTAACTACTAAAGGAGAGTACGAATCAGGTCATTTTAAGCATTTCAAAATTTTCCGTCCGTACATGTCCCCGCGCGCGGTGCGCGCGCTCATGACGCGCAGAAAAAGTCAAATTCAAAATGTTTACATGATTTGGATTCCTCTTAACGTAATTGACAATTTACATTAATTTCAGTCACTCTTCATATTTAATAAGGCCGTGAGCGTGCGTCAAAGTTCAAAATCCGCGCGTACTGCTATGGGCGATATAATGCAAATTTGATCAAAAACATGCCATTTTAAAAATCGAAATAGCTCTTCAGATAGTCCATTGACCCCCAATTTTTATATCATGGTTGGAGAAAGCATGAGATGGAGATATGATTTCATACCACCTTGACTCGTACAAAGTGTAACAAAGTCTTCATATTGACATCTAAACTCAACAAAATGTATTTTTTTGATGACGTCATTTTTGTCTTTGTTTAATTGAGATTATCTCACTTATCGGTGATCGATTTTCTCCCAGATTTTGATATGTTGTAGCTGAGATAATTCTCTATCAGAATAAGTCATATTTTTTTCATTTGGATGACGTCATCATAGTGAAATATTCGATTAAAGGCGACAATGCATAATTTGTCATATTTGCGTGTTATGTCTATGGGAGGTCACTTTTTTCAAAACATGAATCTGCATGACAATGTGTTTTGACCAGTATCTCGGTTGTTATTCAACAGTTTTCTCCCAAATTTTAGTATTTTGTCGCTGAGACTATATGTTATCTTAATCATCCCTCATTTTTCCAAGAAGATGTCAGAATCACGCTCATGATCATGATCATCATCATTATCATAATGATGATAATCATCCTCATCAACATCATCATGATCATCATCATCATAATCATTACTATCAAGATCATCATCATCTTAATCATCATTGTTTACATGTCTATATAACTTCTCCCTTTTTCAATATAGTAAATATTATAATCTATTATAAGACTTGAAGACAGACCACCTTATTCGTCTTCGTGACGAATTAAATTTCTAGTTATTATTATTATTATTATTATTTATTTTTATTTATTTCTCCACTTTTTTGTGCAACCGATTTCTCAATATCCATCCACCCAATTTTTCTCAATTTTGACACAGTTATAGGTAATCATCATGAGACGTGACAGGAACATTTTCAAGGTCATCAGATTATCGTGACGTCATCCAGGCGCCATTTTGTGAAATCACATTATCCATCATATCTTCATGATGCGTACTCAAAGTTCATTCATATTCATATCACATATACTTCAGGTCAAGGGTCAACAGGTCATGTCATCAAAGGTCACATAAAGGTCATGACGCGCGCGTATGTGCGCGTCAAAATTTAAAATTGCTTAAAATCACTTAACTATTAAACGAGAGTACGAATCAGGTTATTTGAAGCATTTCAAAAATTTCCGTCCGTACATGTCCCCGCGCGCGGTGTGCGCGCTCACAGCGCGCGGAAAAGGTCAAATTCAAAATGTTTACATGATTTGGATTCCTCTTAACGTAATTGACAATTTACATTAATTTCAGTCACTCTTCATATTTCATAAGGCCGTGAGCGTGCGTCAAAGTTCAAAATCCGCGCGTGCTGCTATGGGCAATATAATGCAAATTTGATCAAAAACATGTCATTTTAAAAATCGAAATAGCTCTTCAGATAGTCCATTGACCCCTAATTTTTATATCATGGGTGGAGAAAGCATGAGTTGGAGATATGATTTCATACCACCCTGACTCGTACAAAGTGAAACAAAGTCATCATATTGGCATCTAAACTCAAACAAATGTATTTTGTTGATGACGTAATTTTTGTCTTTGTTTAATTGAGATTATCTCACTTATCGGTGATCAATTTTCTTCCAGATTTTGATATGTTGTAGCTGAGATAATTTTCTATCAAAAATATTAAATTTATTTTTATTTGGATGACGTCATCATAGTTAAATATTCGATTAAAGGTGACAATGCATAATTTGTCATATTTGCGTGTTATGTCTATGGGAGGTCACTTTTTTCAAAACATGAATCTGCTTGACAATGTGTTTTGACCAGTATCTCGGTTATTATTCAACAGTTTTCTCCCAAATTTTAGTATGTTGTAGCTGAGACTATTTGCTATCTTAATATTTCCTCATTTTTTCATTCAGATGTTAGGATCATGCTCATGCTCATCATCCTCATCTTCATCATCATCAATGTCACCATCATCATCATCATCATCATGGTCTGAAGATGATGATCATCAACATCACCATGATCATGATCATTATCATCATCATCATCATCATGGTCTGAAGATGATGATCATCAACATCACCATGATCATGATCATTATCATCATCATCATTAACATTATCGTTTTTATCATCATATAACATTATCATTATCATGATCATCATCACCTTTACTATCATGATCATCATCATGTTCATCATGATCATCATTGTTTACATGTCTATATAACTTCTCCCATTCTCAAATCTATCATAAGACTGAGACAGACCACCTTATTCGTCTTCGTGACGAATTAAATTTCTAGTATTTTAATTGAATTTGTACAAAAACACAATTCAATTAAAATAAATCTGTGACCACTTTTTTGTGTGCACGATTACTCAAAATTGAACCACCCAATTTCTTTCAAATTTAACACAGTCATAGGTCATTATCTTAAGACGTGACAGGAACATTTTCAAGTTCATCAAAATATCGTGACGTCATCCAGGCGCCATTTTGTGAAGTGCTCTGAGAATCAACTAATGATCATATCTTCATAACCGTAAATCATTTCTCATTCATATTTATAACGATTATGGTCAATATCCATCCGGTCAACTTAAGGTCAATAAACGCGCGCGTACGCGTAAGTCCGCACGTTGGTGCGCGCAAAAATAAAAAATGCTCATAATCACTTTTTAATCCAATTAGAGTACGTTTTAGGCCATTTCAAGCATTTCGAAAATTTTGCGTGGGCACACGTTTGCGCGCGCATAAATTTGCGCGCACGTTTGTGTTCGTAATGGTCTTACGCAACCTAGAATCGCCTTTTTTTGTCTATCATAGTATTGCCCATTTTATTCCGAACAATTTGATACCATGTTTATCTCTTTATGACCATTAATAACGAAATGAGCGTCAGTTTAAGGTAAATGTCTGTGCGTGCGAGCTCTTGTAATACATAGCATATATGGGCAAAAACATGCCTATACGAAATACATTATTAACTGTATAGAAAATATATTATTGCTCGATCTGAAAAGTCAACGGCAAAATGCGTGTGAAACTAGTGAGCAATAATTGACCCAGTTGTACATTTCATCGCGCACCAGCTGCTGGTGACAATCACAATGTATATTACGTGTATAACAAAATGCGCACTATGCCCGAACTCCATTGTGACGTAACAATCACACCCTAGGCAAACTGATTGCAGTGTATCGAAAATTCGTCAGCATGTTTTTGGAAAATTGATTGTATCTCGCTTAATGTTGATCAATTCTCTTCCAAATTTTGATATGTTGTAGCTGAGCTAATTCTCTACCAGAAACAGGCATTTATTTTTCATTTAGATGACGTCATCGTAGTAAAATATTCGATTAAAGGCGACATTGCATAAGTTGTCATATTTGCGTGTTATGTCTATAGGAGGTCACTTTTTTCATGAATCTGCATGACAATATGTTTTGACCAGTATCTCGGTTGTTATTCAACAGTTTTCTCCCAAATTTTAGTATGTTGTACCTGAGACTATATGTTATCTAAATCACCCCTTATTTTTTCGATAAGATGTCAGGATCATGCTCATGATCATCAATATCATTAACATTATCATTATCATCGTCATCATCGTCATCACCATTACTATCAAGATCATCATCATCATCATCATCATTGTTTACATGTCTATATAACTTCTACCTTTCTCAATATAGTAAATAGTATAATCTACCATCAGACATGAAGACAGACCACCTTATTCGTCTTCGTGACGAATTAAATTTCTAGTTAGGTGGTCTGTTATCAACAGACCACCTATTGATTTCGTCAGAATTTTCTTTATTCTTTATTTTTATTTCTTCCCGTTTTTTGTTCCCAGGATAACTCAAGTTTGGTTTAGTCAATTTAATTCAATTTTAGCACAGTCATAGGTCATTGTCATGACACGTGACAGGAACATTTTCAAGGTCATCAAGTCATCGTGACGTCATCCAGGCGCCATTTTGTAAAATCACATTATCCATCATATCTTCATGATGCATGAGCAAAGGTCATTCATATTCATATCACATATACTTCAGGTCAAGGGTCAACGGGTCATGTCATCAAAGGTCACATAAAGGTCATGACGCGAGCGTACGTGTGCGTCAAAATTTTAAAAAGCTCAAAATCACTTAACTACTAAAGGAGAGTACGAATCAGGTCATTTTAAGCATTTCAAAATTTTCCGTCCGTACATGTCCCCGCGCGCGTTGCGCGCGCTCATGACGCGCGGAAAAGGTCAAATTCAAAATGTTTACATGATTTGGATTCCTCTTAACGTAATTGACATTTTACATTAATTTCAGTCACTCTTCATGTTTAATAAGGCCGTGAGCGTGCGTCAAAGTTCAAAATCCGCGCGTACTGCTATGGGCAATATAATGCAAATTTGATCAAAAACATGCCATTTTAAAAATCGAAATAGCTCTTCAGATAGTCCGTCGACCCCCAATTTTTATATCATGGTTTGAGAAAGCATGAGTTGGAGATATGATTTCATACCACCCTGACTCGTACAAAGTGAAACAAAATCTTCATATTTGCATCTAAACTAAAGAAAATGTATTTTGTTGATGACGTCATTTTTGTCTTTGTTTAATTGAGATTATCTCACTTATCGGTGATCGATTTTCTCCCAGAATTTGATATGTTGTAGCTGAGATAATTCTCTATCAAAAATATACCATTCATTTTTCATTTCGATGACGTCATCATAGTTAAATATTCCATTAAAGGCGACAATGCATAATTTGTCATATTTGCGTGTTATGTCTATGGGAGGTCACTTTTTTCAAAACATGAATCTGCATGACAATGTGTTTTGACCAGTATCTCGGTTGTTATTCAACAGTTTTCTCCCAAATTTTAGTATGTTGTAGCTGAGACTATTTGCTATTTAAATATTTCCTTATTTCTTCAATCAGATGTCAGGATCATGCTTGTGCTCATCATCATCAACATTATCGTTTTTATCATCATATAACATTATCATTATCATCATCATCATCACCTTTACTATCATGATCATCATCATGGTCATCATGATCATCATTGTTTACATGTCTATATAACTTCTCCCATTCTCAATTCTATCATAAGACTTAGACAGACCACCTTATTCGTCTTCGTGACGAATTAAATTTCTAGTATTTTAATTGAATTTGTACAAAAACACAATTCAATTAAAATAAATTTGTGACCACTTTTTTGTTCCCACGATTACTCAAAATTGAACCGTGCAAATTCAATTAAATTTGACAGAGTTATAGGTCATCGTCTTAAGACGTGACAGGAACATTTTCAAGTTCATTCAAATATCGTGACGTCATCCAGGCGCCATTTTGTGAAGTACTCTGAAAATCAACTCATGATCATATCTTCATAACCGTAAATAATTTCTCATTCATATTTATAACGATTAAGGTCAATATCCGTCCGGTCAACTTAAGGTCAATAAACGCGCGCGTACGCGTACGTCCGCGCGTCGGTGCGCGCAAAACTAAAAAATGCTCAAAATCACTTTTTGATCAAATTAGAGTACGTTTTAGGCTATTTTAAGCATTTCGAAAAAAAATGCGTGCGCACAGCTTTGCGCGCGCGTTTCCGCGCGTAATGGCATTTTGCAACATAGAATCGCCAATTTTTTTCTTTCATCATATTTAACACATTTTCTCAAGCATTTCAATACGTTGTTCACCTTTTTCTGCCCATTAATAACGGATTGAGCGTCCGTTTAAGATAATGTCCGTGCGTGCGAGCTCTTGTTATACATAACATATATGGGCAAAAACATGCCTATACAAAATCCATTGTAGCGCTTTAGGATGGAAGGTGAACCTAATTTGTTTTCAAATTTTGATAGAGTATGAATCGGAGATATGATTTCATGTCTCATTTGACCCTCAATTAACTCATGACGTCATCATAATGGCCTCCGAACTCAAAATTTCAATTTGCATATTATGACGTCATCATATTTTTGGAAAATTGATTGTATCTCTGTGAATATTGATCGATTTAATTCCAGATTTTGATATGTTCTAGCTAATACCCTTTTCTAACTGCACTCTATCGGAGTCACACCGATGAAAATACCGATTGAATTTTCCTTATGTAAACAAAGGTGAAACCGCAGTTTTCCCCCTGTTGCTTTCTAACTGCCGGTGAAATTCTCTCGCTGTGGCGACCCCATGCCGGAAGTGAAGAATTATTGCGTAATTATTAAGCCCGCGCTCCATCTAGCTAGCATGCAGCATGTTCAACCATAAGTCAACAAACACAGCTGCTTATGATAAAGCGCGCGTATACTGCGACCATTGACCATTTTAATCGCTGTTTTAATCGCCTTTTTCTCCCGAACGTTTTCTAACTGCACGTTTCATCGGTGTCACATCGATAGAATGAGAATTTCTCCTGCTCTTGAGCAGGAGAATTTAATCGCCTATTTCTCTTCTTTTCATCGGCTATTTAATCGCCTTTTTCTCCTCTGTTGCTTTCTAACTGCCACTTTCATCGGATGCGTCCGGATGCATCCGATGAAAATCGGTGCAGTTAGAAAAGGGTATAAGACAATTCTCTACAAATAAAGTCACGACGTATTTTTCATTTTGACAAAGGCATCATGGCGTATTTTTGCGATTAAAGGAGGCATGTCAATTTTTCACATTTTGCGTGTATTCTCTATAGGACATGACTTTTTCTCAAAACTGGATTCTACATTCTCTACTTTCGCGAGCAATATCTCCGTCGTTTTATCTTTGTTTACGCTGAGCTTTGAGTATGTGGTAGCTGAGACAATAAGCTATCATAAGTATGCCTTTTATTTTTCAATCAGATGCCGGGATCATGCTCATATTTCACTTACAAAGTGGGATTTGAAAATTCCATTTTCCGTTTACGTGTAATCTCTATGGGAAATGTTTTGGTATATCGGTAACGCACTTGACTTCCGACCTCGAGGTCCCTGGTTCGAGTCTGGGCGTCTCCAGCAATTTTGTTTCTTCACTTTTTTTTCTTCTTGACCTTTCACTGTACCATCTCCTTTGAATATTAAAACACGTAGAATCGCAAATAATGTAATAAACAACCATATTTACTTTATTATTACCCTATTATCACTTGATCCATTACTTTTTGCGTGTAATCCTTATGGGAGATGACTTTTTCTCAAATCTGGATTCTACATTTATGTCTTTTGCGAGCAATATCGACGTTATTTCCGCTTTGTTTGTGTTGATATTGGAGTATGTTGGAGCTGAGACTATATGATATCTACATGTCTCCTCATTTTTCCAATCAGATGTCATCATGGTCTGTTGATGATGATCATCAGCATCATCATGATCATCATGATCATCATCATCGTCATAACCATTACTATCAAGATCATCACTATCATGATCATCATCATGATCATCATTGTTTACATGTCTATATAACTTCTCCCTTTCTCAATATAGTTAATATTATAATCTATCATTAGACTTGAAGACAGACCACCTAATTCGTCCCCATGACGAATTAAATTTCTAGTTAGGTGGTCTGTTATCAACAGACCACCTATTGATTTCGTCAGAATTTTCTTTCTTCTTTATTATTATTTCTTTATTTTTATTTATTTCTTCACTTTTTTGTGTGTCGGATAACGTGAGATTGGTTATGTCAATTTGATTCAATTTTGGCACAGTCATAGGTCATTATCATGAGACGTGACAGAAACATTTTTAAGGTCATTAGGTTATCGTGACGTCATCCAGGCGCCATTTTGTGAAATCACGTTATCCATCATATCTTCATGATGCATCAGCAAAGGTCATTCATATTCATATCACATATACTTTAGGTCAAGGGTCAACAGGTCATGTCATCAAAGGTCACATAAAGGTCATGACGCGCGCGTATGTGCGCGTCAAAATTTTAAATTGCTCAAAATCACTAAACTATTAAACGAGAGTACGAATCAGGTCATTTTAAGCATTTCAAAATTTTCCGTCCGTAAGTGTCCCCGAGCGCGGTGTGCGCGCTCACAGCGCGCGGAAAAGGTCAAATTCAAAATGTTTACATGATTTGGATTCCTCTTAACGTAATTGACAATTTACATTAATTTCAGTCACTCTTCATATTTCATAAGGCCGTGAGCGTGCGTCAAAGTTCAAAATCCGCGCGTACTGCTATGGGCAATATAGTGCAAATTTGATCAAAAACATGCCATTTTTTAAATCGAAATAGCTCTTCAGATAGTCCATTGACCCCCAATTTTTATATCATGGTTGGAGAAAGCATGAGTTGGAGATATGATTTCATACCACCCTGACTCGTACAAAGTGAAATAAAGTCATCATATTGGCATCTAAACTCAAACAAATGTATTTTGTTGATGACGTCATTTTTGTCTTTGTTTTTTTGAGATTATCTCACTTATCGGTGATTGATTTTCTCCCAGATTTTGATATGTTGTAGCTGAGATAATTCTCTATCAGAAACAGCCATTCATTTTTCATTTAGATGACGTCATCATAATAAAATATTCGATTAAAGGCGACAATGCATAATTTGTCATATTTGCGTGTTATGTCTATGGGAGGTCACTTTTTTCAAAACATGAATCTGCATGACAATGTATTTTGACCAGTATCTCTGTTGTTATTCAACAGTTTTCTCCCAAATTTTAGTATGTTGTAGCTGAGACTATTTGGTATATAAATATTTCCTCATTTTTTTCAATCAGATGTCAGGATCATGTTCATGGTCATCATCATCATTAACATTATCGTTTTTATCATCATATAACATTATCATTATCATCATCATCACCTTTACTATCATGATCATCATCATGTTCATCATGATCATCATTGTTTACATGTCTATATAACTTCTCCCATTCTCATATCTGTCATAAGACATAGACAGACCACCTTATTCGTCTTCGTGACGAATTAAATTTCTAGTATTTTAATTGAATTTGTACAAAAACACAATTCAATTAAAATAAATTTGTGACCACTCTTTTGTGTGCACGATTACTCAAAATTGAACCGTCCAATTTCTTTCAAATTTAAGACAGTCATAGGTCATCATCTTAAGACGTGACAGGAACATTTTCAAGTTCATCAACATATCGTGACGTCATCCAGGCGCCATTTTGTGAAGTGCTCTGAGAATCAACTCATGATCATATCTTCATAACCGTAAATCATTTCTCATTCATATTTATAACGAATATGGTCAATATCCGTCCGGTCAACTTAAGGTCAATTAACGCGCGCGTACGCGTCCGTCTGCGCGTCGGTGCGCGCAAAAAAAAAATGCTCATAATCACTTTTTGATCAAATTAGAGTACGTTTTAGGCCATTTCAAGCATTTCGAAAATTTCGAAAATGTTCGCAAGCATAAATTTGCGCGCATGTTTGTGTTCGTAATGGTCGTACGCAACCGAAAATCGCCTTTTTTTGTCTATCATAGTATTGCCCAAATTATTCCAAACGATTTGATACCATGTTTATCTCTATATGACCATTAATAACGAAATGAGCGTCCGTTCAAGGTAAAGTCCGTTCGAACCCTCAATTAACTCATGACGTCATCATGATTGCCTCCGTTCAAGGTAAATGTCCGTGCGTGCGAGCTCTTGTAATACATAGCATATATGGGCAAAAACATGCCTATACAAAATCCATTGTAGCTCTTCAGAATGGATAGATACTCCCAATTCTTTTTCATATTTGGATAGATTATGAGTCGGAGATATGATTTCATGTCTCATTTGACACTCAATTAACTCATGACGTCATCATAATGGCCTCCGAACTCAAAATTTCAATTTGCATATTATGACGTCAGCATATTTTTGGAAAATTGATTGTATCTCTGTAAATATTGATCAATTTTCATCCAAATTTTGATATGTTCTAGCTGAGACAAATCTCTACAAATAAAGTCACGACGTATTTTTCATTTTGACAATGGCATCATGGCGTATTTTTGTGATTAAAGGAGGCATGTCAATTTTCACATTTTGCGTGTATTCTCTACGGGACATGACTTTTTCTCAAAACTGGATTCTACATTGTTGTCTTTCGCGAGCAACATCTCCGTCGTTTTATTTTCGTTTACGCTGAGCTTTAAGTATGTTGTAGCTGAGACAATGAGCTATTATTAGTGTGCCATTTATTTTTCGATCAGATGCCGGTATCATGCTAATATTTCACTTACAAAGTGGGATTTGAGAATTGTATTTTCCGTTTCCTTGTAATCTCTATGGGAAATATTTTGGTATATCGGTAACGCACTTGACTTCCGACCTCGAGGTCCCTGGATCGAGTCCGGGCGTCTCCAACAATTTTTTTTCATCAATTTTTTTACTTTTTGACGTGTCAATGATCATGAAAATTGAAGACAGACCACCTAATTCGTCCCCATGACGAATTAAATTTCTAGTTAGGTGGTCTGTTGTCAACAGACCACCTATTGATTTCGTCAGAATTTTCTTTATTATTAGGTGGTCTGTTATCAACAGACCACCTATTGATTTCGTCAGAATTTTCTTTATTATTAGGTGGTCTGTTATCAACAGACCACCTATTGATTTCGTCAGAATTTTCTTTCTTTATTTATTATTATTATTATTATTTATTTTTATTTATTTCTCCACTTTTTTGTGCAACCGATTTCTCAATATCCATCCACCCAATTTTTCTCAATTTTAACACAGTTATAGGTAATCATCATGAGACGTGACAGGAACATTTTCAAGGTCATCAGATTATCGTGACGTCATCCAGGCGCCATTTTGTGAAATCACATTATCCATCATATCTTCATGATGCGTACTCAAAGTTCATTCATATTCATATCACATATACTTCAGGTCAAGGGTCAACAGGTCATGTCATCAAAGGTCACATAAAGTTCATGACGCGCGCGTATGTGCGCGTCAAAATTTAAAATTGCTCAAAATCACTTGACTATTAAACGAGAGTACGAATCAGGTCATTTTAAGCATTTCAAAATTTTCCGTCCGTACTTGTCCCCGCGCGCGGTGTGCGCGCTCACAGCGCGCGGAAAAGGTCAAATTCAAAATGTTTACATGATTTGGATTCCTCTTAACGTAATTGACAATTTACATTAATTTCAGTCACTCTTCATATTTCATAAGGCCGTGAGCGTGCGTCAAAGTTCAAAATCCGCGCGTGCTGCTATGGGCAATATAATGCAAATTTCATCAAAAACATGCCATTTTAAAAATCAAAATAGCTCTTCAGATAGTCCATTGACCCCCAATTTTTATATCATGGTTGGAGAAAGCATGAGTTGGAGATATGATTTCATACCACCCTGACTCGTACAAAGTGAAACCAAGTCATCATATTGGCATCTAAACTCAAACAAATGTATTTTGTTGATGACGTCATTTTTGTCATTGTTTATTTGAGATTATCTCACTTATCGGTGATCGATCTTCTCCCAGATTTTGATATGTTGTAGCTGAGATAATTTTCTATCAGAAATATGCCATTTGTTTTTCATTTAGATGACGTCATCATAGTTAAATATTCCATTAAAGGCGACAATGCATAATTTGTTATATTTGCGTGTTATGTCTATGGGAGGTCACTTTTTTCAAAACATGAATCTGCATGACAAGGTGTTTTGACCAGTATCTCGGTTGTTATTCAACAGTTTTCTCCCAAATTTTAGTATGTTGTAGCTGAGACTATTTGCTATCTAAATATTTCCTCATTTTTTTTAATCAGTTGTCAGGATCATGCTTATGCTCATCATCATCATTAACATTATCGTTTTTATCGTCATATAACATTATCATTATCATCATCATCATCACCTTTACTATCATGATCATCACCATGTTCATCATGATCATCATTGTTTACATGTCTATATAACTTCTCCCATTCTCAATTCTATCATAAGACTTAGACAGACCACCTTATTCGTCTTCGTGACGAATTAAATTTCTAGTTATTATTATTATTCTTTATTTTTATTTCTCCCCGTTTTTTGTGGCCCGGATAACTCAAGTTCGGTTTCGTCAATTGCATTCAATTTTCGCACATTAATAGGTCATTGTCATGAGACGTGACAGGAACCTTTTTAAGGTCATCAGGTCATCGTGACGTCATCCAGGCGCCATTTTGTGAAATCACGTTATCCATCATATCTTCATGATGCATAAGCAAAGGTCATTCATATTCATATCACATATATTTCAGGTCAAGGGTCAACAAGTCATGTCATGAAAGGTCACATAAAGGTCATGACGCGCACGTACGCGCGCGTCAAAATTTTAAGATGCTCAAAATCACTTAACTACTAAAGGAGAGTACGAATCAGGTCATTTTAAGCATTTCAAAATTTTCCGTCCGTACATGTCCCCGCGCGCGTTGCGCGCGCTCATGACGCGCGAAAAAAGTCAAATTCAAAATGTTTACATGATTTGGATTCCTCTTAACGTAAATGACAATTTACATTAATTTCAGTCACTCTTCATATTTCATAAGGCCGTGAGCGTGCGTCAAAGTTCAAAATCCGCGCGTACTGCTATGGGCAATATAATGCAAATTTGATCAAAAACATGCAATTTTAAAAATCGAAATAGCTCTTCAGATAGTCCATCGACCCCCAATTTTGATATCATGGTTGGAAAAAGCATGAGTTGGAGATATGATTTCATACCACCCTGACTCGTACAAAGTGAAACAAAGTCTTCATATTGACATCTAAACTCAACAAAATGTATTTTTTTGATGACGTCATTTTTGTCTTTGTTCAATTGAGATTATCTCACTTATCTGTGATCAATTTTCTCTCAGATTTTGATATGTTGTAGCTGAGATAATTCTCTATCAAAAATATGTCATTCATTTTTCATTTCGATGACGTCATCATAGTTAAATATTCCATTAAAGGCGACAATGCATAATTTGTCATATTTGCGTGTTATGTCTATGGGAGGTCACTTTTTTCAAAACATGAATCTGCATGACAAGGTGTTTTGACCAGTATCTCGGTGGTTATTCAACAGTTTTCTCCCAAATTTTAGTATGTTGTAGCTGAGACTATTTGCTATCTAAATATTTCCTTATTTTTTCAATCAGATGTCAGGATCATGCTTATGCTCATCATCATCATTAACATTATCGTTTTTATCATCATATAACATTATCATTATCATCATCATCACCTTTACTATCATGATCATCATCATGGTCATCATGATCATCATTGTTTACATGTCTATATAACTTCTCCCATTCTCAATTCTATCATGAGACTTAAACAGACCACCTTATTCGTCTTCGTGACGAATTAAATTTCTAGTTAGGTGGTCTGTTATCAACAGACCACCTATTGATTTCGTCAGAATTTTCTTTATTATTATTATTTATTTTTATTTCTTCCCGTTTTTTGTTCCTAGGATAACTCAAGTTCGGTTTCGTCAATTTCATTCAATTTTGGCACAGTCATAGGTCATTGTCATGAGACGTGACAGGAACATTTTCAAGGTCATCAGGTCCTCGTGACGTCATCCAGGCGCCATTTTGTGAAATCACGTTATCCATCATATCTTCATGATGCATCAGCAAAGGTCATTCATATTCATATCACATATACTTCAGGTCAAGGGTCAACAAGTCATGTCATGAAAGGTCACATAAAGGTCATGACGCGCACGTACGCGCGCGTCAAAATTTTAAGATGCTCAAAATCACTTAACTACTAAAGGAGAGTACGAATCAGGTCATTTTAAGCATTTCAAAATTTTCCGTCCGTAAGTGTCCGCGCGCGCGGTGCGCGCGCTCATGACGCGCAGAAAAAGTCAAATTCAAAATGTTTACATGATTTGGATTCCTCTTAACGTAATTGACAATTTACATTAATTTCAGTCACTCTTCATATTTAATAAGGCCGTGAGCGTGCGTCAAAGTTCAAAATCCGCGCGTACTGCTATGGGCGATATAATGCAAATTTGATCAAAAACATGCCATTTTAAAAATCGAAATAGCTCTTCAGATAGTCCATTGACCCCCAATTTTTATATCATGGTTGGAGAAAGCATGAAATGGAGATATGATTTCATACCACCCTGACTCGTACAAAGTGTAACAAAGTCTTCATATTGACATCTAAACTCAACAAAATGTATTTTTATGATGACGTCATTTTTGTCTTTGTTTAATTGAGATTATCTCACTTATCGGTGATCGATTTTCTCCCAGATTTTTAAAAGGTTGTAGCTGAGATAATTTTCTATCAGAATAAGTCATATTTTTTTAATTTGGATGACGTCATCATAGTGAAATATTCGATTAAAGGCGACAATGCATAATTTGTCATATTTGCGTGTTATGTCTATGGGAGGTCACTTTTTTCAAAACATGAATCTGCATGACAATGTGTTTTGACCAGTATCTCGGTTGTTATTCAACAGTTTTCTCCCAAATTTTAGTATTTTGTCGCTGAGACTATATGTTATCTTAATCATCCCTCATTTTTCCAAGAAGATGTCAGAATCACGCTCATGATCATGATCATCATCTTTATCATAATGATGATAATCATCCTCATCAACATCATCATGATCATCATCATCATAATCATTACTATCAAGATCATCATCATCTTAATCATCATTGTTTACATGTCTATATAACTTCTCCCTTTTTCAATATAGTAAATATTATAATCTATTATAAGACTTGAAGACAGACCACCTTATTCGTCTTCGTGACGAATTAAATTTCTAGTTATTATTATTATTTATTTTTATTTCTTCCCGTTTTTTGTTCCTAGGATAACTCACGTTCGGTTTCGTCAATTTCATTCAATTTTGGCACAGTCATAGGTCATTGTCATGAGAAGTGACAGGAAGATTTTCAATGTCATCAGGTCATCGTGACGTCATCCAGGCGCCATTTTGTGAAATCACGTTATCCATCATATCTTCATGATGTATCAGCAAAGGTCATTCATATTCATATCACATATATTTCAGGTCAAAGGTCAACAGGTCATGTCATCAAAGGTCACATAAAGGTCATGACGCGCGCGTACGTGCGCGTCAAAATTTTAAAAAGCTCAAAATCACTTAACTACTAAAGGAGAGTACGAATCAGGTCATTTTAAGCATTTCAAAATTTTCCGTCCGTAAGTGTCAACGCGCGCGTTGTGCGCGCTCACAGCGCGCGGAAAAGGTCAAATTCAAAATGTTTACATGATTTGGATTCCTCTTAACGTAATTGACAATTTACATTAATTTCAGTCACTCTTCATATTTCATAAGGCCGTGAGCGTGCGTCAAAGTTCAAAATCCGCGCGTACTGCTATGGGCAATATAATGCAAATTTGATCAAAAACATGCCATTTTAAAAATCGAAATAGCTCTTCAGATAGTCCATTGACTCCCAATTTTTATATCATGGTTGGAGAAAGCATGAGTTGGAGATATGATTTCATACCACCCTGACTCGTACAAAGTGAAATAAAGTCATCATATTGGCATCTAAACTCAAACAAATGTAATTTGTTGATGACGTCATTTTTGTCTTTGTTTATTTGAGATTATCTCACTTATCGGTGATCGATCTTCTCCCAGATTTTGATATGTTGTAGCAGAGATAATTCTCTATCAGAAATATGCCATTTATTTTTCATTTAGATGACGTCATCATAGTTAAATATTTGATTAAAGGCGACAATGCATAATTTGTCATTTTTGCGTGTTATGTCTATGGGAGGTCACTCTTTTCTAAACATGAATCTGCATGACAATGTGTTTTGACCAGTACCTCGGTTGTTATTCAACAGTTTTCTCCAAAATTTTAGTATGTTGTAGCTGAGACTATTTGCTATCTAAATATTTCCTTATTTTTTCAATCAGATGTCAGGATCATGCTCATGCTCATCATCATCATTAACATTATCGTTTTTATCATCATATAACATTATCATTATCATCATCATCATCACCTTTACTATCATGATCATCATCATGGTCATCATGATCATCATTGTTTACATGTCTATATAACTTCTCCCATTCTCAAATCTAACATAAGACTTAGACAGACCACCTTATTCGTCTTCGTGACGAATTAAATTTCTAGTTAGGTGGTCTGTTATCAACAGACCACCTATTGATTTCGTCAGAATTTTCTTTATTAGGTGGTCTGTTATCAACAGACCACCTATTGATTTCGTCAGAATTTTCTTTATTTATTTTTATTTCTTCCCGTTTTTTGTGCCCCGGATAACTCAAGTTTGGTTAAGTCAATTTGATTCAATTTTAGCACAGTCATAGGTCATTGTCATGAGACGTGACAGGAACATTTTCAAGGTCATCATATTATCGTGACGTCATCCAGGCGCCATTTTGTGAAATCACATTATCCATCATATCTTCATGATGCATTAGCAAAGGTTATTCATGTTCATATCACATATACTTTAGGTCAAGGGTCAACAGGTCATGTCATCAAAGGTCACATAAAGGTCATGACGCGCGCGTACGTGTGCGTCAAAATTTTAAAAAGTTTAAAATCACTTAACTACTAAAGGAGAGTACGAATCAGGTCATTTTAAGCATTTCAAAATTTTCCGTCCGTACATGTCCCCGCGCGCGTTGCGCGCGCTCATGACGCGCGGAAAAGATCAAATTCAAAATGTTTACATGATTTGGATTCCTCTTAACGTAATTGACAATTTACATTAATTTCAGTCACTCTTCATATTTAATAAGGCCGTGAGCGTGCGTCAAAGTTCAAAATCCGCGCGTACTGCTATGGGCGATATAATGCAAATTTGATCAAAAACATGCCATTTTAAAAATCGAAATAGCTCTTCAGATAGTCCATTGACCCCCAATTTTTATATCATGGTTGGAGAAAGCATGAGTTGAAAATATGATTTCATTCCACCCTGACTCGTACAAAGTGAAACAAAGTCATCATATTGGCATCTAAACTCAACAAAATGTATTTTTTTGATGACGTCATTTTTGTCTTTGTTTAATTGAGATTATCTCACTTATCGGTGATCGATTTTCTCCCAGATTTTGATATGTTGTAGCTGAGATAATTCTCTATCAGAATAAGTCATATTTTTTTCATTTGGATGACGTCATCATAGTGAAATATTCGATTAAAGGCGACAATGCATAATTTGACATATTTGCGTGTTATGTCTATGGGAGGTCACTTTTTTCAAAACATGAATCTGCATGACAATGTGTTTTGACCAGTATCTCGGTTGTTATTCAACAGTTTTCTCCCAAATTTTAGTATTTTGTCGCTGAGACTATATGTTATCTTAATCATCCCTCATTTTTCCAAGAAGATGTCAGAATCACGCTCATGATCATGATCATCATCATTATCATAATGATGATAATCATCCTCATCAACATCATCATGATCATCATCATCATAATCATTACTATCAAGATCATCATCATCATAATCATCATTGTTTACATGTCTATATAACTTCTCCCTTTTTCAATATAGTAAATATTATAATCTATTATAAGACTTGAAGACAGACCACCTTATTCGTCTTCGTGACGAATTAAATTTCTAGTTAGGTGGTCTGTTATCAACAGACCACCTATTGTTTTCGTCAGAATTTTCTTTATTCTTTATTTTTATTTCTTCCCGTTTTTTGTGCCCAGGATAACTTCAAGTTTGGTTTAGTCAATTTGATTCAATTTTGGCACAGTCATAGGTCATTGTCATGACACGTGTCTTGAACATTTTCAAGGTCATCAAATCATCGTGACGTCATCCAGGCGCCATTTTGAGAAATCACGTTATCCATCATATCTTCATGATGCATCAGCAAAGGTTATTCATATTCATATCACATATACTTTAGGTCAAGGGTCAACAGGTCATGTCATCAAAGGTCACATAAAGGTCATGACGCGCGCGTACGTGTGCGTCAAAATTTTAAATAGCTCAAAATCACTTAACTACTAAAGGAGAGTACGAATCAGGTCATTTTAAGCATTTCAAAATTTTCCGTCCGTACATGTCCCCGCGCGCGTTGCGCGCGCTCATGCCGCGCGGAAAAGGTCAAATTCAAAATGTTTACATGATTTAGATTCCTCTTAACGTAATTGACAATTTACATTAATTTCAGTCACTCTTCATATTTAATAAGGCCGTGAGCGTGCGTCAAAGTTCAAAATCCGCGCGTACTGCTATGGGCAATATAATGCAAATTTGATCAAAAACATGCCATTTTAAAAATCGAAATAGCTCTTCAGATAGTCCATTGACCCCCAATTTTTATATCATGGTTGGAGAAAGCATGAGTTGGAGATATGATTTCATACCACACTGACTCGTACAAAGTGAAAAAAAATCTTCATATTTGCATCTAAACTAAAGAAAATGTATTTTGTTGATGACGTCATTTTTGTCTTTGTTTAAGTGAGATTATCTCGCTTGTCAGTGATCGATTTTCTCCCAGATTTCGATATGTTGTAGCTGAGCTAATTCTCTACCAGAAGTATGCCATTTATTTTTCATTTGGATGACGTCATTATAGTAAAATATTCGATTAAAGGTGACAATGCATAATTTGTCATATTTGCGTGTTATGTCTATGGGAGGTCACTTATTTCAAAACATGAATCTGCATGACAATGTGTTTTGACTAGTATCTCGGTTGTTATTCAACAGTTTTCTCCTAAATTTTAGTATGTTGTCGCTGAGACCATATGTTATCTAAATCATCCCTCGTTTTTTCGATAAGATGTCACAATCACGCTCATGACCATGATCATCATCATTATCATAATGATGATAATCATCCTCATCAACATCATCATGATCATCATCATCATAATCATCATTGTTTACATGTCGATATAACTTCTCCCTTTTTCAATATAGTAAATATTATAATCTATTATATGACTTGAAGACAGACCACCTTATTCGTCTTCGTGACGAATTAAATTTCTAGTATTTTAATTGAATTTGTACAAAAACACAATTCAATTAAAATAAATTTGTGACCACTTTTTTGTTCCCACGATTACTCAAAATTGAACCGTGCAAATTCAATTAAATTTGACAGAGTCATAGGTCTTTGTCTTAAGACGTGACAGGAACATTTTCAAGTTCATTCAAATATCGTGACGTCATCCAGGCGCCATTTTGTGAAGTACTCTGAAAATCAACTCATGATCATATCTTCATAACCGTAAATAATTTCTCATTCATATTTATAACGATTAAGGTCAATATCCGTCCGGTCAACTTAAGGTCAATAAACGCGCGCGTACGCGTACGTCCGCGCGTCGGTGCGCGCAAAACTAAAAAATGCTCAAAATCACTTTTTGATCAAATTAGAGTACGTTTTAGGCTATTTTAAGCATTTCGAAAAAAATGCGTGCGCACAGCTTTGCGCGCGCGTTTCCGCGCGTAATGGCATTTTGCAACATAGAATCGCCAATTTTTTTCTTTCATCATATTTAACACATTTTCTCAAGCATTTCAATACGTTGTTTACCTTTTTCTGCCCATTAATAACGGAATGAGCGTCCGTTTAAGATAATGTCCGTGCGTGCGAGCTCTTGTTATACATAACATATATGGGCAAAAACATGCCTATACAAAATCCATTGTAGCGCTTTAGGATGGAAGGTGAACCTAATTTGTTTTCAAATTTTGATAGAGTATGAATCGGAGATATGATTTCATGTCTCATTTGACCCTCAATTAACTCATGACGTCATCATAATGGTCTCAGAACTCAAAATTTCAATTTGCATATTATGACGTCATCATATTTTTGGAAAAATGATTGTATCTCTGTGAATATTGATCGGTTTAATTCCAGATTTTGATATGTTTTAGCTGAGACAATTCTCTACAAATAAAGTCACGACGTATTTTTCATTTTGACAAATGCATCATGGCGTATTTTTGCGATTAAAGGAGGCATGTCAATTTTTCACATTTTGCGTGTATTCTCTATAGGACATGACTTTTTCTCAAAACTAGATTTTACCTTCCCGTCTTTCACGAGCAATATCTCCGTCGTTTTAGCTTTGTTTTCTCTGAGCTTCGAGTATGTTGTAGCTGAGACAATAAGCTATCACAGTTGTACCCTTATTTTTCGACCAGATGCCGAGATCATGCTCATATTTCACTTGCAACGTGGGATTTGAGAATTCCATTTCCCGTTTACGTGTAATCTCTATGGGAAATGTTTTGGTATATCGGTAACGCACTTGACTTCCGACCTCGAGGTCCCTGGTTCGAGTCCGGGCGTCTCCAACAATTTTTTTTCTTCACTTTTTTTTCTTTTTGACCTTTCACTCTACCATCTCCTTTGAATATTAAAACACGTACAATCGCAAATAATGTAATAAACAACCATATTTACTTTATTATTACCCTATTATCAGTAGATCCATTACTTTTTGCGTGTAATCCTTATGGGAGATGACTTTTTCTCAAATCTGGATTCTACATTCTTGTCTTTTGCGAGCAATATCGCCGTTATTTCGGCTTGATTTTTGTTGATTTTTGAGTATGTTGTAGCTGAAACTATATACTATCTAAATGTTCTCTCATTTTTTTCAGTCTGATGTCATCGTGGTCTGTTGATGATAATCATCAACATCATCATGATCATCATCATCATCATCGTCATCACCATTACTATCAAGATCATCATCATCATGATCATCATGATGATCATCATTGTTTACATGTCTATATAACTTCTCCCTTTCTCAATATAGTAAACATTATAATCTATCATAATACTTGAAGACAGACCACCTAATTCGTCTCCATGACGAATTAAATTTCTAGTTAGGTGGTCTGTTGAAAACAGATCACCTATTGTTTTCGTCAGAATTTTCTTTATTATTAGGTGGTCTGTTGAAAACAGATCACCTATTGTTTTCGTCAGAATTTTCTTTCTTTATTTATTTCTTCACTTTTTTGTGGACAAGATAACTCAAGATCAATTTGATCAATTTCATTCAATTTTGGCACAGTCATAGGTCATTGCCATAAGACGTGACACGAACATTTTCAAGGTCATCAGGTTATCGTGACGTCATCCAGGCGCCATTTTGTGAAATCACATTATCCATCATATCTTCATGATGCATAAGCAAAGGTCATTCATATTCATATCACATATACTTCAGGTCAAGAGTCAACAATTCATGTCATCAAAGGTCACATAAAGGTCATGACGCGCACGTACGCGTGCGTCAAAATTTAAAAATGCTCAAAATCACTTAACTATTAAAGGAGAGTACGAATCAGGTCATTTTAAGCATTTCAAAATTTTCCGTCCGTAAGTGTCACCGCGCGCGTTGCGCGCGCTCATAACGCGCGGAAAAGTTCAAATTCAAATTGTTTACATGATTTAGATTCCTATTACCGTAAATGACAATTTACATTAATTTCAGTCACTCTTGACCTTTCATAAGGCCGTGAGCGCGCGTCAAAGTTCAAAATCTGCGCGTGCTGCTATGGGCAATATAATGCAAATTTGATCAAAAACATCCTATTTTAAAAATCAAAATAGCTCTTCAGATAGTCAATTGACCCCAACTTTTATATCATGGTTGGAAAAAGCATGAGTTGGAGATATGATTTTATGTGTCATTTAACCCTCAATTAACTCATGAGGTCATCATAATGGCCTCCGAACTCATAATTTTAATTTGCATATTATGACGTCAGCAGATTTTTGGAAAATTGATTGTATCTCTGTAAATATTGATTAATTTTCTTCCAAATTTTGATATGTTCTACCTGAGAATATTGTCTACAAATACAGTCACCACGATATTTCATTTTGACAAGGGCATCATGGCGTATTTTTGCGATTAAAGCAGGCATGTCAATTTTTCACATTTTGCGTGTATTCTCTATGAGACATGACTTTTTCTCAAAACTGGATTCTACATTCTCGTCTTTCGCGAGCAATATCTCCATCGTTTTATCTTTGTTTATGCTGAGCTTTGAGTATGATGTAGCTGAGAGAATAAGCTATCACAAGTGTGCCCTTTATTTTTCGATCAGATGCCGGGATCATGCTCATATTTCACTTATAAAGTGGGATTTGTGAATTCTATTTTCCGTTTACGTGTAATCTCTATGGGAAATGTTTTGGCATATCGGTAACGCACTTGACTTCCGACCTCGAGGTACCTGGTTCGAGTCCGGGAGTCTCCAACAACAATTTTTTTTTTTTCTTTTTTGACTTTTCAATGATCATAAAATTGAAAACAGACCACCTAATTCGTCCCCATGACGAATTAAATTTCTAGTTTATTTATTTATTTTTCTTATTTCGACCCACTTTTTTGTGTTCAAGATACTTTGAAAATGGCTCAATCAAATATCTTAAAATTTAACACACATATGTATAGGCATATTCACAAAACACAGCAAATTTTTCGACCTTGACCTTGACTGATGACGTCATCTAGGCGCCATTTTGTGAAAAATTTTGAAAATCAACTTATGATCATATCTTCATAACCAAAAGTAATATCTCATTCATATTTATCATGATCAAGGTCAATATCAGTCCGGTCAAATTCAGGTCAAAAAACGCGCGCGTGCGCGTACGTCCGCGCGTCATTACGCGCGCAAAAATTTTAAATGCTCGAAATCGTCTTAAATTTTTTTTGCATACGTTTCAGGTCATTTTAAGCATTTTATAAAAAATCGCGCGCAAGAGCATGCGCGCGCGTTTTCGCGCGTAACACCATTAAAAAACATAGAATCGCCATTTTTTTTTCTTTCATGATATTTCTCATATTTTTTCAAGGAATTTGATTCCATGTTTATCTCTTTATGACCATTATTAACAAGATGAGCGTAAATTCAAGATAAATGTCAGTGCGCGCGAGGTCTTTTAATACATAGCATATATGGGCAAAAACATGCCTATACAAAATCCGTTATAGCTCTTTGGAATGCACCGGGATCCTCAATTTTTTTCATATTAAGATAGAGTATGAGTCGGAAATATGATTCCATGTCTAGTTTGGCCATTAAGTGTATCGTGACATCATCACAATGGCCTTGGAACTCAAAATACGAATTTGCATATTATGACGTCAGCATATTTATGTAAAATTGATTGTATCTCTGTAAATATTGATCAATTTTCTTCAAAATTTCGATATGTTGTAGCTAAGACAATTCTCTACAAGCGCAGTAATAACCATTTTTCATTTTGATGACGTCATCATAGTGAAAATTTTGATTAAAGGCCTCATGTCAAAAACTTCATAATTTGCGTGTTATGCCTATAGAAGGTGAATTTAGTTCACGTTATGAATCTACATGATATTGTCTTTTAAGAATTTTTAAGCAGTATGTCGCTTATTTTTGCTCTATTTTGTCTCAAATGTTAGTTGACCAGCCCACCTATACTTGTTCCAAACAAGTATTATATGTCTAGTTATTATTATTCTTTATTATTAGGTGGGCTGTATCTAATACAGACCACCTCATAATTTTGTTAAAATTGCCTTTATTATTATTATTTATTTATTAGGTGGGCTGTATCTAATACAGACCACCTTATAATTTTGTTAAAATTGCCTTTATTATTATTATTATTATTTATTTATTTATTATTTATTTTTCTTATTTCGACCCACTTTTTTGTGTTCAAGATAATTTGAAAATGGTTCAATCAAATACCTTGAAATTTGACACACATATGTATAGGCATATGAACAAAACACAGCAAACTTTTCAACCATGACCTTGACTGATGACGTCATCTAGGCGCCATTTTGTGAAATGTTCTGAAAAATTACTCATGATCATATTTTCATAACGGTACGTCATTTCTCATTCATATTTATCATGATCAAGGTCAATATCAGTCCAGTCAATTTCAGGTCAAAAAACGCGCGCGTGCGCGTACGTCCGCGCGTCAATGCGCGCGTAAAATTTTAAAATGCTCAAAATCGTCTCAAATTTATTTTGCATACGTTTCAGGTCATTTTAAGCATTTTATAAAAAATCGCGCGTACGAGCATGCGCGCGCGTTTTCGCGCGTAACACCATTAAAAAACACAGAATCGCCATTTTTTTTTCTTTCATGATATTTCTCATATTTTTTCAAGGAATTTGATACCATGTTTATCTCTTTATGACCATTATTAACAAGATGAGCGTAAATTCAAGATAAATGTCAGTGCGCGCGAGGTCTTTTAAAACATAGCATATATGGGCAAAAACATGCCTATACAAAATTCTATATAGCTCTTTGGAATGAACCGTGACCTTCAATTTTTTTTCATATTTGGATAGAGTATGAGTCGGAGATATGATTCCATGTCTCATTTGGCCATTAAGTGTATCGTGACATCATCATAATGACCTTCGAACTAAAAATAGGAATTTGCATATTATGACGTCAGCATATTTATGGAAAATTGATTGTATCTCTGTATATATTGATCAATTTTCTTCCAAATTTCGATATGTTGTAGCTATGATAATTCTCTACAAGTTTAATAATAACCACTTTTCATTTTGATGACGTCATTAGAGTGAAAATTTCGATTAAAGGCCTCATGTCAAAAATGACATAATTTGCATGTTATGCCTATAGAAGGTGATTTTAATTCACGTTATGAATCTACATGATATTGTTTTTTAAGAATTTGTAAGCAGTATGTCGCTTATTTTTGCTCTATTTTGTCTCAAATTTTAGTTGACCAGCCCACCTATACTTGTTCCAAACAAGTATTATATGTCTAGTTATTATTATTATTATTCTTTATTATTTATTTTTCTTATTTCGACCCACTTTTTTGTGTTCAAGATAATTTGAAAATGGTTCAATCAAATACCTTGAAATTTGACACACATATGTATAGGCATATGAACAAAACACAGCAAACTTTTCAACCATGACCTTGACTGATGACGTCATCTAGACGCCATTTTGTGAAATGTTCTGAAAAATTACTCATGATCATATTTTCATAACGGTACGTCATTTCTCATTCATATTTATCATGATCAAGGTCAATATCAGTCCAGTCAATTTCAGGTCAAAAAACGCGCGCGTGCGCGTACGTCCGCGCGTCAATGCGCGCGCAAAATTTTAAAATGCTCAAAATCGTCTCAAATTTTTTTTGCATACGTTTCAGGTCATTTTAAGCATTTTATAAAAAATCGCGCGTACGAGCATGCGCGCGCGTTTTCGCGCGTAACACCATTAAAAAACACAGAATCGCCATTTTTTTTTTTTTCATGATATTTCTCATATTTTTTCAAGGAATTTGATACCATGTTTATCTCTTTATGACCATTATTAACAAGATGAGCGTAAATTCAAGATAAATGTCAGTGCGCGCGAGGTCTTTTAAAACATAGCATATATGGGCAAAAACATGCCTATACAAAATCCGTTATAGCTCTTTGGAATGCACCGGGGTCCTCAATTTTTTTTCATATTAAGATAGAGTATGAGTTGGAAATATGATTCCATGTCTCATTTGGCCATTAAGTGTATCGTGACATCATCACAATGGCCTTGGAACTCAAAATACGAATTTGCATATTATGACGTCAGCATATTTATGTAAAATTGATTGTATCTCTGTAAATATTGATCAATTTTCTTCAAAATTTCGATATGTTGTAGCTAAGACAATTCTCTACAAGCGCAGTAATAATCATTTTTCATTTTGATGACGTCATCATAGTGAAAATCTCGATTAAATGCCTCATGTCAAAAGGCCTTCATAATTTGCCTTATCCCTATAGAAGGTGAATTTCGTTCACGTCATGAAACTACATGATATTGTTTTTTAAGAAGTTTTAAGCAGTATCTCGCTTATTTTTGCTCTACTTTGTCTCAAATTTAAGTTGACCAGCCCACCTATACTTGTTCCAAACAAGTATTATATGTCTAGTTATTCTTTATTATTAGGTGGGCTGTATCTAATACAGACCACCTTATAATTTTGTTAAAATTGCCTTTATTATTAGGTGGGCTGTATCTAATACAGACCACCTTATAATTTTGTTAAAATTGCCTTTATTATTATTATTATTATTTATTTTTCTTATTTCGACCCACTTTTTTGTAGGCAAGATAACTTGAAAATGGCTCAAACAAATATCTTAAAATTTAACACACATATGTATATGCATATAGAGAAAACACGGCTATGTTTTCAACTTTGACCTTGACTGATGACGTCATCTAGGCGCCATTTTGTGAAATTTTCTGAAAATCAACTCTTGATCATATCTTCATAACCCAAAGTGATTTTTCAATCATATTTATCATGATTAAGGTCAATATCCGTCCGGTTAATTTCAGGTAAAAAAAAGCGCACGTGCGCGTACGTCCGCGCGTCAGTACGCGCGCAAAATTTAAAAATGCTCAAAATCGTCTCAAATTTATTTTGCATACGTTTCAGGTCATTTTAAGCATTTTATAAAAAATCGCGCGTACGAGCATGCGCGCGCGTTTTCGCGCGTAACACCATTACAAAACATAGAATCGCCATTTTTGTTTCTTTCATGATATTTCTCATATTTTGTCAAGGAATTTGATACCATGTTTATCTCTTTATGACCATTATTAACAAGATGAGCGTAAATTCAAGATAAATGTCAGTGCGCGCGAGCTCTTTTAATACATAGCATATATGGGCAAAAACATGCCTATACAAAATCCGTTATAGCTCTTTGGAATGCACCGGGATCCTCAATTTTTTTTCATATTTAGATAAAGTATGAGTCGGAAATATGATTCCATGTCTCATTTGGCCATTGAGTGTATCGTGACATCATCACAATGGCCTTGGAAATTAAAATACGAATTTGCATATTATGACGTCAGCATATTTATGTAAAATTGATTGTATCTCTGTAAATATTGATCAATTTTCTTCAAAATTTCGATATGTTGTAGCTAAGACAATTCTCTACAAGCGCAATAATAACCATTTTTCATTTTGATGACGTCATCATAGTGAAAATTTTGATTAAAGGCCTCATGTCAAAAACTTCATAATTTGCGTGTTATGCCTATAGAAGGTGAATTTAGTTCACGTTATGAATCTACATGATATTGTCTTTTAAGAATTTGTAAGCAGTATGTCGCTTATTTTTGCTCTATTTTGTCTCAAATTTTAGTTGACCAGCCCACCTATACTTGTTCCAAACAAGTATTATATGTCTAGTTTATTTTTCTTATTTCGACCCACTTTTTTGTGGACAAGATAACATGAAAATGGTTCAATCAAATACCTTGAAATTTGGCACACATATGTATAGGCATTAGAACAAAACACAGAAATTTGTTCAACCTTGACCTTGACTGATGACGTCATCTAGGCGCCATTTTGTGAAATTTTCTGAAAATCAACTCATGATCATATCTTCATAACTAAAAGTTATTTCTCATTCACATTTATCATGATCAAGGTCAATATCAGTCCAGTCAATTTCAGGTCAAAAAACGCGCGCGTGCGCGTACGTCCGCGCGTCATTGCGCGCGCAAAATTTTTAAATGCTCAAAATCGTCTCAAATTTATTTTGCATACGTTTCTGGTCATTTTAAGCATTTTATAAAAAATCGCGCGTACGAGCATGCGCGCGCGTTTTCGCGCGTAACACCATTAAAAAACATAGAATCGCAATTTTTTTTTCTTTCATGATATTTCTCATATTTTTTCAAGGAATTTGATTCCATGTTTATCTCTTTATGACCATTATTAACAAGATGAGCGTAAATTCAAGATAAATGTCAGTGCGCGCGAGGTCTTTTAATACATAGCATATATGGGCAAAAACATGCCTATACAAAATCCGTTATAGCTCTTTGGAATGCACCGGGATCCTCAATTTTTTTTCATATTTAGATAGAGTATGAGTCGGAAATATGATTCCATGTCTCATTTGGCCATTAAGTGTATCGTGACATCATCACAATGGCCTTGGAACTCAAAATACGAATTTGCATATTATGACGTCAGCATATTTATGTAAAATTGATTGTATCTCTGTAAATATTGATCAATTTTCTTCAAAATTTCGATATGTTGTAGCTAAGACAATTCTCTACAAGCGCAGTAATAACCATTTTTCATTTTGATGACGTCATCATAGTGAAAATTTTGATTAAAGGCCTCATGTCAAAAACTTCATAATTTGCGTGTTATGCCTATAGAAGGTGAATTTAGTTCACGTTATGAATCTACATGATATTGTCTTTTAAGAATTTGTAAGCAGTATGTCGCTTATTTTTGCTCTATTTTTTCTCAAATGTTAGTTGACCAGCCCACCTATACTTGTTCCAAACAAGTATTATATGTCTAGTCAGGTGGGCTGTATCTAATACAGACCACCTTATATTTTTGTTAAAATCGCCTTTATTATTATTTCTTTATTTTTCTTATTTCGACCCACTTTTTTGTGAGCAAGATAACTTTAAAATGGTTCAATCAAATACCTTGAAATTTGGCACACATATGTATAGGCATTAGAACAAAACACAGAAATTTGTTCAACCTTGACCTTGACTGATGACGTCATCTAAGCGCCATTTTGTGAAATTTTCTGAAAATCAACTCATGATCATATCTTCATAACCAAAAGGTATTTCTCATTCATATTTATTATGATCAAGGTCAATATCAGTCCAGTCAATTTCAGGTCAAAAAACGCGCGCGTGCGCGTACGTCCGCGCGTCAATGCGCGCGCAAAATTTTTAAATGCTCAAAATCGTCTCAAATTTATTTTGCATACGTTTCAGGTCATTTTAAGCATTTTATAAAAAAATCGCGCGTACGAGCATGCGCGCGCGTTTTCGCGCGTAACACCATTAAAAAACATAGAATCGCCATTTTTTTTTCTTTCATGATATTTCTCATATTTTTTCAAGGAATTTGATTCCATGTTTATCTCTTTATGACCATTATTAACAAGATGAGCGTAAATTCAAGATAAATGTCAGTGCGCGCGAGGTCTTTTAATACATAGCATATATGGGCAAAAACATGCCTATACAAAATCCGTTATAGCTCTTTGGAATGCACCGGGATCCTCAATTTTTTTTCATATTAAGATAGAGTATGAGTCGGAAATATGATTCCATGTCTCATTTGGCCATTAAGTGTATCGTGACATCATCACAATGGCCTTGGCACTCAAAATACGAATTTGCATATTATGACGTCAGCATATTTATGTAAAATTGATTGTATCTCTGTAAATATTGATCAATTTTCTTCAAAATTTCCATATGTTGTAGCTAAAACAATTCTCTACAAGCGCAGTAATAATCATTTTTCATTTTGATGACGTCATCATAGTGAAAATTTTGATTAAAGGCCTCATGTCAAAAACTTCATAATTTGCGTGTTATGCCTATAGAAGGTGAATTTAGTTCACGTTATGAATCTACATGATATTGTCTTTTAAGAATTTGTAAGCAGTATGTCGCTTATTTTTGCTCTATTTTGTCTCAAATGTTAGTTGACCAGCCCACCTATACTTGTTCCAAACAAGTATTATATGTCTAGTTATTATTATTAGGTGGTCTGTTATCAACAGACCACCTATTGATTTCGTCAGAATTTTCTTTCTTTATTTATTATTATTATTAGGTGGTCTGTTATCAACAGACCACCTATTGATTTCGTCAGAATTTTCTTTCTTTATTTATTATTTATTTATTATTTATTTTTATTTATTTCTCCACTTTTTTGTGTATCCGATTTCTCAATATCCATTCACCGAATTTCTCTTAATTTTGACACAGTCATAGGTAATCATCATGAGACGTGACAGGAACATTTTCAAGGTCATCAAATTATCGTGACGTCATCCAGGCGCCATTTTGTGAAATCACATTATCCATCATATCTTCATGATGCATACTCAAAATTCATTCATATTCATATAACATATACTTCAGGTCAAGGGTCAACAGGTCATGTCATCAAAGGTCACATAAAGGTCATGACGCGCGCGTATGTGCGCGTCAAAATTTAAAATTGCTCAAAATCACTTAACTATTAAACGAGAGTACGAATCAGGTCATTTGAAGCATTTCAAAATTTTCCGTCCGTTTGTGTCCCCGCGCGCGGTGTGCGCGCTCACAGCGCGCGGAAAAGGTCAAATTCAAAATGTTTACATGATTTGGATTCCTCTTAACGTAATTGACAATTTACATTAATTTCAGTCACTCTTCATATTTCATAAGGCCGTGAGCGTGCGTCAAAGTTCAAAATCCGCGCGTGCTGCTATGGGCAATATAATACAAATTTGATCAAAAACATGCCATTTTAAAAATCGAAATAGCTCTTCAGATAGTCCATTGACCCCCAATTTTTATATCATGGTTGGAGAAAGCATGAGTTGGAGATATGATTTCATATCAGCCTGACTCGTACAAAGTGAAATAAAGTCATCATATTGGCATCTAAACTCAAACAAATGTATTTTGTTGATGACGTCATTTTTGTCTTTGTTTAATTGAGATTATCTCACTTATCGGTGATCGATTTTCTCCCAGAATTTAATATGTTGTAGCTGAGATAATTTTCTATCAAAAATAAGTCATTCATTTTTCATTTCGATGACGTCATCATAGTTAAATATTCCATTAAAGGCGACAATGCATAATTTGTCATATTTGCGTGTTATGTCTATGGGAGGTCACTTTTTTAAAAACATGAATCTGCATGACAAGGTGTTTTGACCAGTATCTCGGTTGTTATTCAACAGTTTTCTCCCAAATTTTAGTATGTTGTAGCTGAGACTATTTGCTATCTAAATATTTCCTTATTTTTTCAATCAGATGTCAGGATCATGCTTATGCTCATCATCATCATTAACATTATCGTTTTTATCATCATATAACATTATCATTATCATCATCATTACCTTTACTATCATGATCATCATCATGGTCATCATGATCATCATTGTTTACATGTCTATATAACTTCTCCCATTCTCGACTTAGACAGACCACCTTATTCGTCTTCGTGACGAATTAAATTTCTAGTTATTATTTATTTTTATTTATTTCTCCACTTTTTTGTGCAACCGATTTCTCAATATCCATCCAACCAATTTTTCTCAATTTTGACACAGTTATAGGTAATCATCATGAGACGTGACAGGAACATTTTCAAGGTCATCAAATTATCGTGACGTCATCCAGGCGCCATTTTGTGAAATCACATTATCCATCATATCTTCATGATGCATCAGCAAAGGTCATTCATATTCATATCACATATACTTCAGGTCAAGGGTCAACAGGTCATGTCATCAAAGGTCACATAAAGGTCATGACGCGCGCGTATGTGCGCGTCAAAATTTAAAATTGCTCAAAATCAGTAAACTATTAAACGAGAGTACGAATCAGGTCATTTTAAGCATTTCAAAATTTTCCGTCCGTACATGTCCCCGCGCGCGGTGTGCGCGCTCACGGCGCGCGGAAAAGGTCAAATTCAAAATGTTTACATAATTTGGATTCCTCTTAACGTAATTGACAATTTACATTAATTTCAGTTACTCTTCATATTTCATTAGGCCGTGAGCGGGCGTCAAAGTTCAAAATCCGCGCGTGCTGCTATGGGCAATATAATGCAAATTTGATCAAAAACATGCAATTTTAAAAATCGAAATAGCTCTTCAGATAGTCCATCGACCCCCAATTTTTATATCATGGTTGGATAAAGCATGAAATGGAGATATGATTTCATACCACCCTAAATCGTACAAAGTGAAACAAAGTCATCATATTGGCATCTAAACTCAAACAAATGTATTTTGTTGATGACGTCATTTTTGTTTTTGTTTAATTGAGATTATCTCACTTATCGGTGATCGATTTTCTCCCAAATTTTGATATGTTGTAGCTGAGATAATTTTCTATCAGAATAAGTCATATTTCTTTCATTTGGATGACGTCATCATAGTTAAATATTCGATTAAAGGCGACAATGTATAATTTGTCATATTTGCGTGTTATGTCTATGGGAGGTCACTTTTTTCAAAACATGAATCTGCATGACAATGTGTTTTGACCAGTATCTCGGTTGTTATTCAACAGTTTTCTCCCAAATTTTAGTATTTTGTCGCTGAGACTATATGTTATCTTAATCATTCCTCATTTTTCCGAAAAGATGTCAGAATCCCGCTCATGATCATGATCATCATCATTATCATAATGATGATAATCATCCTCATCAACATCATCATGATCATCATCATCATAAACATTACTATCAGGATCATCATCATCATAATCATCATTATTTACATGTCTCTATAACTTCTCCCTTTTTCAATATAGTAAATATTATAATCTATTATAAGACTTGAAGACAGACCACCTTATTCGTCTTCGTGACGAATTAAATTTCTAGTTATTCTTTATTATTTATTTTTCTTATTTCGACCCACTTTTTTGTGTTCAAGATAATTTGAAAATGGTTCAATCAAATACCTTGAAATTTGACACACATATGTATAGGCATATGAACAAAACACAGCAAACTTTTCAACCATGACCTTGACTGATGACGTCATCTAGACGCCATTTTGTGAAATGTTCTGAAAAATTACTCATGATCATATTTTCATAACGGTACGTCATTTCTCATTCATATTTATCATGATCAAGGTCAATATCAGTCCAGTCAATTTCAGGTCAAAAAACGCGCGCGTGCGCGTACGTCCGCGCGTCAATGCGCGCGCAAAATTTTAAAATGCTCAAAATCGTCTCAAATTTTTTTTGCATACGTTTCAGGTCATTTTAAGCATTTTATAAAAAATCGCGCGTACGAGCATGCGCGCGCGTTTTCGCGCGTAACACCATTAAAAAACACAGAATCGCCATTTTTTTTTTTTCATGATATTTCTCATATTTTTTCAAGGAATTTGATACCATGTTTATCTCTTTATGACCATTATTAACAAGATGAGCGTAAATTCAAGATAAATGTCAGTGCGCGCGAGGTCTTTTAAAACATAGCATATATGGGCAAAAACATGCCTATACAAAATCCGTTATAGCTCTTTGGAATGCACCGGGGTCCTCAATTTTTTTTCATATTAAGATAGAGTATGAGTTGGAAATATGATTCCATGTCTCATTTGGCCATTAAGTGTATCGTGACATCATCACAATGGCCTTGGAACTCAAAATACGAATTTGCATATTATGACGTCAGCATATTTATGTAAAATTGATTGTATCTCTGTAAATATTGATCAATTTTCTTCAAAATTTCGATATGTTGTAGCTAAGACAATTCTCTACAAGCTCAGTAATAATCATTTTTCATTTTGATGACGTCATCATAGTGAAAATTTTGATTAAAGGCCTCATGTCAAAAACTTCATAATTTGCGTGTTATGCCTATAGAAGGTGAATTAAGTTCACGTTATGAATCTACATGATATTGTCTTTTAAGAATTTGTAAGCAGTATGTCGCTTATTTTTGCTCTATTGTGTCTCAAATGTTAGTTGACCAGCCCACCTATACTTGTTCCAAACAAGTATTATATGTCTAGTTTATTTTTCTTATTTCGACCCACTTTTTTGTGTTCAAGATAATTTGAAAATGGCTCAATCAAATATCTTAAAATTTAACACACATATGTATAGGCATATTCACAAAGCATAGGAAGTTTTTCGACCTTGACCTTGACTGATGACGTCATCTAGGCGCCATTTTGTGAAAAAAATTGAAAATCAACTCATGATCATATCTTCATAACCAAAAGTAATTTATCATTCATATTTATCATGATCAAGGTCAATATCAGTCCGGTCAAATTCAGGTCAAAAAACGCGCGCGTGCGCGTGCGTCCGCGCGTCATTACGCGCGCAAAAATTTTAAATGCTCGAAATCGTCTTAAATTTTTTTTGCATACGTTTCAGGTCATTTTAAGCATTTTATAAAAAATCGCGCGCACGAGCATGCGCGCGCGTTTTCGCGCGTTACACCATTACACAACATAGAATCGCCATTTTTTTTTCTTTCATGATATTTCTCATATTTTTTCGAGGAATTTGATACCATGTTTATCTCTTTATGTCCATTAACAACAAGATGAGCGTCAATTCAAGAAAAATGCCCGTGCGCGCGAGCTCTTTTAATACATAGCATATATGGGCAAAAACATGCCTATACAAAATCCATTATAGCTCTTTGGAATGAACCGTGACCTTCAATTTTTTTCATATTTAGATAGAGTATGAGTCGAAGATATGATTCCATGTCTCATTTGGCCATTAAGTGTATCGTGACATCATCATAATGGCCTTGGATCTCAAAATACGAATTTGCATATTATGAAGTCAGCATATTTATGTAAAATTGATTGTATCTCTGTAAATATTTATCGATTTTCTTCCAAATTTCGATATGATGTAGCTTAGACAATTTTCTACAAGCTCAGTCATCACCATTTTTCATTTTGATGACGTCATCATAGTGAAAATTACGATTAAAGGGCACATATCAGAAATGTCTTAAGTAGCGTGTTATGCCTATTGAAGGTGAATTTCGTACATCTTTAATCTACATGACATTGTTTTTTTTAGCAGTATCTCGCTTATTTTTGCTCTATTTTGTCTCAAAGTTCAGTTTGACCAGCCCACCTATACTTGTTCCAAACAAGTATTATATGTCTAGTTATTAGGTGGGCTGTATCTAATACAGACCACCTTATAATTTTGTTAAAATTGCCTTTATTATTATTATTATTATTATTTATTATTTATTTTTCTTATTTCGACCCACTTTTTTGTGTTCAAGATAATTTGAAAATGGTTCAATCAAATACCTTGAAATTTGACACACATATGTATAGGCATATGAACAAAACACAGCAAACTTTTCAACCATGACCTTGACTGATGACGTCATCTAGGCGCCATTTTGTGAAATGTTCTGAAAAATTACTCATGATCATATTTTCATAACGGTACGTCATTTCTCATTCATATTTATCATGATCAAGGTCAATATCAGTCCAGTCAATTTCAGGTCAAAAAACGCGCGCGTGCGCGTACGTCCGCGCGTCAATGCGCGCGCAAAATTTTAAAATGCTCAAAATCGTCTCAAATTTTTTTTGCATACGTTTCAGGTCATTTTAAGCATTTTATAAAAAATCGCGCGTACGAGCATGCGCGCGCGTTTTCGCGCGTAACACCATTAAAAAACACAGAATCGCCATTTTTTTTTCTTTCATGATATTTCTCATATTTTTTCAAGGAATTTGATACCATGTTTATCTCTTTATGACCATTATTAACAAGATGAGCGTAAATTCAAGATAAATGTCAGTGCGCGCGAGGTCTTTTAAAACATAGCATATATGGGCAAAAACATGCCTATACAAAATCCGTTATAGCTCTTTGGAATGCACCGGGGTCCTCAATTTTTTTTCATATTAAGATAGAGTATGAGTCGGAAATATGATTCCATGTCTCATTTGGCCATTAAGTGTATCGTGACATCATCACAATGGCCTTGGAACTCAAAATACGAATTTGCATATTATGACGTCAGCATATTTATGTAAAATTGATTGTATCTCTGTAAATATTGATCAATTTTCTTCAAAATTTCGATATGTTGTAGCTAAGACAATTCTCTACAAGCGCAGTAATAATCATTTTTCATTTTGATGACGTCATCATAGTGAAAATTTTGATTAATGGCCTCATGTCAAAAACTTCATAATTTGCGTGTTATGCCTATAGAAGGTGAATTAAGTTCACGTTATGAATCTACATGATATTGTCTTTTAAGAATTTGTAAGCAGTATGTCGCTTATTTTTGCTCTATTGTGTCTCAAATGTTAGTTGACCAGCCCACCTATACTTGTTCCAAACAAGTATTATATGTCTAGTTATTATTATTCTTTATTATTTATTTTTCTTATTTCGACCCACTTTTTTGTGTTCAAGATAATTTGAAAATGGCTCAATCAAATATCTTAAAATTTAACACACATATGTATAGGCATATTCACAAAGCATAGGAAGTTTTTCGACCTTGACCTTGACTGATGACGTCATCTAGGCGCCATTTTGTGAAAAAAATTGAAAATCAACTCATGATCATATCTTCATAACCAAAAGTAATTTATCATTCATATTTATCATGATCAAGGTCAATATCAGTCCGGTCAAATTCGGGTAAAAAAACGCGCGCGTGCGCGTACGTCCGCGCGTCAGTACGCGCGCAAAAATTTTAAATGCTCAAAATCGTCTAAAAAATTTTTTGCATACGTTTCAGGTCATTTTAAGCATTTTATAAAAAATCGCGCGTACGAGCATGCGCGCGCGTTTTCGCGCGTAACACCATTACACAACGTAGAATCGCCATTTTTTTTTCTTTCATGATAATTACCATATTTTTTCAAACAATTTGATACCATGTTCATCTCTTTATGACCATTAATTTTAAGATGAGCGTAAATTCAAGATAAATGTCCGTGCGCGCGAGCTCTTATAATACATAGCATATATGGGCAAAAACATGCCTATACAAAATCCAATATAGCTCTTTGGAATGCACCGGGATCCTCAATTTTTTTTCATATTTAGATAGAGTATGAGTCGGAGATATGATTTCATGTCTCATTTGGCCATTAAGTGTATCGTGACATCATCACAATGGCCTTGGAACTCAAAATACGAATTTGCATATTATGACGTCAGCATATTTATGGAAAATTGATTGTATCTCTGTAAATATTGATCAATTTTCTTCAAAATTTCGATATGTTGTAGCTAAGACAATTCTCTACAAGCTCGTTAATAACCGTTTTTCATTTTGATGACGTCATCATAGTGAAAATCTCGATTAAAGGCCTCATGTCAAAAGGCCTTCATAATTTGCGTTATCCCTATAGAAGGTGAATTTCGTTCACGTCATGAAACTACATGATATTGTTTTTCAAGAATTTTTAAGCAGTATCTCGCCTATTTTTTGTCTATTTTGTCTCAAATTTAAGTTGACCAGCCCACCTATACTTGTTCCAAACAAGTATTATATGTCTAGTTTTTCTTATTTCGACCCACTTTTTTGTGTGCAAGATAATTTGAAAATGGCTCAATCAAATATCTTAAAATTTGGTACACATATGTATAGGCATATGAACAAGGCACAGCAAAGTTTTCAACCTTGACCTTGATTGATGACGTCATCTAGGCGCCATTTTGTGAAATTTTCTGAAAATTTACTCATGATTATATTTTCATAACGGTAATTCATTTCTCATTCGTATTTATCACGATCAAGGTCAATATGTGTCCGGTCAATTTCAGGTCAAAAAACGCGCGCGTCCGCGTACGTCCGCGCGTCAGTGCGCGCGCAAAATTTTTAAATGCTCAAAATCGTCTCAAATTTGTTTTGCATACGTTTCAGGTCATTTAAAGCATTTTATAAAAAATCGCGCGTAAGTGCATGCGCGCGCGTTTTCGCGCGTAACACCATTACAAAACATAAAATCGCCATTTTTTTTTCTTCATGATATTTATTATATTTTTTCAAGGAATTTGATACCATGTTTATCTCTTTATGACCATTAATAACAAGATGAGCGTCAATTCAAGATAAATGTCAGTGCGCGCGAGCTCTTTTAATACATAGCATATATGGGCAAAAACATGCCTATACAAAATTCATTATAGCTCTTTGGAATGAACCGTGACCTTCAATTTTTTTTCATATTTAGATAGAGTATGAGTGGGAGATATGATTCCATGTCTCATTTGGCCATTAGGTGTATCGTGACATCATCATAATGGCCTTGGAACTCAAAATACGAATTTGCATATTATGACGTCAGCATATTTATGGAAAATTGATTGTATCTCTGTAAATATTGATCGATTTTCTTCAAAATTTCGATATGTTGTAGCTAAGACAATTCTCTATCAGCTCAGTAATAACCATTTTTCATTTTGATGACGTCATCATAGTGAAAATCTCGATTAAAGGCCTCATGTCAAAAGGCCTTCATAATTTGCGTTATCCCTATAGAAGGTGAATTTCGTTCACGTCATGAATCTACATGATATTGTTTTTTAAGAATTTGTAAGCAGTATGTCGCTTATATTTGCTCTATTTTGTCTCAAATTTTAGTTGACCAGCCCACCTATACTTGTTCCAAACAAGTATTATATGTCTAGTTTATTTTTCTTATTTCGACCCACTTTTTTGTGTTCAAAATAATTTGAAAATGGCTCAATCAAATGTCCTAAAATTTGGCACACATATGTATAGGCATATGAACAAAGCACAGCAAAGTTTTCAACCTTGACTTTGACTGATGACGTCATCTAGGCGCCATTTTGTGAAAATCAACTTATGATTATATCTTCATAACCGAAAGTAATTTCTCATTCATATTTATCATGATCAAGGTCAATATTAGTCCGGTCAATGTCAGGTCAAAAAACGCGCGCATGCGCGTACTTCCGCGCGTCAATGCGCGCGCAAAAATTTAAAATGCTCAAAATCGTCTCAAATTTATTTTGCATACGTTTCAGGTCATTTTAAGCATTTTATAAAAAATCGCGCGCACAAAAATGCGCGCGCGTTTTCGCGCGTAACACCATTACACAACATAGAATCGCCATTTTTTTCTTTCATGATATTTCACATATTTTTACAAACAAATTGATACCATGTTTATCTCTTTATGACTATTATTAACGGAATGAGCGTCCCCTTAACATAAATATCCGTGCGCGCGAGCTCTTGTAATACATAACATACATGGGCAAAAACATGCCTATACAAAATCCATTATAGCTCTTTAGGATGCACCTGTACCCCAATTTTGTTTTCATATTCGAAAAGAGTATGAGTTGGAGATATGATTTCATGTCTCATTTGGCCATTACGTGTATCGTGACATCACCTTAATGGCCTTGGAACACAAAATATGAATTTGCATATTATGACGTCAGCATATTTATGGAAAATTGATTGTATGTCTGTAAAAATTGATCGATTTTCTTCCAAATGTCGATATGTTGTAGTTGAGATAATTCTCTACAAGCTCAATAATTACCATTTTTCATTTTGATGACGTCATCATAGTATGAATTTCGATTAAAGGCCTCATGTCAGAAATTTCATAATATGCGTGTTATGCCCATAAAAGGTGAATTTCGGTCACATAATGAATCTACACGATATTGTTTTTTTTAAGAATTTTTAAGCAGTATCTCGCTTATTTTTGCTCTATTTTGTCTCAAATTTTAGTTGCCAGCCCACCTATACTTGTTCCAAACAAGTATTATATGTCTAGTTATCATTATCATTATTATTATTATTATTATTATTATTATTATTATTATTATCATTATTGTTGTATTTTCTTTGTAATGATGTAAAGTACGATGTTATATAACACTCAACTCTGCAAGGATTTTCAAAGCAAATGTGTTTGAGGACGAATAGTAATGAAAGAATACAAAACTTGGATTTTGTGTTGTACGCAGAAAACCTAAATTGTGTATCTTTCATCAATATTCGTCTTTAAACACATTTATTCTGAAAATCCTTGCAAAAGTCAGTATTAAATTACATCCTCTTTCACTTCATTATACAATTGACGTGAAAGTTTGCCATCAATTTTGTTTTGGCTCCCAACACTTAGAGATGCTTTAAGAGCTATGATATAAGAAAATAACACACAATGACAATATGAGGTAGAAATTGAATGGCAAAAGAGAGGCCCATTTTTTCCTTTCTGGAAATACCAACTCATCTCTGCATTCTCTTTTCCATGGCGTAGAGTACGGCCAATAAAACCCCATTAGGCATGCTTTAGCTTCGACTCTGTTTCAATACTAATTAAATCCCTCTATATCTCCATAATCCTGAAAGAAAGGTTATGCTGATTTCCCCCCTCACCCTTCGCTATTAGGTATAATGTTGATTTGTTTGATATTATGCATGTAAATATAGTGGCAACTCCATACAGGAGACAGAAACACTCATAACAGTCTTTCATTCCATCACATTTTCATAGCGAAGAATATAACAACGATTGTCTAGAAGGATTTAACACAAGAATCTTACATGTCCACCCCCCCCCCCTCTTTTGGTTGGTTGGCGTGTGGGGTGACGTGTGGAGGGGGTTATCTTATCTGTATTCAGCGTACAACAAGTTATCTTCACCGTTTGTCTTTGCGCATGCAATTGAAGAACAACAAAAAATACACGGAATTAGTGAAGAAAATAAACTACCCAGATGCTATGTAAAAAAGAAATCAGATATTTTTTGTTCTCATTTCATCTAAATGAATAGATTCAATTATGATATTCATAGAAATATGGGGATGACAATCTCAAAAAATGTCGGGTATGGTGAAGGAGGGAGGTTACTGCATTTTCTGTAACTATACTCGCACACTTTCGTATAATAATTTTCCCTAAACATTGGGAGGGGGGGGGGGGGGGTCTGTAAATTAATCTTCATATCTGTCTCAACCTCAACTTGATATAAAATACAATATAATATTTAAAAAAACATCGGATGTATCTCGTCAGTCGGGTAAGGCAGAAATAAAATTGAAAAATGCTAGCTACAATACAATACTGGCTCCAACAATTCTCAATTTCCCTATTAATACTTTGCTAATTCATCAAAACACCCACATTTTTATTAATTCACCTTCGTTAAATATTCCAAAGAAATGAGGAGTTATCTTGGTCCTCATGCTAAGGTATATAATAGACCTCCGTAATTTAATAACAACCATTCAAACAAAACAAAACAAAACTAAAAGAAGTATAAAACAGTAGCGTAATCATTAAATCATTAAAATTCACAGGACGAATTTAATAACATGTGACGCGTAAGTGATTCTTTGTATTTCATTATAAGTGATTACAAAAACTCCCTTGATATTTGTGTTCATCTCCTCCGTTAAGCGTAATGGATGTTGTACTCGAAGATGAATTTTTTTAATACAAAAGCTGAGTACAATGACTTCAGTAAAGTTGAAGGACAGGCTATACTCGAAGCGAAGGACGTTATGTACAATGGCTGCTTCAAACACATTATGTACGGGGTAGCATGAACAAATTCAAAAGAAAGATAAATGAAGGAGAAGGATGAAGACGGAGAATGAAAGAGAACAAAAATGAAAGAGCTAGTTCTGGAGCGAATTAAAGTGAGAGGTTAAGAGATGGAGAGAAAGAGAGAGAGGTAGAAAGAGAGGGAGATAGGAAGAGAGAGAGAGAGAGAGAGAGAGGGTGAGAGAGAGAGAGAGGGAGAGAGGAGAGAGAGAGAGAGATAGGGGAGAGAGAGAGAGAGGGGGGAGGAAACGACACATGAAACATCTGCAAATCATCAGTTAGGTTGTTGGTGAAACAAGCTTGCTTTGTTTGTATACTGTTCCTTCATTATGCAGGACTTAATACCTTCTCTCTTTTCTCTTTATAGTCCTCACTGATGCTAAAAATACTTATTATCGTCTCGTGCATAAACCTTATAGCATGAAAACACACACGAATAAACAAAATGAAAGATCTTTTAAAATAAATTCAAAAAAACGGATGCCAGAATGGTTACTTCATCGTTTTCTTTTTCTCTCTCACTTTCTTTCTTGCTATATATTCCCTCTTTCCTCGATCTCGTCCTCTCCTTTAAACTTTCTCACATGTTCTCTTCATCTCTCTGTGTATAAGTGCCCTTTTCGTTATCTTCTTTATGTTAGATAATGTATCCTGGGTTTTTCCTTAGGGAATTTGAACAACGCCTATTTGACTCTGGTTTATTTCGTATACCTGCTTTAATAATAATTGTACTTTTTGAACCACAGTTTCTCCTGGCAAATAAAGCCTTTTAGAGCCTTGCCCGACAAAGCAACACATGTATGCAAAAGTGGATTCCATGAATGAAACGGCCGGTGACCAGGTGTTAGGGACAGATATATGCATACACTGAAATACATTAGTAAACAAGACTTTTGATTTGACCTTTTACATCGAAGACAACAATTCAATACGATGCCAGAACCAGCATTATCTTAACCTTGATTGAAATGAATACACTGCACTGATCTAGAGAAAGGGAGAGAGATAGAGAGAGAGAGAGAGAGAGATAGAGAAAGAAAGGGAGAGAGAGAGAGAGAGAGAGAGAGATATTTACTGTCGGCGAAAGATGTCGAATTAATTACTTTCCAGGTTCTCGAAAAATTGTATCTATTCTTTGTTTCCTTTTGATGTTGTGACCACTCCGAATGTTCGTGTTTAAATATCGAGAATTATATCCCTCATGTATAGTTGTTTGCATTGCGATTGTACAGAGCAAGAAAAAGGTATAGATAAGTACTATCTACCTGAGTACTTATTGTAAAGTAATTTTTTGCTGCTACCCCACTTGCCCACCCTTGCCCATTGAATACGCATAGCAAAGTAGGTTACGCGAAATATCAAAGTCAATGTCAATGTCAAATGAGCGCGCATCGACTGTATGTATGCATGTTGCGCTTTGTAAAATCTAGCTAAAGCTAAACTGTCTGCAGAATCAGTTCTTATTATTATGTAAAATTCACTTTAAATAGACCTTATTGCCGATGTGGGATATAAAACAAATATTAACCTCCTTTACTCGGGCAATGGATACAAACTATCATCGCCTCGGTGATCTCGGGGCTACATCTTTCCTCACCCGGCTCGGGAAGATAGTAGCCCCGAGATCACCTCCGCGATGATAGTTTGCACCATTACCCTCGTAGTCGATTAATATTTGCTTAATATATTTTTGTTTAATCATGAAATTGACAAGTCAAATATAAGACTTTGGCAAAACATTTTATATATTTCTATTATTTCACTTGCTCAAAATATCCTCTCAGAATTTTAGGGTAAAATTGGGAAGGAATTTCAATGATAGACCAGGGACTTGATAGAGAAGGACTGGAATCAAACCGGCGAAACCCTTGTAATTTATTCAACGCATTCGTGAGTTCTATGCTCCGAACCACGCTCCCACTGCGGGGACTTTCGGAAGCCAGGCACCATTTTTACATTTATTACAAAATATTAAATTACCGGCAAAATTTCAGTGTAAATCAAAATTTTTGTATGGGGATTGTATTGGGAATAGTGCATCAAACACATTTCCAAATTAAGAACTCCATCCTTCCTATAATTTGTGTGCCAGAGTTGGTAAAAGAAAAATTACATCCTGACAAAAACTCAATAGTTTAGGGTAATGCGCTAATTTGTGCAATTTTAATGTCCCGTTATTTGATCCATGATTTACAATCTTCAATAACATTAAGTTTGCTAATGCGTGTTTTTGCGTGTTTTGTGTATTTTTTTAAGTTAAAAAAAGGATGAAATTACACAAGTTTGTGTTCGCTTGTTCTACTCTATCCACATTCAACAATGGATGAGAAACCATTGAAAGGGACAGCGAACAGTTGCTGTGATACCATTTTCTGATGTAGGAATTCTAAATCCTGAAATTCATGCGCTCTTTTATCAGTTGCAGATTAGCGCATCACTTTTCGGCGGCTTGGAGCATGGGGTCAAAGGAGAGCGGCTTGACTCCAGTCCTTCTCTATCACGTCCCTGGATAGACCATATTCGATCAATATCTCAGTCATTAAATCCGTTGTTTTTTATCATATTCCAGATTGGAAAAGGTTTATCTTTAGTCACCGGTTTTTAAGAGCGTTAAAATTCATAGCGATGTAATGTTAGTATATAATGTAAATTCTCCCTCGTACTTTGATTTTCTTACACGCTTTTCCAAATAAAGTTTTGTGTCACAGAAAAAGTAATAGAAAGGTACCCTGGTGGACTTTCACATGCGAAAAATATTTGTTGTCGTTGCTATTTTCTCTATAATTATTGTATGGTATTTTCAAAAAGAATATATTATGGAAAATGGAAAACATACAAAAAAAACACAACAAATTTGTAGGCCTAGGCTATGAAACAAAGGAAAGACGATCATGGTATTCAGAGTTGAAAATAGACAAAAAATGATTCTTGTGCACTGTTTTTCACTATTTTCCGAATTTTTAAGACTATTTTATTTAGGGTAATAAAAAAGAGACATGTGTCAAAATACTGCAGTCATATATAGACACGATATATTAGGTCCATTTACGTATTCAAATCAACAGTTCACTGTTAGCTGATTCAGAAGTGTAGTGTTTAATCGCCAAAGTTGTGTTTATCTTCTTTATTAGAAACTATTATTGCCAAACTCTGATAGACATTCAGATGACATTTAGAGAAAGCGTGGGTTGGAGGAGATGAGTGTTGCAATGATGAGCGTCACGTGAGCAATCAAACAAAGACGGGAAATTTCGCATTAAAATATTCTTTTTCCAATCTAGTTTCGAAGTAGTCACATTAAACAAAAAATACAGGATATATTCCCTGAAAATCAATATACATGCATTTTTACAATCAGTGAGTTTAGATAGTTTATATTTACTTTGCAGTGCTTATCAAATAAATGTGTTATGGTCAAAAAATTCCGAACGGGAAAATCCCCGACATCAAATAGCCTCGTTCACGACATTTTGAAATGTGCAAACTTTACAATGACTTGTTGCATGATCAGGTCACGACTTCTATAGGTAATTCAATGGAATAATGTGAATGTCGTTGACTCAATTTCTTGGAAGTCGTGTTCTAAACACTTTTCTTTTTTAACGTTTAAAAACGTATCATGTTGTTTTCCCAACATGCAAAGTCACGATCACGACGAATACAAATCAATAGCTACAGTACCTGCTTGTGACTGATGTGAAGACCACTTACAGGAAACCTTTCTCCCTCGCTTGCTTCAGAGTGCCTTCAAGTGCTCACAAGCCTCAGCTGCAACGGATCCGGGATGTTGCGAGAAAAATAGCAACGATCACTTTAAAAATGGCGGGCAGTGACACCGTGCGTGCTTGCAGTAAAGTCACCGGTTAGAATTGTAACCATTCGTTCTAGTAACTCTTATAGCTGCTCTCAATGAAGCTTGCGAGAGCTTTCAATATGCCCTTGACCAATCATACAGCCTACACGTATGATAATCAAGATAATGAACAAGTGGAGAGACAAAAAGCAACATGTGAAATTTGTGTGCGTCGTACGTACCCTGGTGGCGGTGCCGGAAAGCTTTACGGGCGCGTGACGCCCATACTGAACGTTTTAACGCCATTGATATAACGCATCGTACACACAACTAAAACACGTAGGCATACGTTCACACTGTACAATTAATAAACAAACCACAATTATCGTTAACAGGTGTTCTCTACCATGCATATTAATATATGACGAGCATGCACAGTTTAAAGTCAATGGTCTGATACATTTATAAAGCCCGGTAAAAAAAGAAGCACTGGCTGTGGGGGAAATTGCGTTACTATACACCGCAATGGGAACGCACTTTTCCTTTGCGTTTAGAAACCATAGAAACGGTACGCCCCTTGATGAAAAAAAGCACTACTCATTAATCGTTAATAAGGGGAAAGCAATCCTCACTGGCAGTCTTGGTGAAAATTATATTACAATATTAAAGGTATACATTGATACTAATTGAACGTCAAGCTTTGTCTGCCTATACTGTATAGATACATGTAGCGACTTTGTTCGTCCTATGCAATCACCACTCTATATTGGATGTTAAATTTCCTACTATGTATTTATAGTTCATTACAACATTTAAGAAAATGTATGTTCTAATACATCATAGCATCGGCAAGTATTTTGGGTTTGTAAATGAAGATAATATGACAAATTAGTTAAATATAGATACAATGAGATGAGAGAAAGGATTTCGAATTTAATACCCCACCCCCTGATTGCATTCTTGTATTCTGTTTTTTTTTTACACAAGTGCAATCGTTGCAGAACAATGTTTCACGCGGAAATCAAATATGGGCCATGGGCTGTGTACGCAAAAGCCTTAAAGATGAAGTTGAGTTCTGGTCATGCGATTGCATTGTGAAAGAAACGGTGTGAAATCGACCAGAAAAGGTTGATCATCTAGCATATACGAATTTGTGTGTATTGCAAGGTTCTGGAAATCATCAAAATGATAAGAAATTTGGCCTAGTCTTGGTAAAGTTACAAACACTGTACACATAAAGATGTATATGGGAATACACGAACACGTGGCGTAAAAATCCTACCCCGGAGTTTTACGATGTTACATGACATATTTAGAATATGAAGGCATTTGAAGAGCCATGCTTTTCAGGGAACATGTCTTATCTGATGTTCTTCCAAACTTGGATAATAACAATGATAACGCTCACAAATTATTTTTCACCTCTTCCCAGAACTCAACCTTCTCTTTAACCACTAGATCACCGAGGCGGATTGTGGCTACAATAGATACTGTACTATCACAGACAGACAGCCAGCCTTTGCAAATCTCTTAGCAGTCTAGTCATGGTTGTCATATCGCATACCTATCTACCGCCAAGCTGGTTTGGAATGATAATGTCCTGCTAATTTAACTTGCAATATCTTGTTCTTTATTACCGTCTTGTTGTCGACTTATAATAAGTAATGTTGTATCATTTAGCGCTTAGAAACATTAGTAATGCGAACTATATAAATATTAATATTATTGTTATTATCATGATTATTATTATTATCATTAATCATCTTAACAGGTACTTCGAACGGCAATCATCGTCGAGGTAGAGGCATGTGGAGCATCCACCAGCAAACTAATTGGCTTACGTATAGCAGGGAGCTGTAATGAATGGAGATACCGTCTCGAAAGAATTTTCAGAGGGAAAAATATTCAAGATTAACTTGGCTTAACAAAAAGAAATGTAACCGTCTCCAGCCATCAATTCCACCACCAGCTGTCCATATCAATGCACATCCCTCTCTGTCATTCCAAATATTACGAAATGTTAGGCAACACCGTCTGCTCCCTAAGTTCTCTGTGCACTTGGTCGCAAAAAATATGCAGGCATCGAGCTTAGAAGGCATGCGTGCAGGCGCATATAAAAATACAGAATGCACAACATATGACCAATGCAACTTTCTATTGGTTATCAAATGCTTTTTCCGTGCTCGGATATCTCTACTGAAGACATAGCCATTTCAACCAGCGAAATCGACCAAGGAAATCGTGAGTTAGAGCGAGTGTAAGGTTTTCATCATCATGAATTTCTCATCTAATTATTGGCATTTTCCTTAAATTTCCAAAATGTGTACATACTTGTAGCTAGGAAGGTAGTCCAAAGGTTTATCTCCCTAAAGAACTAAGTGAAATTGTGTTATATGTTTGCGCATTTTTTGATTGAGGGTTAGAAGTTGTCAAGTTATCACCACTTTCACCCCAAGTATAGAAAGAGGCTTGGAACTACTTATATATTTGAACATTTGTTCTAAATCAATTCATCCAGTCATTCCAGTTCGAAGTACATGTTTATGTCGATATTACGTGTATTTTGTACTAGTTATAATTATTCTATATTGTCTATATCTCATTTGAGAAATACCAAAAGACAAATTACAGACACTTCAAACTCGATTTATGTCCAATATAAAGAACACACAACTTAACTTTTACCTTGTATTTTTGTTACTAGTTGTTGTATTGTGTCTATTATGCTTGTTTCTAGTGAATGCGATTGATAGATAGATTAAAGTAAAATCTAGAAAGAAAGAAAGAGAGAGCAAGAAAGAAGATAGAGACATAGTGAAAGAAAGAGAGATAGAGAGAGAAAGAAAGATAGAGTGAGAGAGAGAAAGAGAGACAAGGAAACAAACGTGGATAAAGAGAAAGAAAGATAAAGTGAGAGAAAAAGAAGGATAGAGTGAGAGAAAAGGAAAGATAGAGTAAGAGAAAAAGAAAGCCGGATATCAAGAAATATAGACAGAAAGAGAAAGAAAAAAGAAAAAAATACGATTCCGTAATGATAAAGAAAATCAACAACAACAACACTGGAATGAGATTAGAACATTAAAGGATGATTATTTTTTCTCGACACACAGCATTTTTTTCTTCGGCGTAGCTGGCGTGCTCCGCTCCCCCTTCAGTGTCGTATACGGCACTGTCCAGGGTCTGTCCAGGGTCGCCGGCGATCACGGGCGACCAGGTGTAGCCGAGGTCCCTGGCTGAAGCCCATCCAAGTACTAACCGGGCCCTATATGCTGCTTGACTTCGGTGATCGGACGAGAACCGGTATATTCAGCATGGTCTGGGCTTATTGGCAAAGGCGAATAAATTTAAACCTATTTAAACATGTTAATTGGGGCTAGGTTGAGCAGAGTGAACAGAGAGATAAGATAAGATGAGATTTTATTTGACTCTATCGACCCCCTTCAGGGGTATGAGAGCACAAAATATTTACAACACAATACAGAAAGCTATATAAAAACAAAGTAAAATATGATAATAAAATACATAGACATGATATATACATTTTTATATTTCTAAAACACAATAAACATGAGCTAAAGACTAAGTATACACTATACAGTTTAAAGTTATTTATAAGTCTAAAAATGTCACGTGGTTTGGTTTGTCTACCACAACGAGTAACTACACTTTTATTAACAAAAATAGGACCATGCCTTTCAGCCTTAAGAACCAACGAAAAGACTTGTATTATTACTCTTATGAATTTTACCAGTTTTCTGAATTGATTAACGCTAGATCTTTTAAAAAATTTGTCCATGTGAAATGTGCTAGGGTTACTCACAACAAACTGCCGATCTAAGTATAACTGCCTTTCTTTCTTGAAAAAAGGGCAGACAAAAATATAGTGAGGTTCATCTCCAAAAACCTTTAGATTACAACAAGGAAATTCAATTTTACTTTCTTCAGGATTATTTTCAAACCTTCCATTATTAATTGGTAAGCGGTGTGACCTGCATCGGAATCGACACAAAGTGATTGCACCTCTTCTATTCAACTTTACCAGATACTTTTCAAATAAAATTTCGTTCTTGATCATTCGGTAGTTAACACAAATGCGATTTGACCAAACATTTGACATAATTTCTTGCTTTGACATCTCAGTCAACCTGAGCTTAAGAGCATGAAAAATCCATGTATTACTGAATCCATCCCCTTGCATTTGCCACACATTTCCTAGCCCAGCATTATTTAATGTATTCTCTACACATGACAACCATTTAGATAATTGAGACTGGGAACCTCTTTCCATAAGTAAATTTAAAAGATTATAGAATCTAAATGAATATTTACAATGACTTCCTTTATCTACTGTTAGCCAAAAACCTATCATTCTACATTTTACCTGAACATCAATTTTAGTACGGCCTGTCTCACCATAAATCATACAGTCAGGTGTATATTTATTGACATTCAGTATGGCCCTTAAGAATTTGCGATGAAAAATTTCAATCTGACTTAAATCCTCAAAACCCCACACCTCACAGCCATATAAGAGTATTGGCAGGATTAACTGATCAAATAACTCACACTGTATATCCAATGATAATCTTAACCTTTGCACCTTTTAAGGTCATTGCAAATGAGGCTTTTCTTGCCTGAATCACCTGTTTTGATATTGCCTTTTAAAAATTACCATTGTAATTAAATTTAACCCAAAGTATACACAAAGTCATGTACCAAATTGATAATATCGTTCCCATACTTAAAAAGTGGGTACTTGCGTACCTTCCCTCTAGAGAATATCATTATTTTTGTTTTTTCACACGCAATTTCCATTTCTCACAGTAGTTAGATAAAGCATCCAAAGCCATTTGGAGTTCCTCTGGATTTTCTGCCAAGATAATAGTATCATCTGCATATAGCAATGAATGTAAATTAATAAATAAGTCTTCATCAGAAATTTTATCAAGAACATCAGAACACACTTCATCATATAAATACCGTAAATCTTTAAATTTGGTTCGGATATATCCAACAAAATCATTGAGATAAATTGCGAAAAGTAAGGGGGATAAATTATCACCCTGCCTTACCCCAATATTACAAACAAATGTTTCGGAGGTTTGTCTGTTTACATTCATTATCGAACCATGGTTTATTTACTTGCACACCAATTTTTGCCTGAGATTTTCTCCGAACTTTCTTCTCACAGATCCCGACTTCTAGGGCAGCATTTACAAAAGAATCACAAAGAAGTGTACAAAAACCATCAACATTCAACTGGGATGTTGATCTTTCAATAAATTGTACTTAGTTCACTTTTCATTTTATCTGCGTAGTTATCTAGATTCGATTTAAAGCTAGCTACTTTTTCAGCAGACCATTTAAAGGCCATATACGTTTCTCGCTCAGAGGATATAAATAAATCTTTATCCGACCTTGAGATTTTAATGGGCTCATCTATAGAAATATCATTACATAATGTTAAAACGATTGGACAATGTACATCTGACATGCATTTATCAAAAACATCGATCTCAAAATGTAAGATATGCTGAAAAAAACCAGTTGAAGCAATCACATAGTCAACTACACTCTTTCCCCCATTCTTAGTATAACAAGTAAAATTGCCCACTCCTTTGTCACCACCAATCCTTCCATTTACAATCTTCAAATCAAAGCTCTGACAAATTTCTAAAATTTGTCTTCCATTATTATTCACACATTCATCTTTATTATATCGTTTAGTATCTATACCATTATCTTTAAGGTACTCTGAAAATCATTATTTTCATTAGAGGCAACGAATCCAGTCAAATCTGATATAACATCCTCAATCACCATAAAATAAAAGTAGACCTGGTCTTGTATTAAAGTCCCCAGCTAAACAAAACGGGATATCATATTTGCCTTTCAAATGTACCAGGTCCCGAGCCAAGAGGTCAAAAACCTCATTAGTGTGATGGATAGAACCTTCACATGGCAGGTAAACAGCACCTAATATAAAATCAAATCCTAAATACTTCTTATTAATATGAATCCAGAAGACAGACTCGGAAGTAGTACCAACATTTTTTGTTGTGTATGGGAATAAGTTATTACGCACCAAAACGCAAAGATCGTGAAAACCACCTAACCTACCATGATCACTTTCCTTTACATAACTATGGAAATTTGAAAGATGAGTGCAGTTTAAATCAGGAGAGTTTGTTTTAGTTTCTGTTAAACAAATGATGCTGTTATTTCTCAAAAAGAAGTCCAGAATGCCAGCATTAAGTTTACTTTGAAGTCCATTGACGTTCAGGCTACAGATAGATAGAGTTGACAAACTTCTTGAGAGTTCATATCACTCTGCTTTCAATGATCCAGGCATTGTTAGTACCGCTGTCCTCTTTAACAGCCCGGAGAAGCCTCGCACGGCCTGGCGCCAGGTGCTCCCCCACCATTACTTTATCACATTTTGTGTTCTTAAGGTTCTTCTTACTGCGGAGAAGCCGGACCCTGTCGTCGTGCCTGACAAACCTTGCCAAGATAGGGCGGGGTTTGCCCCCGGCCCCCCCACTCAGGTTTCAAAATGACCGCATGCGTGTTGCCAAAATGTCCTTTTCGTAACAAAAGAAAAAGGTCGAGCCGTATTGACTTTACACAACGGACTTTTGCTGAAAAGGGGGGGATGCTGAAAAAGGCTCGTATACAAAAGAAAAAGGTCGAGCCGTATTGACTTTACACACCGGACTTTTGCTGAAAAGGGGGGGTCGGTTGGAACACGCATATGCGTACCCTAAATAACACTGAGTGGGGGGGCCGGGGGTTTGCCTTGCTGCTGCCGACCGATTCGGAAGCTGGTGCTCAGGTCACCCTCGTGGAACCCGACTCCAGCCTCTGCAGCAACCTCCACCACCAGTTTCCCAGTAGATTCATCTGGGCTCTCAGGGAATCCCCTAACAATGATATTGTCCCGCCTCTGCTCCTGTTACATATCAACAAGTTTGTCATCATGCCGTTACAGCGCCTCCTTCACCTTGGGGGAGATTTGCCCAGAATTCTGCTTAAGTTGAGAGTTAATTCCCTGCAACAACGGTAGAAAAGCCGCAACCACCGCCTTTAAAATATCTCCCACCAGCTCTCTGTCCTTTTTCCCCTGCCGAGGAGGAAGAAGATGCAGAGCCCCATCCACAATATCATCTACTGACAAATTGAATGCTCCGACTTCCTCCGATACATCCGTACTCAATGCTGCATACTTATTACTGATACTTCCACTGGTGGCCATGTTGTGAAATTCACAACGCAAAAACGAGTATATGGGACATTGATAACAAAAAGGTGTGGAGCATATGTGATACAAGTTACCTAAATGAATGTTCTTTTTAGCAAATAAACTCTCATTGACATGTCCAAAGTAGCATGTTTAAAGTAGTGCTTGCATTTCCATAATTTTATCAAACGAATTCGTTTTCACTGGGTGCCTGCCATAGCAACATGCAGAATTGACAACAGACTTAACTCCGTTTCGTTGACAATCAGCCATGCATGAAGTCTTTCGTCTATGATCTAGATATCATGTGACACGAACTTGGTTAGTTGTTTAAAACAATTTTTAGGTTTTCTTATGGGTTGAAACAAGGTCCCGTGAAAGCTTCGATACTTTGGAACACTATAAACAATGAAGCACTGAAACCTGAACCAGAATATAAATTTCAAAAGGATTTTAATAAAACCATAGCATATACTTGCATATGAAGTGACCCACATTTGGTGCATCAGCTATAACTTGGTACAATGATATTATGACGGCGTTGTTTAAAAATCCAGGTGCTCAGTCTTCCGTGGCAGAAAAATTATGAATATGATATTATGAAGAGAGAGATAACAAATGACTCTTTACCATGAAGAAGATTTCAAGATAGCATGGATCATGACTCTTTCATCATAAGCTACCAATTTTGGGTATACCTTTTTAAAACGCACTGTATAATTTTTTATTATTAAAAAAACACACTTTATAACATAAATGTTGTATACTAGAATATTTACGGCAAAGCGCATTTTACATCAAAGTGTATAAACCATAGAACCACATTTCTAAATAGATAAGTTTAGGCTTGCACCCAGTCAATAGAAATCTGAGGCGTTTATTTTCAGTCCATCGTGACTGTGCCGAGGACCGGTGATGGCCCCGTGATGGCCTGATGGTAGAGTCGCTTCAGGTTTAAATCCTGCTGTTTACAAAAGTTTTGCTGACCTGTTTTTTATTACAAGATATCGAGCTCGTAATCTTTATTTACTTTGTCCAAGCCGAAATTAATTTACAAATTGAAGCTATTCCCAGAAAGCCTAACGTTCAAAGCTTGCCAAAGAACTTCATCATCGTGCTGACCTAAATAATCCTCCCCTTCAAACTGCCAATATTGATTTGATATGACCTTACGTCCCGCGCCCACCTTTTGAACAAAGTTGAAAAAAACCTCTATAAGAATAAAGACATCGAAATGTTTTGTTATTTTCACTTTAATATGATGCACCATTGTTACCTCACGGGACGATGCGTCTATATAAACTGCTTTGTGAGGTATATAGAATGGATGAAATGAATATTTTCTGAGTAGTCTGACCAAGAGGAGGGAGAATAGATTTATTCACAAAGGCTTCACTTGTTAACCCGTCGTAACTATATACATGTAGGCTATAACACTTTTCTTTACACGTGTACACGTGTACATCGAGGAGAAAACAGGTAAGAGATAGATGTTTTAACAGTTATTTCTCTGTTTGGTTTCATCAATTCGCAGCCTGTGACGACGGTACTAGATTTGAGACATCGAATGATATTAAGCTAAACTGGGATAACTATATATCTAAAGTTTTGGAAGCGCATATAGACGATATTATTGTCATAATGTAATATTTAGCTAATTCACTTAAAAGGAAAAGTCGTTGCGAGATATAATTATGATAGCGCTAAACTCGATATGCTTTGTATTATTTTGAATGTAGAGGAATTTCGATAATATAGATTGATCCATAGCCACATACGGGGTTTAACGCTGGATGACCCTGTCTCGTGTGAATGCAATGATAACATTTAAGGCAGTTCGATGGCGGGTTAACCGGCCCTCTGTAAATGTGTTTAAAGGTAAAGGTCAGTTCTGGTCATGCGATTGCATTGTGAAAGAAACGTTGTGGAATCGATCAGAAAAGGTTGATCATCTAGCATATAAGTATTGGTATGTGCTGCAATGTTCTGGGATCATCAAAATGATAAGAAATTTGGCCCAGTCTTGGTAAAGTTACAAGCACTGTACACAGAAAGATGTATATGGGACTACGTGCGTGACATGTGCGCGATATCTATCCGGTTCAAGTTCAAGTTCATTTATTGAAAACCACACAAAACATGATATAATCTTTTACATAAAAAAGAGACTGGTAATAGTACATTAATCAACATTATATTAACTTGATTAAATGGTTTTAGGACCACTCTAGAAGCTAAGCTTGTGAGCGGGGCCCTTATAGTCAACAAAATACATACATTAACGATATGGCAAGGTGAATAAAAAGAATGTAATGCATATACAAGGGATGGGAAATATAAGCTACAGAATTATAGCACAAACATATTCACACACACACGCGCGCACGCGCGCACACACACACAGCAAACACACTGATGAGTAGGTCCTTAGTGGTCTATAAGCATTTGAGAATGAGAAATTATTAAGATACAAACTAGAATTATGTCAGTCTTCCAAGAAAACCTTCTAAACCTATAAAGAGTTGTACTATTTTTTATATCATCAGACAAACTGTTCCATTCTTTGATGCAAGAGATAATTTATATATGGAAAGAGGTCAGAGTGAAATTTGTTCTTGCAAAAGGCTGATGAATAAGACCCCTTTGACGTGTATTATAATTATGAATTTGTGAGTTTTGGCGGAATAAATCTTTTAACGTACATTCATGAGGCATAGACTGAAGTTTAAACATAAACAATACGCAATTGAACGACACAAGTCCACTTTAATAGTGGTAGCATTCTTAGTCGAAGGAACAATGGAGAACTTGGATGTCTATAATTAGAATTAGTAATAAGCCTTATTGCCTTCTTCTGCAATACTCTCAAATTATCAAGATATGACTTAAAAGTGTTTCCCCAAGCAAAATTACAATATGTAAAATAAGGAAGAATAATACTATTATGTAATGTTATCATCACTCTTTCAGGTAAAAAGAATTTTAATCTAAAAATGACACCTACACTTCGGGACAACTGAGCCCAGGAACTTAGATATAATAATTTACCAAATATCAATTAGTAGGCGGTTTCCCGTCAAAATTTGTCAAAACATATTCTTTCACATGATTGGTAATAAGAGCTTCCAGTTAATTTGTTGAGAGAGGGGGGGGGGGGGGGGTTACAAAACTGGTCCTTACCTTTAAAGTCAGACTGAGGCTATACTGCACTAAAAGATACTTTGCATATAAATGACGTCACCATTTTCTTTTTGGTCTTTTCTAGAAGAAAAGGTCCATAATGCCTGACACGCATTTAGAAGAGAGTGATGTATCAGGTGATGTCAAGGCGTCAGGTGAGCAATTCAAAGTTTATGACCGTTTTTTGGTTAACATGTATTTATATTATATCGTGCCTTCTCATGCTTTTTTCCTTTCTAACGCGCATTTCTCTTTCCTTATCTTCTTCTCAACCCCACATACAGCTCATCATTTTGTATTATTTTCTGTACCCCCGATCTCTCACTTCTTTTTGTCATTGTCTGCTCTTTGTATAATGACCGTGTTCTTCTATCTTTGTCGTGTAAAGCATTGTCTTGTCCCTTTCTCGTCTCTGTTGGCATCCCCCTTTTTCTTTCCCCTACTTTGTAGTTCCTTTTGTAGTTACGGATTAGTTAATTTAATTACTCATTATTTCTAAGTATCATTGAGGTGTTCATACTTGTACAAGCATTGCTTTTTAGTGGACCCCTCTGTTTCCAACATGTATTTCTTATATTTGTTTTAAATGCTTATAATTGATTTGTAATGTTTTGTTGGAAACATGAATAAATTGAATATGAAATTGAAATTGAATATCTTTGGAAAATATTGTGATTATTATTTGGATTCAGTTTACGCGACCTTTCTTGAATACATTGACGACGGATAGTCAACCTGTTCGAAACGTCGAGCCACTCCTACTACCCATCCTCTCTAACCGGCGCTGTAGTTCTCCTCAGAAATATAAGCTCAAGAAAGATTATCAACAGTCCTTTGCAAGACTCCCCAATCCTCCCCGTAGGCCTACTCTTTACATTGGGGAATTTTTTCACGACAACCCAACCCGACAAAAAGACCTGCAGTGACTAGAGCCAGAACTCCTATTCCATTTGGCAGTTTGAAAGCGGGTCCATCTATCTGGTCCCCGTTGCATAAAACTCACCATTGATATTAAATGTGATAACATCAATTGTAACATCCATGAAAACCTTGATTTGATTGGCTGTTGAGTGAATTTTGCCATAGTAGTTAATATTGATGGCAAAACTAAGTGGCCTATTTTGTCAATAATTGAACTGATAATCCATGACGCATTAATTCACAGAGATGAGTTATTAATGTTTGATTTTATTTCATGGATTTTAAAGTTGTGGAAGTGATCAATGGTTTTCGGTCCCCTTTTTGTCATTTTAATTTATACACCCAAAGAGTGTCAAAGCTACACTAAAACAAAAAAAATCGAAGTGCTGCGTTAGGATTTTCACTAGTCGTGCTAAATGTTAGCACCTTAAGTGCCATTTCTGACAAAAGCTGTTGCGGTGCAGAATCGGAAATGAGTGCTAACACAAGTAATGAGCCAAGGAATTCAATGAGGCCAATGAATAGGCTATTTTCGTAATGTAACCAAATTTAATGTAGGACAAATAGTTTGGCTTGACCTACCTAGCAACACTTAATATATGCAGTTTGCATTCTGACTATTGAAATACTATCATTCTTATCAGGTGAATGAAATAATTTGTATTGAGGCACTTCACAAAGACGTATGCATTAAATTTTGTTTCATTACGAAAATAGCCTATTAGCACCTAAAAAGCTCTGAAAATTGTGCATGTCATTTGCATATTGTTTGACGAAAATACACGTTTTTTAAGGATTTTGTTCGGATGTCTGTTCATTTTCACCATTAGTGTAGCTGAGTAGCACCTGTAGCGGTGCTAAAGCAGCACTGCAAGTACAGTCCCTATATTTGTTTGATTGATTTTATTTCTGCGTTAAAAAATATACAAATTCAAAGTCAAAGTACAACATTTCGAACAATAACAAATACAATGAATACAATGTTTACAAAAGTAATTAAATAAAAAATCATGTACAATTATATCATTCGATAAACATGTACGAAGTATACAATAACATAAGAAATATGAAATATTATCAATAAATTAGAGAGGTAATTTGGAACGCAGGAGACCACCATCGTGAGCGGTTAGGCTGGAGATGGATGGCGGCCTCGTAAGGAGATTTGGTTACATTACGAAAATATATAAGCACAGACAAGTTTTATATATATATACATAACACTCCAAATGCTAAAAACAGCACTTTAGTTTTTGGAGTGTACCTGTTTTCCTACCTAGATTAAAGTCATTGGAATTATCGAAGCCATCTTCACATCCCAAATAAATGTTTTGAGTCCTATGAAGCTTTATATTGGATTTTGTGTTAAAATCATTGTATAGATATTATATTTTTTCCGGATCCCAACTATAAGCATTTAAGTTCTAGCCGTAAGGGAGGCACATGTAACAAATAGTGCTGACAAGCAAGCAAAGAAAACGAAGAAGACTTGAAGAAAAGAAGGAAAAGACGGAAAAGAAGGAGAAAAAGAACGAACAAATGACACAAAGAATTTTAGAAAATATATATTTTACCTTTTTAAACAAGCGTCATAGTTCGAATAATTATGAACAAGCGAAATTTAAATAAAAGGGGGTTTAACCTACTACCTGAATCCACCACTAACACCATATACCAATAGTACCGACTTCAATCACTCTTACATAATTATTTTATATATTCCCTGTCTTTCCAAAGATGGTGGGGTCGAAATGACAGCGGTTACCTTGACCCCAATGGACGAGACGATTACGACGACGATGACGAGCCAGGTTGAGGCGACCAAGCAGGATGGGGACGTCGATAATAAAGAAAGTATTCCAATGGATGACAGTGGGAGAGATGGATTCAAATACAGGAAAAGCGTCAAGCTACTTATACCCATTAGACTCAAGCCGAAGTATGGTTTATTTCTTCTTTCTTTTTCCTTTTTTTTCCCCACTTTTTTTTAGTCGGGCAATATGTATTTCTTTTAGTGATGTTCTTTTTTTATTGAATATGTTTTCAGCGCCAAGAGCACTATCTGCATGGGTGGATTGTTGCACACTGTAAATTTCTCCTTCATCATTATTAGTAGTATACTAGCAGTATTAATATCTTTATTATTGTTATTACTATACTATTATCACCATCATCATTATTATTTTTGTTAGTAGTAGTATAATAATAGAAATATCTATTAAAAAAAAGAACGCAGGGTGATAATGGAGCCCCAATCTGCTACAACCATACTTCACCGATATATAATATCTGCATTGACAGTTCTTCACGTCACATCATTATGGCGTCTATACGCCACCCCCTCAGTCTTTGGGTTGAGCGCACGCTCAAGCCGCTGCCTATGATAGAAAAGAGATATTGTTCCAAAGAGATTGTGATCACGACAATGGGAGCGTCCTTTGAAATCATAAGGAGGTCAACCCTGCTGGAAAGAACACACTCATTCACAGTGTGAATCACACTGTGAATCACAGTGTGCTTCACAATGTTAAATTGGGCGTATTTTCACATTGTGGTTCACAGTGTGGATAACCGGAAAAGGAAAGAACACACGCATTCACACTCATTCACAGTGTGAATCACACTGTGTTTCACACTGTGAATCACAGTGTGCTCCACAATGTTAAATTGGACGTGTTTTCACATTGTGGTTCACAGTGTGGATAACCGGAAAAGGAAAGAACACACTCATTTACACTCATTCACAGTGTGAATTACACTGTGTTTCATACTGTGTTCACAGTATGAACTGTGATTTCACACGGTGATTCACACTGTGATTCACATTGTGAATGAGTGTGAATGAGTGTGTTCTTTCCAGCAGGGAAACTATATCAGGCATTCATGATGAGGATATCGACTCTTTGAATTATTAAATAACCAACAGTTTTTGGCCTAGAAACTGGAGACAAGCGTTTGCGTAGCCGGGGGGGGGGGGGGGGGGGATAATATTCCCTTTTGTAAAGTGGAGAGAAAAAATGAACCGACAGAAAGCAAAACAAAATGCTGAAAAAGATGTTGTCTACCAACCAAATTGTCAATTGCGAAAAGCAAAGCAAATCTAAACTCGTTCGCTGGTATGGCATGATCGAGACGGGAGAGAAAAACAATTCATTCCCTTTGGTACAGTGAAGTAGACTCTACAGCAGGGGTGACTTAACTTATTTTACCGTCTTATATAATACATAATTCGGTTGAGAACTCAAAGATATTTCACTCTTTACGATTCTTTATGGCCAATTATCTTCACTTGATTCTGGGCGTACTTTGTTCATTGTTGCTTGCATGACACAGCATCTCTCGTATTTTGCATGCAGATATTGTGATTTGCAAGTTTGGGGTTTGAATGAATCGACAGATGTTACAAGCTTTATTCAGGAAATGAATTCATGTATTTTGTTTTTCCCTTGATACAGGCTTCCTATTATATAAAGAAGAAAGACAGAGGAGAGAGAGAGTGGGTGGGAGAGAAAGAGAGAGAGAGATAGAGAGAGATGGGATGAGAGTGAGAGTGAGAGAGGGTGAGGGGGATTGGGGATTGGGCAGAGAAGCCGTGGAAGGGTAGAGGTAGGGAGAGAAACAAACAGAAAGGGACAGAGAAGAAGATAAACAAATATTTAAGTATAAGCCCAGTATAGTGATTTCAATAAATAATACAATTTATCAAGAGCAAATTGTATGAGCCCCCCTCCCTGTTATTTTGTTCCTACAAAAGCAACATTGCTGCTTCTTCGGTGTCGTTGTTTGATCATTAAATTTTTCTATAAAAGTCTTGATTATGATGCCGACAATTTAGTTACAGATCTTATTGTGAGACAAGACTTAATTTTTAATATTCTAAAACAAAACCGCTTAAAGGATGAAGATGGTCATAATATTACTTTTAACGATGCTCTGTATTTGCAATGTTGTTAAAAACAAAACAAAAACCAAAACAGTTCCCAATTTCCATAACTACTTCCGACCCTGACAAGAACTAAGATGTAGCAGGCTGAACGTACATAGAAAAAAGCCGATATACTAGAGCACTCAAAGAATTCAAGGTCGAAAGTATCATTAAGATTCCCACGTATTTCACCATTATATTATTCATATTGTTTGATACAGTTGGATTGGATGGGTTTATCTGTTCCCAAGCATTTAAAAGGATATACGAACGCCTCGGGCATGTTGCATAGTAATTTCATAGTTCTTTCACATCACTCGTGATCCATTTCATGTCAATTATTATGAATGGCAAAATGCCATGCGTCATATTTGATCTGAACTTTTGTCTGCTTACCAACGCTCCGAAACGTGGAAATCTTTTCATACAAATTATAATAATAAGAAGAATGAAGAGTGGACACAAAATTTTACCTTGAGTATTCTAATAATAACATCGTTTTAACTATAATAAATGAGTACACTCTAAGAAAAAAGGGTGCAAAAAAGGGTGCAAAATAAGAGTTTGCACCCTTCACATAAAAATGAACCCTATTGAAGGAAAAGGGGTTCAAAATAATAAGAAGAATGAAGAGTTGACACCAAAAATTTACCTTGAGTATTCTGATAATAACATCGTTTTAACTTTGGCCTTACATGATAGAGGAAGCAACATGATTTAATAGATTCTGGGAGAGAGTTCCATAGGTCAGGACCATAGTGTCTTATGGATATATGGGCAATTAGTAATTTCGAGTTTACTAGATGAAAATTTGAGGAATTACGGGTAGGGTTAGAGTGAATAGCATTTATTCATAGAATTCGAATTCGAATTTTATTATAATTTTATTGACTCTTTGACCCCCTCTCGGGGTATGAGAGTACAAACAAACATAAAAGTATAAATATCAATGCATGACTTATGAATACAGTTCTTATATATTATACATAGATAATGAAACAAAGGTACAAACGATAATATATAGGTATAGTGTATGAAAGTACAAACATGAACAATGAACCAACTAGTAGACACAAAGTATTCAATTCAATTCAATTCAATTTCGGTTTATTAATATCAACATATACAATGTACAATGCAGTAGTCCAGGGACCAATAATTCAATGTTTACATAAAATTTGCATAAAAACAGGAATGATCATACAAAATAATGTACAATAAAAATGATAAAAGATAAAGTTAACATTATTGTTCATACCTAAAGTTATATACATATATAAATAAATGATAATAGATGGATGAACAACCTATAACAGTTACTTGAAATATTGAACCAATTATTGCAAGTATTGGAAACGCCCCAATTTCAAAAAATGAAATGGAAGCTCTTATTACCAATCATGTGAAAGAATATGTTTTGACTAATACATGATGATAACAAATTTGCCGGGAAACCGCCTACTAATTGATATATTTGGTAAATTAGTTTATCTATTTGACTGTGAGAGATAAACGCATGTGTTGCGCACGTGTGCGTAGTCCCATATACATCTTTCTGTGTACAGTGCTTGTAACTTTACGAAGACTGGGCCAAATTTCTTATCATTTTGAGGATTCTAGAACCTTGCAGTACACACCAATACTTATATGCTAGACGATCAACCTTTTCTGATCGATTCCACAACGTTTCTTTCACAATGCAATCGCATGACCATAACTGGTCTTTACCTTTAAAGTTGAGCTAAATTATGTTATTGCAGCAAAATTATACACGGTGGTTTAAGAACAACTTTATAAGAAAAATGAAGAGCACTCAATAATATGTGCACGAAATTTTGATTTGGGGATCGATCTTGAGTTCAATTAAACAAAGTAACAAGACAATAACTATAATATTATTAAAAAGAAGAAGATAAACAAATATACACATGTACAGTGTAGATAGTTACAATAATGAATGTATAAGTATAATGCAGTTTATTTACAAGCTAAATAGTAAACAAAGTAGGCTGTTTCACTATTCTACCGCTACGAGTACGTGTAGGTTCAGTTCTAATTGTACTTCTTGAAATGCTTGAACTATCTTCTTTCTCTGTTTTTGAAAAAAACTTCAATATAATAAGGCGAGTAAATCTTGCTAAATTCTTCAACTGGGAAGTGCTTCTAGTATTAAAAAGTTCTGTCATGTGCATAGCACTTGGGAGCTTAGACTTACAAAACTTTTTTGATAAACATCTCTCCCTTTGAAAATATGGACATACAAACATATAGCGAAATTCATCTCCTAAATCAGTGGACAGGCAGAGTGTGCACTACATATCACAATGTGGTGTGTTCGCATCATATCGACCTTTGTTTACATGTAATTTATGTCATCTACACCGAAACTTACAGAGAGTAATAGCATCAGTTTTATTTAGGGTGAGTAAATAGCTTTCAAATATATGGTTGCCTTTATATATTCTATAATTTGTGCAAATGCGATTTGACCAAACTGCATCTCTCAATTTCTGACCAGAAATATCATTTAGTCTCAGTTTTAACAAAGAATTACTATTTAAGCCAAATCCACTATTTTGGCCTAGCCAAATATTGGATAGACCAGCTTGATTAAATGTGTTTTCAATAAATGTTAACCATGAGGAAGTAAATTCAAAATGTTCATCTTTATGAATGGCAGAAATGAATTTTAAAAGGACATATGAATATTTGCTATCTTTACCTTTCAAAATTCTTGACCAAAAATTAATTATTCTACCCTTCACATGATTCAACATTAAACCCCCGGCGTCCGGTTTCTCCATAAACCATACAGTTTGGAGTATATGAACCTACAGATAATAGGAATTTCCTATGGAAAACTTCAATCTGCTTTATATCTTCATGTCCCCAGACTTCACTACCATACAAAAAGATAGGCAAAATCAAATGGTCAAATAAATGACATTGAATATAAACTGACAACTGCATTTTCTTCGCTTTAGTCATTACTGTATAACGCTTTTCTAGCCTGCACTATTTGCTTTGCCATTGCCTTTTTGAAAGTACCATTATAATTAAACTTTACTGCAAGATAAGTAAATTCATATACCACATCGATTTTTGCATTACCATACGTAAAATTTGGTGTAGCGAATATATGTCGAATACTGTTACGGTTTTCAGTATGTAAAATATTGGACTTGTGTGTCACACAACCTATCTCAGAGATAAATATGGTGAACCAGTACATATACGAAGGGCTTTCTTTTGCAACACATAAAAAGAGTTGATTTTGGGTTTGGCGCTGGTGGCCCATACTAAATTGAAATATGTTATAAACAGTAATATCAATGAATTATAAAGCATAACAAGCGTATAACATGGGATTAATTTGCTTCATTTTATATATTAAACCAACATCCCTAAAAATAGAAGTAGTGATATGACGTATATGTTCATTCCAATTTAGATTGTCATCGATAATGACACCCAACAATGTTCTTGTTCGCTTTCTTTCGAGAGGGACGTTATCTATATTTATGTTGTAAGGAAAAAGCAAGGGCCTAAAATTGATCCTTTAGGAACTCCATATTTGGTAGGCAGGAAACTAGACAAAACACCATTATACATTACATATTGTTTTTGTTACATAAATAGCTCTCAAACCATGACAGTGCAACTCCACGAATTCCATAACAGTAAAGTTGTTTTCAGTAAAAATTGGTGGTCCAGTGTATCAAAGGCTTTTGATAAATCCATAAATACTCCTATTACATGTTCTTTATTGGCCATAGCATTCGTGATTTTATCATATTATTGGACTAAAGCTTGGTCAGTTTAATGTCCTTTTCTAAAACCATATTGATTTAGATTTAGGAAATGAAAAGTATCTAAAAACTTATAAAGCCTATTGTAAATAATTTGTCTAAGATTTTGGATATGCTGGGAAGAATAGAAATATGCGTGTAATTACTCATTTCGTGAGGATTTTCTTTTTTGAAAACAGGATTTACCTAAGCAATTTTCAAGGACTCGGGGCATTTCCCGATATTAATTGATAGATTGAAAATGTGAGTTAAAGGACAAGCGATAAATTGTAGGGTAGGTGTGGGAAATTGGTGACCTTTAAAGCACATTTGCATAATTTACCTAAACATAAAAAATGATACACATACAGAAAGTTTTGTATTCTCTTCTGTAACTCATTCTCTTTAATTGGTATCAAAATGTTGTCATGATGCAACTGATTAATAAGATAACAATGATTAATGGCGTCATCACCAAAGGTCTCTTATTACCTACATGTGTAGGTAATAAGGGACAGTTACAAATCAAGACATTTTAAATACAATTTGAATAAAAATGGGAATGTTATAGTTAGTTTAAACAATTTTTGAAAGAGATACATGCAGCCAATGAACTTACTGTCATTTTGAAACGATTTTAAAACAACTTGGCCCAAAATATTTCTGTAGTTTTTTGTTTACAGTAATAAAGGTGCTTTAAATTATGTTTAAATACTTTAAGAATAATGTTCTGGCAATGCGACTTTTACATTGATCAAACTCACAGCATATAAACAACTTCTCAAAGATAAAGTTAAGTTCTGGTCATGTGATTGCATTGTGAAAGAAAAGGTGTGGAATGGATCAGAAAAAGTTGATCATGTAGCATGTAAGTAATGGTGTGTACTGCAAGGTTCTGGAGTCATCAAAATCATAAGAAATTTGGCCCAATCTTGGTAAAGTAACGAGCACTGTACACAGAAAGATGTATATGGGACTACACAAACGGTGTCGGGGCTAGTACTACCTGATTTCCTTATCTTTCTATGCTCATGACTCAGCCAATATTCATTTTCTTCCAAAATTGTTTGGCACATGACATTTATTTGTAATATTGAACATTCAGTGTAAGTTTCGTTTGATTCTGTGAGAATTCATCTTTTTTTTTTTTTTTTTTTTTTACCAGAACTCAAGTTTATCTTTAAGGATAGATGTAGGAGGAGGCTATTTAAACGATTTGAGACTTTTAATTTGGGAATCTGCTAAATTCGGGTAATTTTTTTATACGCACTGTAGAGATGCGGTCAAATGCTGAGTATAGCTTCATGTAATCATCATTATTTTGTTTCAGTTTTAATGGATGTGTTCAGTGGAAAACAAACTTCTACAAGTTTATCCATTTCATTGTGTCTTCCCAATGCAGAAATGAACAATACTCACCGTTGGATCACTGTGGACTTCTGTCATTTGTTTGGCTGTCATGGATGACGTCCTTATTCTTTAAGGCTTATAAAAAGACGCTCGAGTATGCCGATCTTGGAACGATGTCGGAGTATGACGGAGGCGATTATAACGGAGATAGGTAAAGCATGCTATATCAACGACCCATGTAGGCCACGTTTTGTAAAATTCAAGTGGACTCTGCTAACATTAAAATAAAATTCATTAATTCCTGTTCCAATGACCCGATTCTCTCACTCATAACCTTTAAAAGGGGGATAAAGAAATATAACAGAAATAAATTTAAAAATATATCTTTATATTTGGACGGCAATGATGATGAGGAAGACGATGATGGGGATGGGGGCGATGCTACCTCTCCAACATTATCTTTAGCTTATCTAAATCATTTTGCTCACTATTTACGATTTAAAAATTACCAGTGATTACGTTTTGAGGACATCGGTCGTACCGCAAAACGTACAACTCATCAGGTTTATTTAATAAGCATTCCGAGATCCCTGTTTCTACTTTTTCTTTACGAAGATATTTTGTGTTCCGACCAAGACGTTCATGAATGGATGGCGGTACAGTATTGCAGATTCAATGACATAGTGCGTATTTCGAATTAATCAATTGAGTTAAAGGTGTTGATTATTGTAAAGATAAAATGGGAAATTGAATCTAAACGTCATTTTCTAAACCTGTACCTTTTCAAGCCATAGTCAATTATTCTTTAAACTGCATCATACCCCACCCCCCTCTCCAATGATGTTTCTTAACCCAATCATTGATTGCACGCAGACTGGAGAGACTTTGGATGGAAGAAGTGGCTCTGATGGGTAATGAGGAGGAAGCTTCTATCGTGAGAGTAGCCATTCGCTTTGTACGGACCAGGCAGATCATATCAGCTGCTGTGCTTGTCGTTGCGCTGATGGCGTCTTTCGTCACATCTGTAAGCAGTTAATATCCCTTCTTACACCTCGCTCAAAAATAGTTATTGTAGCAATCGTCTGTATGTCTTGAAGGACATAAATCCATACGATTATAAATTATGGATGAAGTAAGGAACCTATTACCTCATTTGTTTCACGGGCACTGTTTCATGATCCTTGTTATTAATGACGAGTTATGATAACTTTAATAAGCTGATGGCATCCTTGCATATGATTGAATGAGAGTTAAATTGTAATATAAATTTGGCATTTCTATTGATAAGAAGTTTTATAAAACAGGGCCCTTAACAAACTGTATGAATTGAGCTTTATTTATTGGTACTTTCATTCTTTATTCCTTTCTTTCCTCCTCCTCCCCCTCCTCATTCTTCTTCTTTTTCTTCTTCTCATTTGTTTTCTTCTCCTTAATTCTTCTTCTCCTCTTCCTCTTTTTTATAAAATCTATGACTGAAAGGTTTCAACCATTTGAAAAATGTAATCCATTCTTTGTGAAGTCCGTCGGACGTGTCAAATACATTTTTCCGCAACCAGAGTGTTAAAGCAAATCAATACTACTGTAAAACCTGTTAAGTCTAGTCTATTATACGGTACAGTATCAGCAAGTCTTGAAAGCATCTCGTGCGCCCTACAGATCCGGACGCAAACAGACGCATGCAGAAGTAACTTCCTTGAAATTCGATTTTGAAGCATTGACCTCTTATCATTGTATCTAGAGAAGACAACTTAGTTTGCATATCTACGGAAGCGTTAAAGTGCCATTCTACTTGACGACATGACGAGATATTTTATCTTGTCAAGTCGACTTAATATCCATATCATGTCGACATGTAAAGATATTTAACCTACCATGTCGACTTATCAACTTTTATTAGTCGACATGGCGAAATAAATTATCTTGCCAAGTCGACTTCACAAAAATTTCATGTCGTCATGGCGACATAAGTTATCTTACCAAGTCGACTTCTAAAAAAATACATGTCGTCATGGCGACATATATTATCTTACCAAGTCGACTACCCAAAAAGTAATGTCGACATGGCGAAATAAATTATCTTGCCAAGTCGACTTCACAAAAAGTTCATGTCGTCATGGCGACATGTATTATCTTGCCAAGTCGACTTCACAAAAAAGTTCATCTCGTAATAGCGACATAAATTATCTCACCAAGTCGACTTCCCAAAAAGTATATGTCGTCATGGCGAGATATGTAGTGTGACGAAGACCAAATACATGATTGCACTTAACTGTAATTCTTAAAACTGACTCCACGTGATCATTTATGTCGCCAAGACGACATCTACTGTTATTAAGTCGACTCGGTAACATATTTTATCTCGCCATGACAACATGTACTTCTTACGGAGTCGACTTGGCAAGATATTTTTATTTCGCCATGACGACATATACTTTTTGGGAAGTCGACTTGGTAAGATAATTCATGTCATCATGACGACATACTTTCTGAGAAGTCGACTTGGCAAGATAATTTATTTCGCCATGACGACAGATACTTTTTGGGAAGTCGACTTGGTAAGATAATTTATGTCGCCATGACGACATGAACTTTATGCGAAGTCAACTTGGCAAGATAACTTATGTCGCCATGACGACATGAACTTTTTGTGAAGTCGACTTGGCAACATAATTTATTTCGCCATGTCGACTAATAAAAGTTGATAAGTCGACATGGTAAGTTAAATATTTGTACATGTCGACATGATATGAATATTAAGTCAACTTGACAAGATGGAATATCTCGTCATGTCGTCAAGTAGAATGGCACTTTAACGCTTCCGTACATATCATCAAGACTTTTATGGTTATAACTTTTCTGTTATTTCTTTGTCCTTATATTACAAAACTAAAGAAATGAGGAATGCGAATAATTGTTGTTGTCTTCGCGCCCTTCTGCCGAGCACACAAGTCTTGTTAACCTTGATTATTATTATTATAATCATCAAACATCTGGCGTCACCTGTGCCAGGGAGGAGAAAAGCTAACAAAATCACTGTGACTCCGATCGGGCCACCATTCCCTATAATAACAGGTTGTGGTTGTGCAAAATGTGGACCATTATGCAACGAGGTTTCCCTAGATTCCCCCATGTACTCTATGATAAGTATGTGTTTGTAGGCTGTCCTTGTACATAGGTTACTGGAGTACACTGAGGAGGAGGAGGTCGACCTCTGGTACGGCATCGTACTCGTTGTCTCTATCTTCATCCTCCAAATCGTCCGGATAACGGGCGACGTCTTCTCTCGCTCATTCAACTGTCGAACAGCCACACGTCTACGGAGCGGTATGCTGACTATGGCGTTTCGCAAGCTAGCAAACCTTAGGAGTCTACAGCAACACAGTGTCGGGGAGGTAGGAGATCTTGATTGTTCATATTACCAAATTCTACCATAAGATACCTACCAATTTTGCAAAGATTCCAAACTCGTATCTTAATGAACTTATCAATGTTAAGCATTACATTGATAGCATCTGCATAACCTAGGTTCCATCCCCCATACAGCAAACAAATGTTGATCAATTGCAGGTATAAAGCGGTCATTCGTAGCCATACCTCCACCAAGTTATCAAGGTCTCAATGATGCAGATTATTAGTTTTAAACAGCACTTCAAGACCGATATATTCGGACAATTTCCGCCTGTCATCACCCACCTTTCATTCATATTTCCTACCTTTTGCCATTTTTATTGTAACGACTTTTGATAGGTTGAAAAATCATTATTTACCCGACTGATACGTGAGTATTATGACAAATGTTATAGCCTTAACCCAATGAACTTTGTAAATGAGGATTCACATAATTATCTACAGTATACCCTATATAACGCGTCGAATCAGTGATCTACGAGTTACGAGACCACTGCCCTTTAAACACTGAGCCATCCCCCCTGTCCACACACAACATTTTCCGTGATTAGCTATACCGTTTCGCGATAGTTATACAGTTTCGCGATAGTTTTACGATAAAATTGTGTGTGTGGACGCTTACTAACGATACGTCGTATAACGAAACGTCGTATAACGAAACGCAGGTTTGGGCATCGTTTCGAACTAGAACTCAATAAAGAATCACGCCTAATCACGCCTAATCATGGAAGGTGCTGTGTGTGGACGTAACTAGTGTAACTAGTGTAACTAACTGGGCGGGGCTTAACGTGACCTCGAGCGAAAGGAGACCAGACCTCTCATTTCCGCTTCCATTTCATGACCGCAGTAGCAAACTGCGCACCTATACGACATTTTGCTGTAGAGTTTCAGGATTACTTTCTTCTGTGTGTGGACATCCTGGAATTTATACGACGTTTCTTGTGTGTGGACACTCTGAAATTTATACGATGATTTTTTATACGACTTTTCGTTATAGAGTTTCGGGCTAAATTGTTTTGTGTGTGGACACGCTGCATGTCTCCTGAAATGATATGATATTAGGGATTTTTATATTTGCACGACGAGAACGTGGACTGCTCGTGTGCCGGACATCCTTTTAAGGCAATGTGACGTCACTGCCAGTCCCTTAAAAGGACGTCACATATTACCTTAATAAAAGGATGTCACACGTTGCAGTCCACGTTCTCGTCGTGCAAATCTAAAAGTCCCTATTATCTTCACTCCTTTAATCTACCACTTCCAGATTGTGAACATATGTGCCAACGACAGTCAACGTCTCTTCAACGTCTGCGTGGCAGGAAACTTCCTGATCTCCTCCCCAGCCTTGCTTCTAGCAACCCTCATTACAACACAGTTCATAGTCGGAACTGGGGCCTTGATCGGGACACTCGCAACATTCTTGCTGTTCGTCCCTATGCAGGTGAGGGCGTCTGTGCGAACCTTGGGTCAGAGCCATCGACGATACTAGGGCCCGAATTCACAATGGAGGTTTGTCGACAAACCTTGGTTTTCGTACGTCATATGACGCGTTTTTACGCGTTTTTTACAAACCTGGTTTGTAAAGAACAAAAGGAGGTTTGGCGAAACAAAAGGAGGTTTGGCGAAACAAAAGGAGGTTTGTCGACAAACCTTGGTTTGTCGACAAACCTCCTTTGTGAATTCGGGCCACAGAGTTTGGCTAATTTGGTTCAGTTGGTCACAAAGTGGCGTATGTGCGTTTGTTTTGTGCTTGACGAACAAAGCAGTTTTCGCCATTTTGTGCCCAAATCGAACCGGATTGGCCAAAATCTCCTAATGAATGACACTGCTTTGTGCAAAATAAGTTAAAAAAAGCTTCAAAGGGCACAAATAGTGAACTAAATATCACACCTGGAAGATTCCGTACAAAGTATATCCTACGTCATATTTGTTTACTCGCATAATGTTTTTCTTTCATAGGAACCTCTTGATGAGTATGGTTGAATAATGGTGCCGTCAAACTCTATTGGTTTGCATTTGGACGTACACGGACTCGAATACAGGCCAGACCCGCGTACTTTATATTTCCTGAAAAGTCTTTTTCTGCTTAAATAAGGGGAACATCACTTCTATCTTAGGTGTTGTAAGTCACTGCAAAACAAACTAAAAAGCATCTTAATAGGTTAAGCTGAAAGTCATTTGTCAAGTTCACTCGGTAATTAGAATCCTTACACTCGGTATATTTGTGGTAGAAATTCGTACTCGCTCAGTTACTTGCTCTTTCTGTGTCTTGTTCTGCATGACTCATAGGTCATGATTGGAAAGACCATATCGAAGATAAGAATACAATGTATCGAGATCATCGATGTCCGTGTCCAGAAGATGCATGAGATTGTCACTTACATAAAACTGATCAAGATGTATGCCTGGGAGCTACCATTCGCCAAGTCAATAAAAGGTATTTTCATTTTTTTTTTCATTCAGATTTCGATGCATGTCTCTCTCTTTTCGGAAAATAGCATCAGCCATGCATACAGTTTTGCAAGCATCCTTCTGTTTCGTTTTCAAAATTCATGGTGTGCTTCTGGTTTATTCTTTGTGATCGTAGATGCTTATAAGGTCAAACACAAAACAAAACAACCTAATGCTGCCACTAACTTGAATCACACAAGCCTACTTATACTATAGGGTGTGGAGATGGGGATGTAATGAGAAAATATTATTGTCCACAAAACTGCAATAAAGAAGTGATCGTTTAACACGAATGGGTGCAGCTATAGAGAATATAATTTTTCATTTATGGGTTCGAGAAATAATTATCGTTGTATTTTCACCGGTTTAACACTGCCACCACTCATTATTTCTTACACAAATGTAAAGCTTTACGCCGCCAAGAAAAGTCGCATTTGGAAAAGGCGGGAATGTTGCAGAGTTTCAGTCTATCCAACGTTCCCATCATTCCAAGTCTTGCTTCAGTCCTATCCATCATCATCCACATCTATATGGGCAACTCACTCACTGCAGCTGAGGTAATCATTTGAATTTCGCTGTTTTAATTGAATTTGAATTTAATCATTTCGCATGCTTGAATGTATGCACAGGGGGGTCGTTCACATTGCCCCAACCATGGATATTCAATGATAACAATGGACAGGACTGCGGGCCAAGGCGCAGTCTCTCTAAACAGACGCAAAGGCCTAGCACAATGTTTAGGGGGGAGCTGAAGAAAGAAAAAAAGACATTCGGCGTTGATGGAAGACTGGCCTAGGAAATAAAACATCTACCCTATAGCACATGGCTCAACTTAACCTGTGCAGTCGGCCTTATCTGTATTATAAGCTGTTTAACAGAATAATCCTTTATAAATGATCGAATCAGTTGACGCCTTGTGTGCTATGGGCATTACTAAATTGCTACACTAATGTGATACAATACCACAATACTCTTCCAAGCAGTAATAGATTCGTGCATGATTCATACACTTTGATGTTGTTTTTTACTTTAAAATATTAATAACAATAATAATAGTAATAGTGGGTTCTTGTATAGCGGTCATGTCTGTCAGACTTGACACTCCTGGCGTTCCCGATTATTACCCTGGATTTAGCACGGCTGCCAATACGGCGCTCTAGCATTTCAAGGAATGAATTCCTGCCAGGCACCCATTTACATCACCTGGGTTGAGTGTGGCAAATGTAGATCAATGTCATTAGTACCGCGGCGGACTTCAAGTTGTTTTTGTTATTCCTACTTCGAGCATAATGAGTATGTCCGGGTTCGTATTCTGACAGGCTTTCACTCTAGTCTCACTTCTGAACGTTTGTCGAGCTGTTATTGGACCTGCTCCCTTTGCAGTCCGCATGCTGGCTGAATCTACCGTTGCACTGGATCGACTGAAGGTATGGGGGTTAGAGAGAGAGGGGGAGTCCATTATAAGTTTATCATTTAATACACAATGAGAATCACCATTATCAGAGTAAGTTATGATTCTCGGAGTTATATTTTGATTTGCTGAAGACCAACACACAGCTGAGGACCAACAGCATAAAATCTGACTGTGGTCCGACCTAGGATTAATATTTTTAACTGTATTTGCTCATACATGTATCTACATACAAAATGTGTTAAATGTAAAATGTGTATAAAATGCGGAAAATGTGTAACTCTAGCGTAGCGTAGGCCCTTCAGGTGAAGAAAAAACCCGATTGCTGGCTAATAATATATAAGACGTCAGCAGGTTGGGTATTTCTATTTCATCATTCACAATAACCATTAGGAACCTCCATCAGGACAAAATATATATATTTTTTTAAATGGTATTGTAGTTTCTTCCAAATTCATTCGAATAATACGTTTTATAGGTATGAGTACTGTGTGTCATTCAAATATTGTAAAATCGTATGCGTTTAATTGCAGTCAATCATGATCATGAACAAAGCGAAAGCGAATGAGAAGCTTGAAGATAGTAGTGAGAACATGGTTGAGATCAGAGGAGGAGAGTTCGGATGGGATGACATCTCATACAACGAAGATGCGATCCAAGATGACATCACCATGGAAACTCCCTCCGAAGATGAGAACAAAAGTAACGTTATCAACATGAATGATAGCGGTCAACCAGGTATGTTCTTATAATGTAAAGGATCTTCACCAGTCACTTGGATCACGTGGTTAATCCCACCGCTGCCATCATGTAATTGTAGGATCAACATTAGGTTCAAGGTTCATTTATTTCCAAACTCGTCATTATTTTAGAACATAACGAAATCATGCACGTTTTGTACAGACAAAAATGTATTTTAAAGCCCTTTAATCAGTGTTAACAGTAATAAACATGTAGTGTCCAATATGAAGTAATTTAAGTAATACAAATCCTAGGCAAGTTTTTGAATGCCGAGGTGTTAACATCTATCATTCAACATAACGTTAAAAAAGGCAGATGCTATAATCAGGCAGTCGTCACAAGTGGATTTACTCATATAACATAATTAGAAAGAGATCATCTATTACACACAGACTTTAAACAATACATTTTTTTTAAAATTTTCATTTAAGTTGTTTTCACCGTAGATTGTCACGATTCAGCCTTAAACTACCTAAAAAGTGTTTGTTCTAAAATGAAGACAGAAATGGCTTTAAACAGTTGATGTATTAATTTCTGCTGAAGGATTACAAATATCAGGAAATCCAAAATATTATTTTCTTACTCTCTCTCTCTCTTTCTCTCTCTCTCTCTCTCTAGAAGTGATGATAAAGAACGGATCACACAATGCTACCGATTCAAATGGAATTAAAGAACAGACAACTGACGTAAAACAACACGAGTGTAATAGTGTGACTGATGAATTCTCGAATAATATTGTATCAGTACTTTTCGATGTCAACTTTGACCTCCCAAATGTGAGTGTACGGTTCCTGGATCGATTCTTACCTGCCATTTAATCGATATCAATCTTTGCAATTCTCTTGTAACATAAAACATTATGTAGAAGAAATATACGGGGAAAATCTGAATTAATTTTGAATACTGAATGTTACTCAAGCATTATTACACATTCGCTTTTTGATCACAGATGGAGGCCCCTCAGGCCCGTACGCATCAATGTACCTCATTTTCAGGAGTTTGCTCTATTCACAGACTTACCTTGACCCCAGAGGCTTTCCTAGGGAGGGGAGGGGGTCATTTTTGTTGTTGGAAAACCTCTCTTTGGACTTCTGTCGACAAATTTGAATATCTGCACCGTTCCCCTAGTTGGCAAAGTTATAAATTGTGTACAAGGGAAGCTTGGTATTACCATTTTACCAAACTGTGTGACTTTTAAAATAAAGTCCCTGCCCCCAATTGTGCTCGCTTAAATGTCGAGTACCATTAAAACAGAATATAGCCTACGTTTCACAACTTTAGGTAAATGGTGGAGTATTCCAATTTGCATAATAGTCGAATTAATTCTTACAACTGAGTATTTCGCATGGCTAAATGAATAATCGATTTTTCTTTTCTATAACAAATATGCTTTGCCCTTCATCATAATATAAAGAAATTATTTTGAATGCAGATAGTTGATGTATGCATGCTTATGGCAACCCCTTCACAAGCCTCATGTTTTCAAGGAATTTCTCCTCCTCTTTACATTGTAATGATATATGTCATGCTATTTTCAATTTGATTATTATTAATTATTGACGTTTATTGAATTAATCACCCATACATTTAAATGCACAATCGTGCACAATCTTAGGGAAATTTGGTTGGTGTATGCGGATCTGTCGGCAGCGGGAAGTCTTCGCTGGTCAATGCCATCTTAGGTCAGATGGAGAAGGTCAAAGGCACTTGCAAGGTCAGGGGGAAGTTCGCTTACGTTGCGCAGGAAGCCTGGATATTCAACGCAACAGTGCGAGAGAACATTCTCTTTGGAAAACCGATGGACGAGAAGCGTTATGCTATGGTCCTAGAGGCCTGTAGCCTCAAACAAGATCTGACGATCTTAACCAATGGAGATGAAACAGAGGTAATAAACTGGGCCTTTCTTACACAGGGTAGCCACGTCACCATCATTGCTAGGTTCATATCTACATCTAGGTAGAGAAGGAAAACTTAAAGTAGGAAAAACATCTGGATAGCGTTCGAATGACTAAATGTAGTGAGAGAAAGAGAACCTAACATATACCTGTTTTCTTCTTTACATTTCATGTTCATCTTTCAAATCACAAGACCCAAGAGACAAGGTGATGCACGAGAAATAGACATTTAAACATATCAATTGACAAAGGCATTGTTTTGCTTTCTTCAATTAAACATGGCGGTAAAAAATATTGGCCTGTCTCACACTATTGTTTGTGGTATTGTAACAGGTGGTCAACTTTGGAAAAGTTACATGCCCCTTTCTCAAGTTAGCTCATTGATGACTGACAGATGATGTCACAAGGGGAATGAGATCTGGAGGTTTTTTGGGGTGGAGCTTAGCAAGTTTGAAAAACAAATGTTTCAAAAAATATTTAAAAATCTATGAAACAAATTCAGAAGTTTGCATATCAAAATATGACATGTATGCAGGACTGCACACCAACAGGAATACACTTGAATTTCGATGTCATGGGCCCTTTAACCTCCGAATCCAGACCATTCCAAAAAGAGGGAACGATATACATGATTGTTTTTGGGCAGATGTAAGGCCAAAGATCAACTGATGGTTCAAATCAATTCTTGATATGATATAAGCGCTTTGCTCTTAATAAACACTGAACGTTTTTAGCTGAAACTAATTTCCGCGAGTTTTTCGAACTTTATAGCCAGTGCTCTATTTAGCGTAAAATATTGTCAATAGTTTTAGTGCCATCCTATTAAATAGACCCTCACCAATTATTTCATAAGAAACAGATCATGCAGATATCGTGAAAGTATAATTGTGGAGGATATATTCAAAGTGTTCACTTGTCATACGTACATGTATGTCATTATCCTTTCCTTAGATCGGTGAGCGAGGGATCAATTTGAGTGGTGGTCAGAAGCAGAGGGTCAGTCTTGCCCGTGCTGTGTATGCTGATCATGACGTGTATTTCCTAGATGATCCGTTGAGTGCAGTAGACGCACACGTCGGAGAACACATCTTCAAGAGGTGCATCAATGGAGTCTTAAGCGAGAAAACCATTCTTTTTGTCACACACCAGCTTCAGGTAAAGATCTTTAGTTTTTCATACGATCTTTCTTTAAGCTATTCGTGATTTCTCTTCAGAGAGCTTGCTGGTGTTAATTAACTCGGAATATTTTATTATGCAAGAGATGGGTTTTTTAGACCAGTAAAATAGTCATCATCATTTTGAGTCATCACACCAATTGTTTTAATATCTGGCAAAAGTAAGATGGCCGCTGCCAGGTTCCTCTCATTCCATCCGTCGTTCAGCATGTCACAGCTCAGTAGATGGTACATAGTCTGAGGGCCGTCATTCAGCAGGTCACAGCTCAGTAGATGGTCTGAGGGCCGTCATTCAGCATGTCACAGCTCAGTAGATGGTCCATGGTCTAAGGGCCGCCATGCAGCATGTCGCTGCTCAGTAGATGGTCCATGGTCTGAGGGCCATCATTCAGCATGTCACAGCTCAGTAGATGATCCATGGTCTGAGGGCCGTCATTCAGCATGTCACAGCTCAGTAGATGCTCCACGGTCTGAGGGCCGTCATTCAGCATGTCACAGCTCAGTAGATGGTCCATGGTCTGAGGGCCATCATTCAGCATGTCACTGCTCAGTAGATGGTCCATGGTCTGAGGGCCATCATTCAGCATGTCACAGCTCAGTAGATGGTCCACGTTCTGAGGGCCGTCATGCAGCATGTCACAGCTCAGTAGGTGTTCCATGGTCTGAGGGCCGCCATGCAGCATGTCACAGCTCAGTAGATGGACCATTGTCTGAGGGCCATCATTCAGCATGTCACTGCTCAGTAGATGGTCCATGGTCTGAGGGCCATTATTCAGCATGTCACAGCTCAGTAGATGGTCCACGGTCTGAGGGCCGTCATTCATCATGTCACTGCTCAGTATATGGTCCATGGTCTGAGGGCCGTCATTCAGCATGTCACTGCTCAGTATATGGTCCATGGTCTGAGGGCCGCCATTCAGCATATCGCAGCTCAGTAGATGGTCCACAGTCTGAGGGCCGTCATTCAGCATGTCACGGCTCAGTAGATGGTCCATGGTCTGAGGGCCGTCATTCAGCATGTCACAGCTCAGTAGATGGTCCATGGTCTGAGGGCCGTCATTCAGCATGTCACAGCTCAGTAGATGGTCCATGGTCTAAGGGCCGTCATTCAGCATGTCACTGCTCAGTAGATGGTCCATGGTCTGAGGGCCATCATTCAGCATGTCACAGCTCAGTAGATGGTCCATGGTCTGAGGGCCGTCATTCAGTATGTCATAGCTCAGTAGATGGTCCACAGTCTGAGGGCCGTCATTCAGCATGTCACAGCTCAGTAGATGGTCCATGGTCTGAGGGCCATCATTCAGCATATCACATCTCAGTATATGGTCCACGGTCTGAGGGCCATCATTCAGCATGTCACAGCTCAGTATATGGTCCATGGTCTGAGGGCCGTCATTCAGCATGTCACATCTCAGTATATGGTCCATGGTCTGAGGGCCGTCATTCAGCATGTCACAGCTCAGTAGATGGTCCATAGTCTGAGGGCCGTCATTCAGCATGTCACAGCTCAGTAGATGGTCCATAGTCTGAGGGCCGTCATTCAGCATGTCACAGCTCAGTAGATGGTTCATGGTCCGAGGGCCGTCATTCAGTATGTCACAGCTCAGTAGATGCTCCATGGTCTGAGGGCCGTCATTCAGCATGTCGCAGCTCAGTAGATGGTCCATGGTCTGAGGGCCGTCGTTCAGTATGTCACAGCTCAGTAGATGGTCCATGGTCTGAGGGCCGTCGTTCAGTATGTCACAGCTCAGTAGATGCTCCATGGTCTGAGGGCCGTCATTCAGCATGTCGCAGCTCAGTAGATGGTCCATGGTCTGAGGGCCGTCGTTCAGTATGTCACAGCTCAGTAGATGGTCCATGGTCTGAGGGCCCTGCACTCTGCAGTCTGTTGCATAGTAGAGATATCCCCTCCTGTGTATGTTGCATCACTTCTCCCAAAACTAGTACGCAGTCTGTTGAGGCTGCGACATGTGATCCATGGCAGTTCATATCCAGCTGGTAATCTTCCTGGAATTCTATTCACTGAAAAATCACCCACCAAAAATAAAGTCGCGTATCATGCACATCCTTGGCTGCAACTGCCCAAGCTCCATTTATCTGTGCTCATTCTACCAACACCCTGACGGTTGACAAATGCCTTTTCCACTTTGAAATAAACAGTATCGAATTTAAGCCACTCAAGGTTTGAAATATGCCAACCTTTATTAGACCACACGTATATGTAACAGGGAGAGCAAACGTATTGGCCTAACTATGCACAAAGAGAAAACTAAATATATGACTAACTATGACACAGATGAAAACATCGAGATAGAAGGTCGAACGTTAGAGAGAGTGAGCAGTTACAAGTATCTGGGACAAACTTTGAAAATGGAGGACACCACAAAAGAAGAAGTTATGATGAGAGTAAAAGCAGGATGGATGAACTTTGGAAGATACAAAGACATGTTGACCGATAAAAACATACCCATGTCACTAAGAAGAAGAATGTTCAACCAATGCATTCTAACAACTATGACATATGGATCAGAAACATGGTCATTGACAAAGGATCTAGAACAGAAGCTTGTGACTACTCAACGAGCTATGGAGAGAAAGATGTCGCATTTATCTCTGCGAGACAAAATCAACCACAAAGTCATACGCCAGAAAACAAAGGTTAAAGGCATCATGGAGAAAGTCAGAGAATCGAAGTGGAGATGGGCTGGGCATGTAGCAAGACTTCAGGACAATAGATGGACAAATCGTTTAACAGAATGGCAACCAAGGGTGGGAATGAGAAGAAGAGGAAGGCAGAAGAGAAGATGGAGAGATGACCTAACATCATACATGGGAACGGCCGCTTGGACTAGGACAGCTAGAGACAGAAGAGAATGGACATTTCATGAGGAGGGCTTTGTCCAACGTCTGGATGAACTATAGCCTGATAGATAGATAGATATGTAATATTGATAGTAGAGAGAAGTGGCTTAAATTCTACTTAACGAAAAAAATAAGTGCTAAGTGATCCTAATAATTGTATTTCTTCTTGCAGTACTTACAAGACTGTGACTATGTAGCAGTGATGATGAATGGCCGGATCAAGGAACAAGGAAGTCACAGTGAACTCATGTCAAAGAAAGGAGAATATGCTCGACTTATCACCACACACTGCACGTACCTCGAAGATATACTCGAAGAAGAAGACGAAGAAGAAGACGATGAAGACGAAATCTTTTCCTCCAGAACCAGGAAACAATCAGTTTCCATAAGGTATATAATAGATGCAATCCTTTACTCGAATTGGGGAATTGACAAGTATTTTATTTCACACTAGTACATCAAACTATACATTGATACTTTTGATATTAAAACGAAGAAGATGAAGATATATGCCGTATGCTGAAGTGCTGGAGTGCACTTTTTGGCAGAAATGGCAGAATCTATAATTGGGATACCTCAGTCTAGTCTAGATATGGGATAATATATATTGTCAGTTGTTAAAGGTAATGCAAACTATTTGGACATTTTTGAGAGTTAGACTATAGATCTAGACTAAGTAGACCTAGATCTATGTAGCATTTCCCCCTAATTCCTCACAAAATTCTTGTTTAAGCATTGCTGAAAAACACTTAATTTATGATGTCGACATTGTTAGAATTTAGGAAATGACGCTGAAGTCCGAATCTAATAGTAAACATTGGCCTAGATCTACGTTGTCCAGCTCCGAATTTGGAAGTTTGTTTACGCTATCGAGGTCTCTGTTGATAACTGGCGGGTAGCCTAGATCTAGACCTAAATGATCTCAATATTTTTATGGAGAATTTCACGTACCCTTTTGGTGTTCTTGCTGTCAGCAGAATTAATCATGGCTTGCAATTGATCATCATCAAGAAGTTGAAATCTAGAAAGAGTTTCTTCAGCCATTTCGGCCTTGTTTGGAAACTATAAGTAGAATCTAGGCCGGATTTAGTAGAACGATCGACAAATTAAGCTAGCGCGAGCGACCAATTCGCACAAACACAATGTATGGTATCCGCGCTCGCTCAAACCAGATTTTAACACGTGAACCAATGGGTATTTCAGCAAAATTGAACTATTTTCCCGGTAACTGGAATTTCGCCGGGATTTTACTGATTTACTCTAGAACTTTTACATAGGTTTGGCATTTTTCGTTTATTTACGGGAATGGCTAAAACCACGACTGCAATTTCGACCAATCAGATGCCTGGATTTCTTAAGTGATGTATGTAATCCTTACTAATACAAACCAAAGTGACGTCATATATGTTATGTACTTGTGTTTATATAAATTTCATGTATTAAAACAAAACTCCTATTGTTAACGTGAAATGTGCAATATCAAATCTGAGAGTAAAAAGGAACCGAAACAAAAATATTTTGTACTGCGATGGATATAAAAATGTCCATACTCCGTGAGGTTTTGAGAGCAACCTTACAATCATTGTCTTGCAGATATATTTGCCTTAGAAAGCTTTTAATAAATTGCATTATTCTTTTTTCTTGATCGGAAAATTGAGGTGAGGATGAGGCAAATTATCTCTCTCGCCCGTTTCAAATAAGCTAGTCAAACCAGCAAAACATTAGGAGGCGATATAATAACTCATATCGTCCTCTTTTGTGTGTGTTTAATACTACAGAGAGCCTAGTAGACGAATTTCGTTGCCGACGGCGAACAGTAGAAACCAAAGAAGACGAATATCATCGACAAGCACAACAATGACACCAATTACACACCGCAACAGAAGGAGATCATCAACAGCAAGTATTTCGGGTTATAATGACGCAGCTATCGCAATTACACAACGCAAAAGAAGGAGATCATCAACAGCAAGTATTTCGAGTTATGATGACGCAGCTATCGATACTCAAAAAGATGATGGTTAGTTTTATTCTTTTATGATTCGGTAGTTTCTGTCATTTTCTACAGCATTTTTTTTTTCTTCAACTGTTATCGTCATGTGTAAAGTTGTGAGGACCTTTATTCCCGCCTGTCTGGATGTGGAGCGTCAAAAAGTGTGGAGCGTCACACTTTCCTCATAAAAAGAACTTTTGAATTCATTTTGCTGTATGTGTGTTTGTGTGGGTTGGGGTGTGTGCGCGCTTATGTGCGTGTGTCAGTAATGTTCTGTGGTAGTGATGTTCTGTGTTAAATGAACTATGTCCCATTTGCAGGCCAAAAAATGAAAAGGTCAAATTCCAACGTCATTTGAAAGATAATACTAATTTAGAACTTCCCTCAAAACTAAAGCAGTTATACGTAGTCCAGTGAGCTTCTTTGATACCACACCCATTGGACGAGTGCTCAACAGATTCTCTAAAGATTTAGATGAGCCTAAGTAAACTTTCAAACTTTTGAATCGCTTATCATCCAGTAGGTCTGGTTTTGATCAGCAAAAAATAAAGCATAAGCAATGAAACAATACAAAATGCTGGAAATCTTATAAAATAACATGGTCTAGTGTAGAACACGAGATTGGGTCAGCGAGCTCGGTAACTATTGGTGTGTGTTTTTGCTCACTTAACAGCTATTACATCCGTTTTTAAAACAAATTATAATATAGGATTTCCCGGCCAAATTCGCGTGTTTGTCATTCGAATTCATTTGCTTTGCATTTAAGTTAGCGCAGATCGGCTTTGCCATGCCAATTATCATTCAATTTTCCAGTTTTTGTATTTAATTTAGGATTTTTGTCGAAGGGTTTCATAGATCTGTCATTCAATTTAGAAACTGCTCAACTAGCATTCAAATTAATATTCACTTGTCGAAGCGTAATTTTTATCATTCAAATTAACACCTGTCATTCGTATTCGTAATATTTTTATTCAAGTTAGGAATGTTAGGAGGAAGAATTGCAACAAACTTTTACAGTTTTTAAATAATGCAGTTAGAATGCATGATTTGCCATTGGGGTCTAAGCTGTTATTCCATTTATTTATTTTCAGGACAATGCAGATGGGTGTAGTCAAACATAAAGTAAAGAAGGGGCGAAATCAAGGGATATGGCATTTCTGCACGGACATGTTCATATACCCGGGAAAGGTGGGGGTACCCTCAATCGCCCCTTTTTACTACAGACTCGGAATTTTACAAAAGTAATTCACATCGTCTCTTATACCCAGCACACCCCTCTGATTTTCTTAAAGAGTTTCATAGTTTACTTGCCCGCCAGAAGATCGATGGCTAAAGACATGGCTAAATAATGAATCATGTTCAAATTGTTGACTCTAGTCCCTACCCCAGTCACAATATTGTACCCTTCTTCCATAATGAAATTATGATGAAATTATGATAAATTTATGATGAAACATAAGACAAACAACTTCCTTACATGAACATTTACAAATATACTGAGACCATCAGGTCCGTAGATGCAAGTCGTTTTTTCTTCTTAACAATCAAACTTAAATGCTGATGAATATCAGATAAATCTAATAAGTATAAGTGTATAAATGCAAGAAAATGAAATACACATGAAAAAACAATCTTGAAAGAAAAAGAATGAGCTATAAAAAGTGTGTAATAAACGAGAAATGTATATTGACCATCAATTTAAGTGCACAAAGTGCTAATTTGAATGCTACAAATGAATTAGAATGCTAGAAGTACACCATCGCGTTGTCAGACAATCGTGTTGCGCCAAATCGAATGACCAAATAGCGAAAGAAGCACATTGTTCATTAATTTGAATGAAACATACGTAGATTCTAACGAAAATTCCATAGATTTGAAAACTAGAAAAGGGAATATAAACCCGAGATATACCTGACTGCACTAAAACCGTCGAATTTGAACACAAGACAAATTAATTTGAATGACAAACTCGCGAATTTGGCCGGGAAATCCTATATGAAATGATTTTGTTTAATCTCTTGAAGATATTTTTCATCATTACCAGAGTTCATGATTACCATTTGCGAGAGCCCCATGACAACATAGCTCTGCCCTTTTGTGTAGGTATATTACATATAAGTATTACAATTAGTAGTAGTAGTATTATAATTTTCATATGACCATGCTCTCCTAAAAATGACTAATTTCAAGTGTTCAGATGTCTCACTGTATGTACCTTATAAATACAGGTCAGCTCATGACATCAGAAATACGGTGTAGTGGATCACCGACCTGGGATGACTACAGGGGTTACATACAAGCAATGGGAGGCTACATCGCTGCGTCCTCAATCATCTTCACCTACATCGTGGTGATCGGGATGCTAACATTTAACAACTGGTGGCTAGCTTACTGGATAGAAGAGAGTAGCAACCGACCGGTGAGTGCAGACCTCTGCTATCTAGAACATTGGGCTCAGTGGTAGATCAGGGTCTCGTACCCTGAAGGTCCCAGGTTTGAACCCAAGTCCATGCACTAGTGCCGTTTGGAAAGACATCAAACCTCTAAGTCTTTACAAAGCCGCTCGGAGTTGTCTTCTTGTTGATTGCTTACTTGCAAGGATACAGAGTGGCGTATCTAGGTATTAGAGCGCCCGTGCCCATCCTGCCCTCCCCCTAACCCCGTATATACTCCACTGAGCATATATACATGGTTATGCTTTCCTATCAGTCAGGTATTTAAACTGCAGTATCACTTTGTAGAATAAATATATAAAGCTCATAATTTCTGTTGGTGATTGCTACAATAAAATCCAACCCAACTCTTCATATAGATTCTGCCGTCAATTTTTAGCACCAATCGAATTCAAACAAAAAGTCAATTTTGGTCCGACTGAAAAATACAACTCACCACCCCCTCCCCGAACAGATGGTACAAAGAATGGCACCTGTAATTAATGAAACGGATTGTCTTACCCAGCCTTTATAAGACCACTGTGACACTTGTATTGTTCATCCATTATTCATATTTGTTTTACATGACTTTAATACATAGTACAACGAGACATTTGATGAGGAAGCACCATCGCTAGTAAACGACCCTAATCTCTGGTTTTACATGCTGGTGTATGGAGGTTCCCTACTTCTAATCTTCATTGTGGTTGCGATTAAGAGTGTCATCTACATGAAGGTAGGATACTAGTAGTCGTTTACGTGGTTCTATTAATTAATGTTTAAAACATCATGTTAAACTGTTCACATGCCACATACCCCGTAGAAAAGCCAGTGATCGCAAATTACTGTAACTGTAACTAAAGCAAGGAACACTGTCCAATATCTATCATCAAATCAGCTTATTCCACAGAAATTCCTGAAGCGTATGTATTTTCGGAAATTATTCAAACGCCTTTAAATTTACTTCAAACTTTGTACCTACGTTTATTAAAGTTAACACAATATTATGCTCAAGTTAATGCAATGTATTACATTCATGTTGTTGCAACGTTACGTTTAATGTTGAGGCAACATATTTTTAAAATGTTTTGTATTTGGTGTGATATAGTTTTCCTCTTGATAGTGTACTATAGTGTACTGAGTGCTTGTTATTTCAAATCTTAACCTGCAGTGGTAAATTATATCAGATAACCAAGAGCAAGGATATAGGGGTGGGAAGAACTCACTTCTTATTTTCTATAACCTGTGCCGGTATGGACTCGGCAAGCTGACGTCATGTTTTTACACTTGGAGGGACTATTTAAAAATGCGAGGGCCTTTTAAAAATCTTTGTCGGCACATTTTAAAAATCCGAGACCTTCTTTCCCCTTTATTGAGTCTATCGAGAAGACAAAACATGCGAACTTGGGTACGACACTATCTCCCATGCATAATGGTGTTACTACTCACTTTGAAAATAAAAGTGTTTTGTAGATGAATTCGATTATGAACATTACAAGCATGATGTTTTTATAATAGAAGCGTATGTGGAGAAAAAAATTACGAAATAAGGCCACAAAATATGAAAGAAACACAGCTTTCCAAGTAACACTATCGTTAAGTCAAGAACAAATTTGGCAACAAGATAAATTATGATACAGAATGTTTTCACATGACATTATACGTTAATATTTAAAATGGCGTCACACTAGTTATGCAATTGAGAATCATAATTATGTCACCACAAAGGTAAAACCAGATTTATTCTCTATATTTGGTTGTGAATCATCTTCTAAAAGTTAACGTCTCGATGAATATAATTTGGCCGTGTTCAGTTGAACAGCAGTATTTGTTTTAAAAGGATTTTGCCCAGCGAATTAAATGGATGATCAACCCAAATGTTTGGTTAAATCGTTTCCATTGCAATTGAATGTATCCACAAATTATGAAAACAGTTCTTGAAATCCATTCCTCCAAAAGTTTTGCAAAGATGATTTGTATTTTTAATGGACAATGGTCAGTAACTTGCAACCTAACTTTGAATGAAATGCCTAAATAAAGAACTTATCTTCTGTATCACGCAGATATGATTCAGCAGCTATAAGCCTACTATTATAAGATATTGGTCCTGAGTATAGTTTTCATTTATAAGACACTGTCGAAAGATATGGCATTGATAATGTCATTTATTAAGTATGTATCATGTTCCAATTGTTGTCAAATCATTAGCCTCTATCCTCCTCACTTTTGTCATAGCTTACGCTGAAAGCATCGTCCACCTTACACAATAATCTATTCCGAGCAGTTATACGTAGTCCTATGAGCTTCTTTGATACCACACCTATTGGACGAGTGCTCAACAGATTCTCTAAAGATATAGATGAGCGTAAGTAAACTTTCATTATCTAAGGCATGTGAATTTAAAGTTGTGATAAGTTAACTTTTTACAAACTGGAGTTTAGGTTATGGAACAATAATAAAAAAATTAACTTTTAAATCGCTTATCATCCAGTAGGTCTGGTTTTGATTAGCAAAAAATAAAGCATAAGCAATGAAACAATAAAAAATGCTGGAAATCTTATAAATTAACGTGGTCTAGTGTAGAACACGAGATTGGGTCAGCTAGCTCGATAACTATTGGTGTGTGTTTTGCTCACTTCACAGCTATTACATACGTTTTTAAAACAAATTATAATATGAAATGATTTTGTTTAATCTCTTGAAGATATTTTTCATCATTACCAGAGTTCATGATTACCATTTGCGAGAGCCCCCATGACAACATTGCTCTGCCCTTTTGTGTAGGCATATTACATATACGACACTAGGGGGGGGGGGGGGGGGGGCAATCCATTGCTTGGGCTTCTCTATACGAAATTGATATTGATGAGCAGGCCTCGTAACTAGTTATTACATTTTCCAAGGATGTTTCAATTTAGGATTTCCAAGTACATTTAAATGTATTTATCACTCTCATTTTTATTCGCTGACTTTTAGACGCGTAAGGATACTGAATAGATTATCTCAACATAAATCTGATAAACAAAAAGATGTCGAAACTCAACCTAACGTGATTTCAAAAACCTTTTGCATCACATGTTGACAAGTGCGATTATTACAATGACGTATCATGCAATCCGAAAATTTTTTGGGTTGATTTCTCGAAAGATTTAGCGACCGCACTCAAAGAATTATTTTCATTTTCCATTCATAGTGGATGTGATGCTGCCAATCAACATAGAAATGAGTCTCAATTATGTCCTGACGATCGTTGCATCGTTGATCACCATCTGCATAGTATTCCCGTATTTCCTATGCGCCGTCATCCCCGTCATCGTCATCTTCTTCTTCATTCTGGCCTTCTATCATAAGGGCGTCAACGACCTTAAACAGTTGGAGAACGTGAGCCGATCTCCATGGTTTTCTCACATTGGTTCGACTGTAATGGGACTGGCCACCATCCATGCATATGACAAGACCAATGATGTCATCACGAAGTGAGTCTATTCAATCATTCGTTCATTCATTTCAGTTTTGGATAAAATGCAGTCAAATCAAGTCATGCGGCAAAACAATGAAAATACAAAGTAAGTAATATTATTGGCAGGTACTGTATAAAGGAGTCGAGAACACCACAACAATCATTGACATAAGTCCATTCCCTTTGCATGTATTGCAGGTTCGTCGATCTACTGAACGTGAACGCATATCCTTTGATGCTGTTCCGGATGGCGAACCGTTGGGCTGGAGCACGTCTTGAGCTACTTGTTGTTCTCATGGTTACCATCACCAATCTCATGGTTGTTCTCTATCACGGTAAACTGCCGGCGTCAACCGCTGGATTTGCCGTCGCATACGCAATGCAGGTATGTCTGGCTTTTAATTGCATGCACTATATTTCCATGGATCGTATTAAAATACACAATCCTGCCGTTTGGATATGAGCTAGAACTGAACACGTGAAGCCACAGTCGATGATTTCGATGAAGTCATTAGTAAAAGACGCATTGATGCTGGATATCGCGTTTATATAATGTATATCAATCATATCAAATAATTGGTTTTAGGATCGAAATGTACACATCAAGCACCACAGGGACAGACTAATGCCAATAGACTGGTGAAATGAGCGCTTACCGCTCAAGATGGGTCACATCAGCGCAAATCGATGGATAGATATGTAGAACTCCCCTGACGGGGGTCGTACTTTTTAAACTTTACGTTCTCACGAGGAATAATCTACACTATCAAACAATCAGGTTATATAATTAATAACAATGATTTGTTAAAGATAATCAACACAAATCATCAAGGGCTTGTATAATCGGTCGTGTACACATACTAATCATACATGTATATATCTCTGGAGGGAAGAATGCCCTCAGACGGCAAATAATTTAAATTCAAATAACAGTGATCATATTAAACGGAATCGTCTCGAGGGAACACCCCGGAGGTATAATCTGCGCCATGTTCAAAATTGAATAGACTACAACAATATATAATCAAGTATCAAAAACAACAAATGTCAATCATCAAAAATCAAATAAAAAGGATCGTTAATTATTCAGCAAAGCGTTCAATAAAAACAAATAATCAAACCAAATCAGCATTACCGAGGTCAGGCGATGACGATGCTGATGATGGCGACGAAACGATGATGATGACGAAGACGTAGCTAACCGGCGATGATGACGATGACAGCGGCGATGACGGATACAAAGATGAAGACGACGATGATGACAGAGACGATGAAGACGTTAGTCTTGTTGATGAAATTGATGAGACGATCGATCGATGGATGCGATGATGGTCATGAAGATAATGTCAATAATGTGGTGATGACGATGCTGGCGATCATCGTGTCAACACAACACAATAGATAATGACGATGTGGTGACGATGGCGTTCATCGTGTCACTACAACGAAGCAAATGATGGCGAGGTGGTGATGATGGCGTTCATCGTGTCACTACAACGATAAGTGTCGGTGGAAAAGACAGATCCAAGAATATGCTAGCAAAAGCGATTGAAGTCTCTCCACAAATGAAATTTAAAAAGAGTCGAATGATTAACAAGTCACCCGGGAGAGTCGGCGAGTCCGTGTTGGACGAAAATTCGACCGGCACAGTAAACAAAAACACAGTATCGACCTGTGTGTGCCGATACAAATAATCCCTCTGATTTCCACATGGAAATATCAGAATAGAGCCCCAAACGCTGGTATAGCGCGATTGGTCAAAACAAGCGCACAAAATTAATATGCACGTATACGCGCTGAAAGTTACAATAACAAATGTGCATAACAATAGCATATATTAACGAACCAGACAGAACCGGTTGGTACATGTCTGAAAAGCCAGACAGGCAGACTACGCAAGGGAAATTAATTCTCCCTAGCCGCCATTTTGACTATAGAAAAGCAATACGTATTAAAGGTGAAATTCAAAGAAAATCACAAATATGTCAACTAATGGATCACTAGAAACTGGTAAGCTAACAGATGGCCATCGTACAAGTTTTAGGTCAACTACATATTGGGTGATTTATAAAAATACAAATACAACTACCTCCATAGCAGCTGGGATATATGAGAGATTCACCGGAAAAACAACGATGTTTTATTGACGTCACTATATGGACCAATACTGCCCAAGCAGACGACATCCCATAAAGAATGAACATAATTGAAAAGCTATTATTTGTCAAATTATAATGAGTTTAGTGTATATAAATGTAATGGCATGTCAAACCATTCAAAGGGGGATATGACCCGATTCTGATAACTAAACAATTTTGCTTGTAAATACACAGGATAGGGGGTTAATTAAAAATCAAAGAAACCAGATTTTCAAATTGAAAACTCCCCGGAATGATATTAAGGACGGCATTTGTTCCCTCTTGAAACGCCGAACATACCGCGGTGTGTGCAGCTGAAGATACAATGGCGTCTTATTTTGTTTACAAGCGAAAGATTCCTTTTTTTTTTGTATCGCTGCATTTGCCATTAAAATAAAAACCATGCGCGGGGTTTAGAGAGTGGCAATAGATTATACATTTAGCCTGACGGTAGTGAAGTAAGAGAAAGAACTCAAGAGAAGATGAAAACACAGGCACTGAAAATGTGTGAGATGTCATAGAACATCGTCTGCTTGTGCAAATCATGTCCATACTGTGATCTCACATAATCTCAGCAGCGTTCGGAGAGCTCTTCAGGTGCTATGCCAGTGCTGTATTTAAGCGTTTTGTAATGTATAATAATCATTACTTCGAATGTTTCCAAGCATTGAATTTTGATAACCTTGTCGAATCAAAGTTTCAACTTTGCAATAAGGAAAATAAAGTTAGTTTTTAAAATCAATGAATATCTACTTTAAACATATACAAATCAATGCAAAAGTTTAAAATCGTGACATTTGGTCACTACAGATATAATCACCAGGAAGGGCGCCGATAGTCGGCCAAATTAAATAAGGGGGCCGATATATGGGTAGATAAAATCCATGATGCCCCCTATAGAGATAGGCCTAGTGAAAAACTGAAAAGTAAAGCGCCAGCGACAGTACGTAGATCACAATAGCGAGACCAAATAACGGGTATGATATTAATTGGGCTAATTTATGAGTAAATGAAATAATTACCAACAACTTCGTCTGAAACTAATTACGCTGCTCTCATGATGAGATGATTTTGGATATTAAGCAGAAACAGTGTGTGACGTAACTATCAAAATGGTGGTACCAGATTGATCCATTATTCTTTATTACATCTTTTTGTCAACTCCTTATCTCTTTCTCTCTCTTATTTATCAATCAGCTTGATTTCTCTTCCTTTTGTTTACCGTCTTCTGCTCACAGTAGGGTGATCACACTGCCTGTGCACACAGTCTGCCCCGCGAACACACACACACAGCAGTCAGTTGGTAGAAATAGCAGTTTCTGTAAATTTATTTAAAAAAAACTGAACAATATTTTTAAATCTTTATTTCACATATATTTTAAGCATACCTTTAACTACAATTCTGTGTATTTTCATTGTTATGGGCATGTGGGATATATGCTAAATTATTTAATAAGAATATTGTCTTTTCAGCCATGTGTGACATGGCCCGCTGATCGCCCATTGACTCGCACTGCTATTCTGCGTGGTGAAAATGCACCTCAATGTACACTGTTGGTCATAATGGTGGATTTTTTTTTTTTTACCCCAGTTTAGGTAAGGATTTTAAAAATTATTTATTTCTAATAGATCTAGATAATGGCATACATTCTCAGATTGTATTGAATAATAATTTGCGAGTGTTTGTTTTGTGTGACTGCTAAAGCATTTGTGTGCTACTATGCTAATCAGCTAGGGGACGTACGTCCTTAAGTCATAATTGACAGTAATGACGTTTAATGCCTCACAAAAGGGCACTAATATAGCACATCGGAACGATTTTGATCCTGGGGCCTCACAGTAACTAGGCCATTGCTTAGCCACTGAATCATGACGGTACGCAGCGGATGCTAGGGTACGCGGCCGCCCCCACAAATCCAAAAAAACGAAGAAAATGCAATAAATTATCAAAAATTCATTGCACTTTCCCCCGGTCCCCCCACAGGAAAAATTCCTCTGTGTGGCCATGCCTTGAACCATATTGCATGGCCCTACAGAATATTTGTTCCTGTTGGGGGCCGGGGGAAATGCAATGAATTGTTGATAATTCATTACATTTTCTTCGTTTTTGGGGATTTGTGGGGGCGGCCGCGTACTCTAGCAACCGCTGCGTACAATCATGATTCAGTGGCTAAGCATGTGCTATATTAGTGCCCTTTTGTGAGGCATTAATCCTCATTACTGTCAGTTATAACTTAAAGACGTAGGTCCCCTAGCTGATTAGCCTGGTAGCACACACATGCCTTTTATAGCAGTCACGCAAAACAAACACTCACAAATTATTGTTCAATAAAATCTGAGAATGTATACTATTATCAAGATCTATTCGAAATAAATCATTGTCAAAATCATTCCATAAATTGGGGTAAAAATTATTATTCCACCATTATGACCAACAGTGTATAAAACTCCCCTACAAAAATGCAATATCCTCATGTGTTTCACTCATTCAAATCAAATTGTTATTTACACTCAAGGTAGCCACAACTCTACTGGAGTCACCAAACTTTTGGTACTCTGAAATTCAGTCCCTGTGGATTGTTATGGCCTGTTGAAGGGTTTCTCGGAAAATCATCATAAATCCTCAAATCTGACATCTTTTAAATAGCCAAATATACTGTGATGTAGCTGAAAGTCTACAAATTCTTATCATATGATCGGTTTTTCTGAATAATTTGTGAAACACTGTGACGGTGATCCAAGTATTTTTCATCGCCATATTTTATTGGCATTGCAAAAATATTTGGAATTTAAGGTTAGTATTTGTTGTAAATATGATTTATGAATGAATAATTTTAAAAATGCCCCCAAAATGAACAGTTTGACTTTCCTAATTTGCATAATGAGTGCGCGAATATATAATTAGCTGAAATGACCTAATTTGCATATTTGATGAATATTCATGATTTCTTATTTTATTTCAAATGAAATATATTTCCATACCTGTCTGATATACATAGGTTTCACTGATGTATCATGTTCGGTTTTGATTTGATTACATATGCGCATATTAATTAGGCGGACTTAGTTATTTTCACAACTTTTTCCTATCTGCAGATTCGCAAAAATGGCAAAAATGACTTATTTTGTTGGCTTCTGTTTTCAAAACGGTAATAGATGATACCAGAAAGATGATATTTTAGTGTCTGATAATTTAATTTATTATTTGTGTCCAAGAAAGTGATGAATTAAGTTGTCAACTTTGTCGAATTTTGCCATTTTTGCCAATTTGACCATTTTTGGCAGGTTTTTCGGTCATTTTGCGATTTCAAAAAAATGGTATAAAATCCCAACGCATTGACCGATTTCAATTCTGTTTTTTGAAGCTTTCAGCTTGAGCTTGATCATTTGCAATCATCATATAACATGTGTTTGTTGTACTTATTTTTGGTGTGCTATACCTACTCACAGCTAACAGGAATATTCCAGTTGACAATGAATATGCTGACAGACACAGAAGCACGATTTTTTTCTGCTCAAAGGATTATGCAGTATATAAGGGTAGGTCTATGTTGTGAGTACAACATGCATTCTCCCCCTTCCCCCACACAACACCACTTGAGTTGTAGATCTTATCCCAAGTACTTTAAATTATCATTTGGAATTAGAATAGTTTGATAGCTTTTATTGAGACTTAACAGAACATGATTTAGATATTACGATAAATATAAATATTCATCTATGACGTGTTTTTTATAATATCCTGTGAATTCAAGTTATCGCGCCTTAACATGCATCAACTGACCAATAAATTATAATAATCTGTAGTTGATTTTCTCCTTGACTTTTAACTTCATGCAGAAACGTCTGACCATGTAGCATATAAGCCCCAAATCTAGTGTAAGCTATCAAAATTTACAAAAGGAATTGTCAGTTTCCTCCATACAGTTTGTATTGCAAGAGGTACAAAATAAAGCTACAGAAAATACTACACAGCTGGGATAAATTGGGAGTTAATATATTCCAAAGCTATAAGATTAAATTCGAACAAATTTACTCAAAGGAATCTAAGGTCCCATGCACGCACAAGAAAATGTTAAACCCTCATTAGTACATATTTTATTGTGGTTAGAATGTATATACATGCAGAAAATACAGATAACATCTGTGGCTTTTTCCATTTTCCATGTTATGTTGAAAATTAATTATTTTGTCTGTATTTATATATTTATTTATGTACATGTATATCACCTTTAAATGTTCGAAGTCAAATTTTATGTATTTTTTTACATCACAATAAATTATCTTGAATCTTAAATCTTGAATCTTGAATTCTTTCAATTGTACAGGACATTAAACCCGAGGCTCCTGAAACCATCAAGTCTAGAATGCCTGAGAAAGGCTGGCCAAGTCGAGGGGAGATCCGACTACATGATGTCGGAATGAGATACAGAGAAAACCTTCCGCTGGTTCTCAAGAATGTAACGTGCACTATCAAGGCAGGAGAGAGGATCGGCATCGTGGGGAGGACCGGATCAGGTGGGTACTTCCACCACTTTGGAGAGAGTGGTGAAGGAGGAGGAGGAGGAGGGGGGGGGGGGGGGTCGAGATAGGGGGTAGCTAAAACCATTACGTTTGTCTGTGGGAGAAGACAAAAATAGATGATACTGGTTGTAGTACTAGTAGAAGTAGTAGTTACTATAGTATTAGTCGTAGAAGAGGAGAAGTAGTAGTATTAGTAGTTATAGTGGCAATTACTGTAGTATTAGTCGTATGTGTAGTAGTGGTAGGCCTAGTAGTAGTAGTAGCAGTAGTAATAGTATTAATCGTGGGAGTAGTATATAGTGGTAGTAGCAGCTATTCGTGTAGTAGTATAGTTTTAGTAGTAGTAATTAGTAGTAGTAGTAGTAATAGTTATAGTAGTATAATAGTAGTAAAGTAGTAGTATTGTTTATCTCTGGCTGTCTCTTTTAAGCTTTTGTAATCTCTTAATAACAGCAATCGACAACCAGTCCTTTGATTGTTGTTGCTTATATGTATTTAGACATGTGAACATTTTACGTCCTTTATAATTCATAAAATGATCCATCATAATTTATGTTGATACTATGTGATGTCTAACTTGAAATGAAAAGGATCAGTAAAATAAGTAGTATACTAGCAAAGTTTAGTAGTAGTAGTAGTAGGAGTAATAACATATATTGGTAGTAGTTATTTTACAGGTAATTATGAATAATTCATTTCTGCATTGTTATCTTGTGATCAGGGAAGTCTTCTTTGAGCGTTGCCTTGTTTCGTCTAGTGGAAGCTGTTAAAGGAGCAATAACTATCGATGATGTCGATATATCGGAACTAGGTCTATTTGATCTGAGATCTAAGATGTCCATTATTCCTCAAGATCCTGTCCTATTCATCGGTACTGTAAGGTAAGAGTGATCACCACTCGTCATATAAATATCTTCTGGACGAAAGCGTCATCGATTGTATTACTATTCTCAATAAGATCAGGTAATAACGTCCCAGTAACAAATGCATCGTAGTTTGTTGTGTTTGTAACAACTAACCTGACATAGAGGGCCTGGCTCCTCGGATGTAATCGGACAGTCAAAGCGCCGCTATCTCGGCTGTGAATACGACATACACATCACAGTAATCTCTTAGTCCCTCATCACCATTTGATTCTTGTGTTAGCAACATAACATAGCTCTTCTCGCCTTTAAACAAAAGTAATTTCCTTCTCCAACCTTACATCTTTTCATTATGTTATATTTTGTAGTCATGATTAATTAACGCAACTCGCCAATTAAGTCTTCTCTGACATTCACGACTTTCACGAATGGATGTTTAGCAACAAAGAGGTATACTTCCTAAAACTAGTTCTCCTCAAAAGCAATAAAAGGGATAGTTTGGGAAACCTTTTGGAATACAATTATATTTTTACATTAGATCTTCTGTAACGCGATTTTGGGTTCCTTCTTCTCTCATATGTATCTCTCTCTCTCTCTATCTATCTAGGCTATACCTGTCTGTCTTTTTAGCGCCTGCTTTTGTTTTTAAGTGGCCCAACCATTGTGGAGAGTGTGTGCAGCGCTTTATAACTGCAAGGAAAAGGCGATATATCAAATATCTTTTGGATTGGATTGGATTGCTTCTTTATCAAGTTTCTTGTTTCTGTTTTTATGAGATGTTTTGTTAAAATTGAAATATATTTTTCTTGTTTATTTAGATATAATTTGGACCCATTCGGTGAAAATAATGATGCTGATCTGTGGCAAGCATTAGAAAAGGCCTACCTGAGGGAGAAGGTTTGTACTAGTTCCATATCTTTTAAATTTTTAACTATTTGAGTTCCTGGATCGCGAAGCTGAATACATAGACTACATACACTAGATATCAAGTTTTTCTCCCTTTTTGTTGAAGAGAGGCATTACATATTATAAGCATCAATGAACTGATGAGTCAGCGTTTACTTCAAACGTGTCTAAGTTTATTATTGATTATTTCACGTAATGAAATGTAGTATATAGAACAATATACTAAAATAAACATACCAATATACTTTTTTTACTTGGTATTAGGGCATGTCTACACTCTATCATTGTCATTGTTTATTAAAGCGGATTAAAGCGGAAAACAAAATTGTGAATGCGCCGTACCTGTGATGAATGTGAGCTATACCAAAAGAATATACTCTGTGAACTGGAGTGTATTTGAATGTCAACGACCCTAGACTAATACTCAAACATCACATTAACGTTATTATTATTATCATAGGAGCCTTTTATAAGTTATAATGTTCCTTTTTTTTTAAATTCAAAATCTTCAGATTAGTTCTCTAGATGGCGGTCTCGATGCTCCTGTTGCAGAAGGAGGAGATAACTTCTCGGTTGGTGAGAGGCAGTTGATGTGTATGGCGAGGGCACTGCTCCGGAAAAGCAAGGTGGGAAATTCAAACTGTGTTGTGCGCTCGCCAATCTACCATCAATGTTAAAACGAGAGTATGTAAACTTGTCTGAATTTGTAGTCCGAGCTGCTTACAATTTCACATCAAAGCAAATAAATATAAACAGTTCATCTTATTAAAACATTAAAAGGGAGTTTAGCCTGAGAGACTACGTGTCTTTCCCGTGGCCTGATTCGGGCCAATACGGACGACGCGACCGCAGCAATCACGTGCTTGCAACACACGCGAAACCGAAGCGTGAGGAGAACTTCGGTGAGTTTCGCGAACGCTGACCATGTATAGATGAAGTCGCTGACTACCTTTAATCAATTCGTTTTCGGGCAGTTGTCCAAAAGAAGACGTAGATGGCGTTTTCCAGTATTTCCCAAGCTATACTCCCTTTAAGATGAAGGCTAATAATTGATTGTCTTATCCACATCCCCTTGGCCTTCTGTTTAGTTTCTAGCCGCTCTTCCTCTCCCTTTATTTCTCCCTCTTTTCTTTTACATATTTTTCTTTGTGTACGTCCTTCTTGTTTCTCAATATCCATCTCTCTCTCTCTCTCTCTCTCTGTCCTTTTCTGTCTGTGTCACAATCTTCGCTATTTCACTTTCTGTCTCCTTTATACACGTTATTCTTTTTCAATTTTTCTTTTTCTAGTTCCAAACTGAAAACAAATTACATTTCCGATGCTCTTTCAGATCCTATTCTTAGATGAGGCGACTGCAGCCATTGACACAGAAACAGATAGCTTGATACAGCAGACAATACGAACAGCTTTCAATGACTGTATCACACTCACCATAGCACATCGACTCATTACAGTACTAGACTCAGATAAGATTCTAGTCATGGATGATGGAAAGGTAGTGGGTTTTTCCTCTCAATTTATTTTCTTGTGTGTGTGTGTGTATTTGTGTTTGTTCGTCTTCCCTTGTTGTTATATGAATAGACGAAAATTAGGAACCGAAGCTTAAATGGAAAATAAGAAACATCAACAACAACAAAAGAAGGAAATAAGCTACCACCTCCCCTTCCCTCTTCACATTTTCGGATCTCGAGAGGGGTGAAATCCCCGAAATAAATATCTTCCGTGCAAACATTACTGTCAGGATTATTTATTAGCACTCCAGCTGGACGCCTTTTACGGGCTAATAGAACTACAACGACTTTAATTTTCCGGAGTACCGATTGAAGTGTTACATGTTTCTGTAAATAGAAATATTAGGTAAAGTTCAATACAGATTTGGTTATTTTACACATCATCAATACAGAGACTAGAAGCATTTTGCAGTTTGCATGTATCAACGAAGTTAGTTTACCCTATTGTATAGATTTACTCAAAATGTGGTTAATTCAATTTCAAAACAAAACGAGGAGAGCCGGAAAAAAGGGAAAGAGGAGGAAACATGAAACTAGAAATTATTTTCATTTAGCCTAAAATATCATCTTCATATTAAAATTCATGTGTCATATATGTTCTGTATGTTTGTCCATACCCCCAGGTTGCAGAGTTCGACTCGCCCATAGCTCTACGGGCTAACCCAAAGTCTATCTTCAGGGGGATGTTAGCCGCAGCTGAATCTCAGAACACCTAGCTCAAGAGTCTATCCAGGACAGATGACGTCAGAGCCGGTCTCACTCCGCCAAGGCAGAAACCAGCGACTGAGAAAGATGTTTAGAGCTTGACGTATTATTATGGTGCGCTATACGAATGCTGCATATTAGTCTAAATGTTTGTACCTCTGAAATCTTTTATTTCTGCCATAGTTTTATATTGACTTCATATGTTTTAACATTCATTGGACAATTGTGCAACATGGTAGCCATTCAGGCAGACAGTGTCATGGCTGAATCTGAGAACAGCTAGCTAATGACAAATGATTTCTTTTTTTATTAAACAATAAGATTGCGTAATTGGCAGTAGTTAAATCATAGAGGTATTACAAATGGAGTTCGAGCTCACTAAAATAAATCATACATTTGACAGAATTAAAAGGATGCTCAAATGAATCACTGAAGTGCTTTGATTCTCGATGTCGGAGGTTTCACGTCGCCGAGGTAGACAACAGCGATTGAAAAAAGATGTTTAGATTTGAAAGTATTATTATGCTCAATTAATGATGAATCAAGAAGCACAATAAGTCAACATGCAGTTGCATTATAATCATTTATAGTAACAAAGCCTCAAAGTTGAGAACTTCTTGATATATAAAGCCTAGGAAGTGTCACAAACATACGCTTTTATGTGCAGAGTTCAAGTCCCTTTCTCATTCATTCCAAGCACTGTAATTCGTTATTTCTATCATTAAAGCTTATTCTGCCAAATTAAACATTTACTATTAGTGCCCTCACATGCCCACTCGAGATATTTACATTTAGTCTGGGATCCCGGCCCCCCCCCCCCCACTCAGTGTTATTTAGGGTACGCATATGCGTGTTCCAAGCGACCCCCCCCCTTTTCAGCAAAAGTCCGGTGTGTAAAGTCAATACGGGTCGACCTTTTTCTTTTGTTATACAAGCTTTTTTCAGCACCCCCCCCCCCCCTTTTAGCAAAAGTCCGGTGTGTAAAGTCAATACGGGTCGACCTTTTTCTTTTGTTACGAAAATGACATTTTGGTAACACGCATGGGGTCCGTCCGTTCTTGGAGTGGGGGGGGGGGGGGGGGTCTGGGATGTTAGGGCAATATAGGGGCAGTTAGATGCACCCCCCCCCCTTTTTAGCAAAAGTCCGGTGTGTAAAGTCAATACGGGTCGACCTTTTTCTTTTGTTACGAAAATGACATTTTGGTAACACGCATGGGGTCCGTCCGTTCTCGGAGTGGGGGGGGGGGGGGGGGGTCTGGGATGTTAGGGCAATATAGGGGCAGTTTGATGCAACTTCTAAAAACCCAACACTTTGCCCAGTGTTTCTTAGTGTCTCTTCGTTGTGCCATATGAGGCTATCTGAATGTTTTCATCACCTGCATGGGAAGTACATGTACATATTTGTCATGCCTTGTGTGGCGGCACAGAAGCTTCTTTTTCCTTCAAAGACAAGCACTTACAGTAACTCCAGCTGTATAACCTCTTTGGTTGTATAACCTTTCGTGCTTATAACCAGTACAAGTATACGAGTACATGCCATTTTTATCTCTGACATTTTCACCTCTAGAGTTTTTACCTTTGACATGTTTACCTCTGACATTTGCTTACCCCTGGCATTTTTTTTTAACTCTGGCATTTTTACATCTGACATTTGTACATCTGACATTTTTACACCGACCAGTATACATAACACACGCTCCTGATGTACGAATTGTTCTTCTTCTAACTTTGAGTCAGTTCGTCAATTTATAATTGTTTGAATTAGCGTATGCAAGATCATTTGTTAGGCTCAAACTTCAATAAACAGGGTATTCATGGCAATAAGATCTCGAGTTTGTTCAGATGTGTGGAATGTAGACTTTTGTTAAATACATGTAGGACATAACTAATTTGAGTGTGTTTAGATATCCAAAATTCTAGCCAGCTCAAAAGCTCAGGACGATAATTTTGAAAATGCGAGCAAGCATTATGAAGTGGTGCAGCAAATACAATGCCAAGGCTGTTGTTTCACTCTCCTGAGGACCCAACAGGCTAATTATGATGTTGTTTTGTTGTTCTTGTTGTAATCAAATTTAATGTGTATGTTTTTGTTATGTGCCTCGTTACGAATTGCTATTTTTTCATTCATCTGTTACGAAAAAATTGTATTTCGATATTCAGCATGCAAATTGTACATATAACGTGAGGTAGGATGAGCTATAATGTTTGTCCAACCTAGCAACAACTAATTATAATCGGTCAAACTATAAGCCAGTTCGTAATCGCTAACTTTGCATGGACATATAATGGTCATTTGTACAAAATGTTAAAACCCACCGAGTAATGAAACACACTTAGACCTAAAGCTGGATACGTCGTGCTCATTTAACTTATGTGATTATAATTATGATGCACAGGCAGTACGTTATGTGGAACACAGGTGGAAATATTCTTATCATGAGGGCAAACAGAAAGTATTCATGAAGAACATCCATGCCTTTGGCGGTGATTATTTTGAAATGCACAATTTGGGACTTCTCCAAGTTTAAAATATCTGTGGATAATCCGGTTCAATTGATCCGTGTGCTAATAACGAACTGGTCTATTTAGAGACGGTATCATATCACAGGTTAGTGTAATAATTATTTGCTAGGTAAACTTATACTTTAATTATATTGTATTTTGTATTACAAATAAAGAAGGTCTTACTATGCAACCATTTTTGGAAGATAATGCCATCCACTATTAAAAGAAAAAGTACTAGTGACTGATAGATATTAAATTGTAAATACAGTACTTTTTTATATTACTTGAGTCAAGTAATCTATTTATTTGGATGGTTGTGTATAGCCTTAATTAACATTATCAATAATGCTCACTATGTACAGCCAGAATTCTGCTAATGTAACTTCGACTGAATTGTGGCGGTAGGGTAGTAAAACAGTGGCTGTATGGTAAATGAATGGTGGTTCGTATGGTATCAGTAGTAGTAACGGTAAATGAATGATGGTCTGTACAGGCTCAGTGATAGTATGGTACAATAATGGTGGTATGTATGGTCTCAGTGGTAGTTTGGTAGATGAATGGTGGTTTGTATGGTATCAGTAGTAGTAGCGGTAAATGAATGGTGGTCTGTACAGGCTCGGTGATAGTATGGTACAATAATGGTGGTATGTATGGTCTCAGTGGTAGTTTGGTATTAAAATGAATGGTGGTTTGTAAGGCACCAATGTAAGTATGGTAGATGCATGGTGGTCTGTATGGTCTCAGTGGTAGTATGGTACAAGAATGGTAGTATGTATGGTCTCAGTGGTAGAATGGTGTCTGTACAGGCTTAATGGTAGTATGGTAAATGGATGGTGGTCTGCATGATATCAGTGGTAGTATGGTAATGAATGGTGGTCTGTGTGGTCTCAGTGGTAGTATGGTACAAGAATGGTGGTATGTACAGGCTCAGTGGTAGTATGGTAAATGGATGGTGGTCTGCATGGTATCAGTGGTAGTATGGTAATGAATAGTGGTCTGTATGGTCTCAGTGGAAGTATGGTACAAGAATGGTGGTATGTACAGGCTCAGTGGTAGTATGGTGATGAATGGTGGTCTGTGTGGTCTCAGTGGTAGTATGGTACAAGAATGGTGGTCTGTGTGGTCTCAGTGGTAGTATGGTACAAGAATGGTGGTCTGTGTGGTCTCAGTGGTAGTATGGTACAAGAATGGTGGTCTGTGTGGTCTCAGTGGTAGTATGGTACAAGAATGGTTGTATGTGTGGTCTCATGCAGTGGCAGTATGGTAATAAATGATGGTATGTATGGTCTCAGTGGTAGTATGGTACAAGAATGGTGGTCTGTGTGGTCTCAGTGGTAGTATGGTACAAGAATGGTGGTATGCATGATATCAGTGGTAGTATGGTAATGAATGGTGGTCTGTGTGGTCTCAGTGGTAGTATGGTACAAGAATGGTGGTATGTACAGGCTCAGTGGTAGTATGGTAAATGGATGGTGGTCTGCATGGTATCAGTGGTAGTATGGTAATGAATGGTGGTCTGTATGGTCTCAGTGGAAGTATGGTACAAGAATGGTGGTATGTACAGGCTCAGTGGTAGTATGGTGATGAATGGTGGTCTGTGTGGTCTCAGTGGTAGTATGGTACAAGAATGGTGGTCTGTGTGGTCTCAGTGGTAGTATGGTACAAGAATGGTGGTCTGTGTGGTCTCAGTGGTAGTATGGTACAAGAATGGTGGTCTGTGTGGTCTCAGTGGTAGTATGGTACAAGAATGGTTGTTTGTGTGGTCTCATGCAGTGGCAGTATGGTAATAAATGATGGTATGTATGGTCTCAGTGGTAGTATGGTAAATGAATGGTGGTCTGTGTTGTCTCAGTGGTAGTATGGTAGATGAATGGTGGACTGTATGGTCTCAGTGGTAGTATGGTACAAATATGGTAGTATGTATGGTCTCAGTGGTAGTATGGTAATGAATGGTGGTCTGTGTGGTCTCAGTGGTAGTTTGGTAGATGAATGATGGTTTGTGTGGTCTCAGTGGTGGTATGCTAGATGAATGATGATCCGTGTGGTCTCAGTGGTAGTATGGTAATGCATGATGGTCTGTATGGTCTCAGTGGTAGTATGGTAATGAATGGTGGTTTGTATGGTCTCAGTTTGTACATGTATCGCATAAGAGGATATAAAAGTATATTTAGCTACACTAACAGACACAAGACGTTAAGGAAGAAGGAGTATTTTTTTTTATTTTTAAAGGACTATTACACAAAAATATCCACCCATTTTAAATACCGCGAAAATCTTCCAGTAAATTTCGCTTTTATTGTTAGTCGTTGTCTGAGAAACCTCTCTCTTTTTCTCTCTCTCTCTCGCTCTTTCTCTGACTATCCCTTTTTAATTGCAGTTGTTTGGTACTTTATGTATGTATGGGTAGATATTTATGAACAATTTCTTTTTTCGCAATATTTCCAATGATTATAATTTATTATCATTATCACTTTATTATTATTGTTGTTGTTAGTAGTAGCAGTATTCGCAGTATTAGTATTATAGTATAGTATTAATGACTGCTTTGAGAGAAATAGTTGTTTTTATACGCTCAAGGGGAGGTTACAATTGGGATATTGCCCGAGGCTGGTCCTGACAAACAACTAGAAGACTCATCTCAAATAATTGAATGATACAAATGCTGAGTTTGCAACACTATCAATTTTTATTAGTAATAATTATTAACGTTGTATTCCTGTATTCCTATTTATTCTATTAGCAATAATAGTAAAGTACGTATTAAAAAAAATGTTATTGTATGATTATTTCACAATAATCCCATAATATATCTTTATAGTTATGTTGTTAATCGCCATCATCGGTATCACGCATATTTATGCACGTTGTACAGGGACCTGTTTCACAAAGCCTTATTTTTCAATGACTAATGACAAAAATCAGTGACAAATTTGCCGATAACCAATCAGAAACAAGGATTTCAGAAGCTTATAACAAAAACTGTCATTTGTCACTGATGACAAGTTTTGTGAAACACCACAAGCATAGAGATGGCATATAGAGTTAAACCCCCCCCATCCCCCTGCACCTATTTATTTTACTAAAAATAAAAAGTAAACAATATATCTATTAGAATGTTATTGATTGATTTATTATTTTACCATTCAACCCATAATATATCTTAAAGTGACTCGGAAACATTATTCACATGATAGACAATGGTGCTACGGTAGTGACTTTAATACTAGATGTACAATTACAAATAATATACAAATTTGAGTAAAAACAGACCGTTATTAATGATAACAATCGGGAAAAACTGATCTGATCGATTCCTTAATTCTCCTGAATATATTGTAACAGGGTGGATATGTGCGCTTTACAAATATCTAATATTATCATTGTTATTATCTAATTACATTTTAGATGAATGTACATCGTCACAAAGCAATGAATTGGCTCTATATGCCATGCCAAACATTATAGTGTTGACAGATTTATTAAAGCCTGTCTTTAGGTTTTTTCATAGAAAAACGGTTTGGAAAATTCAAAAATGGTTGGGAGAATTTACTGAATAGAGGGTGTCGCACGGTGAGGCCCTCAAAGAAACCATAAATATCTTTGTGGTATGAGAATTGTTTCAGGATCTGTTTTCATGTTAGAGGGTTAGTACAGTAGAAGGAATATAATAAGTGACATTTCATACACAAATTACGCATTTTTTTGATCAACCTTCAACAATGTTAACGAATCACTTTAATAGTTATATCGTAAATTGCCCTTATCGCTATCACACATATAATATGTTCCTCGTACTCCTGTACATAATACCCTCAAAACTCATTCAAAGTTGCAATTTGTGCGTGAAAACTACATTTTGGTAGCACCAAATTCTACTATTTTCATTCAATCATGCATGAATTATGATTTATAAGTTGAGCATCAAATGAAATAGTAGTAGAGCTTATCATAATGTATATCCCTTTAGGGAAATTATTCATTATGATAGAAAATTTCTGCCATGATGGTTTCATTTCTTTTTTCTGGGACACACTGTATATGCAGCACTATTCAGCCTCAAATTTTCTCTGAATCACGTCGGTGACTATAAATGAGTAGACATTGAAGTTCCTGGATGTAAAGTTTACATTGCATTAAAACCGCCAAACATTCATACCTTTCTGTCATGAAATCCGGTTTCGTTTTTTCTTCTTTCTTGGACACACTGTTCAATAAACGGTTGGTAACAATTTTGAAATGACATATCTTGAGCCGACTTGTGGGTGCAGAAGGAAAATCATCAGAGCGATTGCTACATACATGACAGTGGGTAAATGCTTTCACCCAGATCACTTGTTAGCTTTAATACTCCACGGTCATCTAACTGCAGACAGAGATTCGATCCTTCGGCGTGCTAAAAGGAGTCGAGCCCAACGTGTAAGCTCTTAATGAAATGCTTGATGTATGCTTTTATCCTGGCATGTAGGTCGTTCGATTTGAAATGGATTTTTTTTTTATTGAAGAAAATAAATATTGGATTGTTCAGAATGCTAAGGGGTCAAAACCAACATACATGTATACGCTATGAATGACGTGCTTGCTCTATGCTTTCGTCAAGGCAAGTCGTTTGTTCTGAACATTTTATTGAATAAGATAAAGACTGGGTTGTTTAGCATGATAGGAGGGACCAACTGAACACTTAATAAAGTGTTGTATGCTTTCTTCCAGTCAGACCTGAATGTCACTCGTTCTGAGATTCTGCTGGAAGGACCATCTTGCTGAAGATAGAGGTCGGATCGCTCAGGAGGTCGGAAGGAGAATCAAACTCAACAATCTACAAGAGAAACGAAACAAATCGTTATAAATCTTTTGGAAGTCTCCTATTCCTGAGAGTAGAAAACGTACTGAATCAAAAGCATTACTTCTTATTTGACAAACTGGAATAAACACGCAATTTACACACGTAAATTAACTAAGGGTAGACATAGTTATTGTGCTCAGTGGTGGATATGGACAAAATTTGCTTATCAAAACTTTTTGGCATACACTTACATACATGTGCCTCAACCCTATGTCTCCATTATTATATTTTCCTTGTCGGACATGCATTATAATTTCAAATGTTCATTTGCCCTCTAATAAGTCATGTGAAAACACATTATGCACACACTAGTGCAAATAATTTTCCTCTATCCACCAAAACTTAAATGGATATTCTAACAAGCTATCAACCTCCCTCGTGAATGCTGTGGTTTTATGTTTTTGTTTGTTTCCATTACTGTTTATAAAGCATGAGTGTGCTTGCAAGTTCTTAACCAGGCGATTGATGGCTTCAAATCCTCTTCTAGGGATTTGGTATGAAGGACTAATGCCTTATACCAAATGGACAATAGCGCATCGACTTGGTTTCGAACCCGGGATCTTTCAGTTACGAAAGCACTGCTTTTCCAATGGGCAACTCCACTACACAAAATCAGAGCTTATAAAAGTCAGACAAAACAAATTACCTTTCCATCATCCATGACTAGAATCTTATCTGAGTCTAGTACTGTATTGAGTCGATGTGCTATGGTGAGTGTGGTACAGTCATTGAAAGCTGTTCGTATTGTCTGCTGTATCAAGCTATCTGTTTCTGTGTCAATGGCTGCAGTCGCCTCATCTAAGAATAGGATCTGAAAGAGGAATGGTATTGATTGTTACACCTACATAAATAACTGAAAAGGTGATATGTGTTATTTTGTTACCACGGTGATGATAACCAGGATTTGTTGTTGTAATTTTTTAGATTTTTCCGAGGTAAGCATGATTTTCTAATCCAATGGTAGAAATGACCACTGAGTGCTATGTAGATGGTCGTACGTTGCAGGAAGTACAACAACAGAAAAAACAATTTCAATCAAAGAAGTATAGCTTCATACTCCACCAGATGAAGGGGAACATAGACAATATCCCAGGATTGCAAGCTAGTCAACACAAATTACATAGCTTATCACGGTATCGACTCCTTTATAATAATGGTTTGAGAAAAAAAAGAACAGCATAGCATGTTTACGGTGCCATGTTGTTCATCGGATGAATAAGATAAACATGTACACCTCATTACGGCATAACCCAATTCCCTTTTATAATCAATCCATTCTCTCAAAACAAATCGTACTAGTTACTAAAGCATCAGATAAAAAGAAGTCATACCACATCAGCATTTACAACCTATGTCAAGAACTAATTTACAGAAGGTGCCCCCCCCCCCGTATTGCTTGTTGTTCCGAAAACTAAGAAATCATGGGGGATCGGTCATTTGCACATGCAGGACCTCACCTATGGAATCAATTGTCAAAACATATTCGTTATATTTCAAGTGTAGATTGATAACATGCCCTCAAAACTCATTTGTTCAAAGCGTCTTTCCAGTAGATTTAGATTTACTTCACATTGTTGTTGTTCATTTGTGTGTGTATTTTTGTGTACTTTATAATATTTTTTCTTCTCCATGCGCCTCGAACACATTAGTCATGTGGAGTTGGCGCATTACAAATACTCTATATTATTATTATTATTAACAAACTATCAGAAGGCCTGACAACAAAATATTTTAATAGGTTTAAAATGTCATGGGGCTTGAGTCTTTTTCAATCTTCTGTCAACTAAGATGTTACTCAACATCTTCATGCAAAACAAACAATTGAAGACTTTCATAAAATGTACAAAAAAAAAAAAATCATCGTCAACAATATTAATACCTTGGTGTTTCTAAGAAGTACCCTTGCCATACACAGGAGTTGTTTCTCCCCTACAGAGAAGTTATCCCCTCCTTCGGTTACCAGTGACTCCAAGCCGTGCGTCAAGGAACTGATCTGTGGAATAGAAAGGGTACTCGTAATTGAATGTGAACTGCTTTGATTCTATCAGAAAACCCATAACTAGACAATATTTATGTAATCGATATAGATTATTTTGATGAAGAATATAATTTTCTTTACTAAAGACGAGTGGTATTGCAATACTCCTCAGGGAGCGGAACGTGTAAACTATCATGTGCGGATTAGCAATTTAATCCAATGACCATGGTAATAATGATATGTAAAGCGCTTAGAAACGTAGTATTATACGCTATTCAAATTTGACTATCATTATCCTTATTGCTAAATTTCAGTCAAAATAACACAGTTGACATAGAGTTATTACATAAAGGTGCAGAGGCGCTGTGGTCTAGGGGATAAGTCTCCGGACCGTGAAGCACATGGTCCGGTCTTCGTATCCATGCCACATCACTTACGTTCTTTGGCAAGACATTAATCTGCATTTTACACACTCGACCCAGGAGAGGTACATGGGTAGCTTTAAATGCTAGAGCACCATAATGGCTGCTATACTAAAGCCGGGGCAATTGTTGTGGAACAAATTTTTAGTGTCAAGTCTGACAGACATGAGTGCTATACCCACAACAAAAAACTGTTATTATTATCATTATTATCACAAATAAATAGTAAAATTTCCAACTGATTCCACACAATGTTACAAAATTCAAAGACTGTCATTTCCTTCGACAATGGAATTTCGCTGAAAAAATGCAATACTTTTAAATAAAGCAAACCCATTGTTAGTTTCGTCGGTTTGAAGAAAAAGAAAAATCGTGTTCCTTTTAATAGGTACACTTTTGGAGAGTGATGAAAATCGTTTGTGAATTTATTCGTGGTATTTTCAAAATCCATGCAATCGGTAGGACCACACAATTCTGGACAAACTTTATCTGGTTGTTCCGCTATTATATTTATATGTGTGCAATTTCCTTTTAGACCTCTGTTCACAGTCAAAGATTGGATTATAAGCAAAAATTAATAAAGGGGGTATTTTTCATATTCTTGTATAGAACACTTTAATCAAAAGAACAATCCTATAAAGGTAAACAAGTGAACTGTGAATCAGTTCATATAACACTGCTGCATGACAGCTGGAGTAAAGGGATAGTCTTCTGAAAAGGAATTATGAGCGTGACACAATAAAAGATTGCTACAACTTATCCTGCAAATGGAGAAAGCTACTAACCTTTTCTTTCATGTACGCTTTGTCAAGAACCTGCCATAACGCCTCGTCTTCATGCTCACTGAAAGGATCCAAGTTGTATCTGAGAAAAGAAGTTAGAGAATACTGATTTATCTTCTGCGTAATAAAACCACAACGAGAAGTAGCTTTCAAGTGTCTCCTTGTGATCTATCCGAGGGTTGCTGTCTTTGATTTTCATTTTCAAGTTTCAAGTTTCAAGTTTATTTATTTCACTTTATCAAAGATAACATAATTGAACATAATGAACATGGTAATTATTATAACTAAACTTACAATATAGAAAACATAATGTACATAGTAATAATTAAAACAGAGGATACAATCATATAAATCAACCAATAAATTGGGGGTTCTACTAAAAAGCAAAGCTTGTATTATGTAGGTCCCAGTTAATAGGTATGTGTATAAATTAGGGTCTCTGAATTAACATATTGACAAAAGCATATGATTTCCACGAAAGGTTTCCGGTTTGGCATAGTCATACCACTTGAAGAAAAGTTACTTGATTACAAATCTTCTCTGATAGAACATGTTCATATCTACAGAAGATCAAAGCAACAAAAGGTCACTGTCAATATCATTGTTTGTGAATTATACAATATATTTTGAGAGTAAACCCTGAACTCTGAAAATATGTAGAAGCGAGGAGAGTCCCGTGACGAAAAAACCGGAATCGTATCGAAGTTTTTGATTTATATTGCAAAAATTGGTGACACTTTGGCAGGCGGTTATTAAAATAAAACACACTCCAGAGGTGGATTTTTTTATACTGGTTTTTCGTCGTGCTTGCCGGTCGGTGCATAGCAAAGCAAAGCATCTACCAGCGAAACACTGGAATGTGAGAAAAAATATCGATGATTTTGGGTTGCAGTGTAAATGCAGCTAGGGTGGGTAGAATGTACCGGTGTGTTGGCTCAATCAGTAGAGCGTCCGCCTCACAACAGGGAAGTCGTGGGTTCGAACCCCGGCCGCGTCATACCAAAAGACGTTAAAAGACGGGAACAACGTTGATCTGGCGCTGCTCAGTGGTTGCCGGGCTCACGATCAATTGGGCAAAAAGAATTTCCATTTTCGGTTTAACTTAATACAATTTTGAGTGGACTTTAAAGGTGAAATTCAAAGAAGATCACAAATATGTCAACTAATGTATCACTATAAACTGGTAAGCTAACAGATGGCCATCGGACAAGTTTTAGGTCAACTACATATCGGGTGATTTATAAAAAAATACAAATACAACCACCTCCATAGCAGCTGGGATATACGAGAGATTCGCCGGAAAAAAAACGATGTTTTAATGACGTCACTATATGGACCAACACTGCCCAAGCAGACGACATCCCATAGAGAATGAACATAATTGCAAAGCTATTATTACTCAAATTATAATGCCTTTAGTGTTTATAAATGTAATGGCATGTCTAACCATTCAAAAGGGGATATGACCCGATTCTGATAACTAAAATCTTTTGCTTGTAAATACACAGGATAGAGGTTAATTAACAATCAAAGAAACCAGACTTTCAAATTGAAAACCCCCGGAATGATATTAAGGACGGCATTTGTTCCCTCTTGAAACGCCGAACATACCCCGGTGTGTGTAGCTGAATATACAATGGCGTCTTATTTTGTTTACAAGCGACAGATTCCTTTATTTTTGTATCGCTGCATTTGTCATCAAAATAAAACCATGCGCGGGGTTTAGAGTGAGGCAATAGATTATACATTTAGCCTGACGGTAGTGAAGTAAGAGACAGAACTCAAGAGAAGATGAAAACACAGGCACTGAAAATGTGTGAGATGTCATGGGACATCGTCTGCTTGTGCAAGTGATGTCCATACTGTGATCTCACCCATCTCAGCAGCGTTCGGAGAGCTCTTCAGGTGCTATGCCGGGGCTGTATTTAAGCGTTTTGTAATTTATAATAATCATTACTTCGAATGTTTCCAAGCATTGAATTTTGATAACCTTGTCGAATCAAAGTTTCAACTTTGCAATAATGAAAATAAAGTTAGTTTTCAAAATCAATGAATATCTACTTTAAAAGAAAAAGATTATTATGAATGCTTCCTCACCTGATTGTACCACTGAAGAGAACCGGATCTTGAGGGATGATCGATAGCTTCGATCTCAAGTGGGTCAAACCAACCTTGCTGATGTCGACTCCATCAATGAAAATACCGCCCTCTACTGCCTCCAATAAGCGAAACAGAGCGACTCCCAGAGATGACTTGCCTGGAGGTATGATACGAAATTTCTAAGCTGAAGTTGAAAGATGGGGGCCATGCATTATGGCTCAAAACATGGTCACACCGAAGATTTGTTTCTGTTGGGGACCGGGGGGAAATTCAATGAATTATTGCATTTTCTTTAAATCATTGTCAAAATAATTCCATAAATTAGGGTTAAACAAAAATATTCCAACTTTATGAGCAACAGTGTAGATCTGTGGTCTCAAACCCCGGTCTCAAACCAAGGGATAAACACAAATCGATGGTTTGATGACCTTACGACCTTACGTGGTCTTCGTTAATCAGGTGCCAAGTTCTGCGGGTGAGTCTTAGAGATGAAGGTCCAAGGCTGATTATATATACAAATAGCATAGCAACTGAGTTATTCATATTCTTTAGTTTTGTAAGTTATTGTGGAAAAAAAAAATCTTCCGATATCTATTTATTGAGAATGTGACATACTAATATCTAAAAGTATTCAACTAAGAACTTAGTTTGACCAGTTCACCTTTTAATCTCTGGTCACGATAAACACAACAATATTAAATTTACAAGACGTAAGGTAATTGAGTAATTTCTTAGCAGTCAGGTGAAACAAATATTAACGTCAACATAATACGTGTAGGTAAATCACATTTAGACAAAGGTAGATGGATATCAGATTAAAGATTGACTTTAATTTTAACTCAACTATGGCAGGCCATTCATGCCATACATTTCTATCACCGTTTACAGGCATTTGTCTTTCAATTGACGTACAAAATAATCCTGGTCACTAATTTACAGAATTTACATTTGTTTGATAATTAATTATTGAAGGGAAAATATTATCTAAAGATCATAGTTGAGAGACCAATAGCGAGAACAACCAGTGGCATGAATGGCCTGCCATAGTTAAGTCCAACTTAAAGTCGGTCTTAGTCTTTGTGAAACACCCCCAGGTGCCCTCAGTAACTCACCCGATCCTGTCCTCCCTACGATGCCTACCCTCTGCCCTGCCTGGATGTTGCATGTAATACTCTTCAGCACCAGTGGGAGGTTGTCACGGTAACGCATCTTGAAGTTGTTAAACTTGATGGCTCCCCGTGAAGGCCATTGTTTGTCAGGCTTCTCTGCCGTCTCGTCAGGGGCCTCCGACTCCAGGAGCTGGGGATAATGAATTTGAAACATGACAGGTGTTATTTGAAACAGAAATTGCGGTCGATAACTTAAAGGGAGTGTGTCCTTCTTTGAAATTCGAACGAATCGGGATTTGGGCAAACATTAGGAGCTTTTATTGTGAAGAATGTTAATGTTGTGGTGAATATTCCATTGACAATGCTGCCATCATTATTGTGATAAGAGTTATGCTGGAGTCTTTTGTTATTTTGGAGAAGAAAGTTTGTTTAAATCACCCAGTTTTCTTATTTAATAGTAGAGAAGACTTTGTTAGATGACAAGTTCTGGGAATACATAACCTCTCACAAAACGTCAAAATGTCATACATAATGAGAAGTTTAAAAGGGAAGATTCGAGTATTGTGGATTCACAAAGGGTGAGAATTGTCAGCGTTGGAGCATATTTTAATGCGACTGCATCCCGCATATCACTGAAAATCAAAACCTTTGTATTATATCCGGTCTTTCTCCAAATTATACTGATCTATTTGATTATTCTACTCCGGAAGCCCTATTCCATTATCGTAACTACAAACCTTTGGATTAAAGAACCGTTTCCCTTTTCGAATTAATGAAGTTTCGAATGAACGAACTTTAGGAATAATGAACATTTTGAAACAAACCTTTGGAAAAAAAAAAGAACATTTGGAATTAAGAGCACCTTGCTTGGTCCGTGGGCTGTTGGTCTACTGTGGTGTCCCTCAATCGTTTGACATTTCTGTGATTGCTAGATTTGAAAATTCAATGTTCGTTTCATTTGGTTTTTCAAGAAATCATTGTCGATACATTTGACCAGTATTAGCCTGAATACCTTGGTGTATTGAAGGATGCGTTCAGCTGAAAGAAAGCGTGCCTCAGCATCAGCTACCATGGACATGGTGAATTGAAACAATCCCGTTAGCTAGCGAAAATATAAAAAAACAGACAAAGAAGAAACAAATTATCTGACAGAGGCTTATCAATATATATGGTTCAGCCGGTGTACACATGTTCCTCTCTTTATGACGGTTAATTTCTACCCGATAAAATATGAAATCCATCGACAAAACTTCCCCAAGGAGATTATTGGAACGGTGATTGTAGGCCAGCCCCGTCCTACGTAGTAATTTGATATTAGATTTAAAAGCAGAAATTAAAATGTTTTTCAAGTACAGTGTATTTCTTTTAACATGATATTATCAAGCGGGTGTCGAATTCCTGCAATAAATCTATCAGAGTCTTCATAGCATCTAACAACTGTTCCCTTCGTCAAGGAACGTTCTATTATGTCGTTTATACCGTAACTCACCCCTTTTTTAAATCAATTTCTTCCTTTTTATTAAATAGTACTATTGTTTCCAAACAACATATTCTCACTCTGTCTTTCCCGCCCCCTCCCCCTCTCTCTCTCTCTGTCCAACCCTCTCCCCCTTTTCCTATCCTATCCTAGATTTCTTGTTGTCGCGGGCAGCGTTGCCTGCGAGTTCCAAGATTTTTGGCAGTGAGGTACTCTAGGACGGTCTACCTGCATTGCATATGAGATGGCTAAACCTGCAAGAGTAGGGGGTAGTGATCCATGTTTCAGGACGACCATTAGGTTTGTAATGGTAATGATAGCAAGGACCAGTAGTTCAAGGCGAGCTCCAGCCCATCTCATTGCCATTCTGAAGAGCATCAGTGGATATGCATTCATATCCAACAGATCCAAGAACCTGAGAAAACAAAAGTTTAAAAATTCCAAGATTGTTAGTCCTCGGTAATTTCATGCTTTGCTAAAAGTTAAGAATTTCTTTCTAATGACGTAGTTATTAAGTTCCTGAAGTTCAGTGTTTAGTTGTATAGCGAGTTATTGATAGAGAGACACATTTTACATGACTGTATGGATTGTAAACTACATTTAAGTTTTATGCTGGCAAGTTAAAACGTGTTCCCCAAACTAAGCTTTCATGAGAATGGGTTGAAATCATATAGGCTTTTTCCTCTCCGATGTTCGTCTTGATATTAAAAGCTGCATTATTTACCATTTTTAGTTAAGGTTGTTTGAAAAAGTTAACAAATTTGGGTAGTTAAAAGTAAAACCACTCATGGAACAAACAAAAGGTTAAGGCCAACCATTTATCAGAATTTAAATTAAAAAAACAAAAAAACAACCTACAATACAGCCTACAGGTACATCATTATGAGCGAAATGCAATAATGTACTACATGTACTACCAGGGTAATACTTACTTTGCAATGACTTCCTCAGTCTTATCATAGGCATGGATAGTGGACAAGCCCGTCGTTGTTGATCCGATGTGTGAAAACCATGGCGAGCGACTAGTGTTCTCTAGCCTCTTGAGATCATTGACCCCACGGCGATAGAAGACGAAGATGAAGTAGGAAACGATGACGACAGGAATGATGACGATCAGGAAGTAATAAAAGACCGCAGAGATGCTGATGATGGAGGCAATGATGACCATGGTGTTCATTATGGCGATATCGACGTTGACTGGGAGCATGACGTCCACTGATGACAAAACAAAAGTGATATATTATTTCCACCAAGATGTTGGACGACCATGTGCTCCAAACATTGTAAGCGATTTCTTGTAATATTTTGAATACGAGGGCATTTGAAGAACAACATTTTTGTTCTGTTATAACTTTGTTCAAAACTGACACAAAAAGAATGCAAAAGTATACTTTTTTTTCTTTTTCAACTTTACCAGAACTTCTCTTCCAAACCCACCTTCGTCCATATCTTTAGAGAATCTGTTCAAGATGTGGCCGGTAGGTGTGGTATCAAAGAATCTCATCGGGCTCATTATAACTCGCTCGAACAGTTTGTTATGAAGGGCGGATGATGCTCTCATAGTCAACTGAAATCACATTAAAGATTATAATACTGTTACATGTTGTTTGCAGACACGTGTTCGGGAATTTTCTGTGTAAATCTAAGAAAGGTATTACCAGGAAAAAAATCGAAAGCAATTTGAAGGGAAAATTGTCAATGAAGAGCTTTCATGTCATGTTATATAATTTATACATCTAAGAGGCCTCAAGGAAGATAAAATTAAATAACACAATTTGAATGAAAGTTTTAATATACATTAATCATGTCATCATGAAATAAATATACAATCACTCCCATTGTTATATTTTACTCTTTCACTTTGCCTGTACAAGATATAATGCCATTGCCAAACTGGTCATATATTACTTTCACAGAAAAAAAATACCATTACATGTTTATCAGTAAAATTATTGATGTGAAAGTTGGTTCAAACACGTGTAAACTGCCTACAAGTATGCTGTCCCTGTAATTCTATTTAATTTATATTATCATTCTTATGATTACTATTACATTTATTATTACCATTATCATTAGTGTTATAATCAATATCATTATCATTAATGTTATTACTATTATTTGTAGTATTACTGTTATCGTTATTATTATCATCATTTTCATCATCACCATCATCAATATCACCATTTTTCCTAGTCATTATCCTAATCACCGTTATCATCATCATCACCATCGTCACCATCATGTGCACATCACCGTATCATCATCACCATCATCATTACTCTTGCTATTATGACTATCATCATTATTACCTTCATATAGATAAGGCTCTTAAGACCTGCCACCACAAAGACTACAGCTAGAGATACTGCATACACCAGCGCGTAGAAGCCTAGATGAGCGTCCTCTGACAGGCTCATCTCATCTTCCAACCCACTACTATTCCCCTGTATACAGCATCATTGAATTATCAGAAAAATGAGAGTCAGGGATGACGAAAACAATAATAATTATAATAATAAAAACGGTGCTTATAAAGCACTATACCACCGAAGTCCTTAAGCGCTATAACAAACAAAATACAATGATAAACTATTGCATATCAAACAAAACAAAAAAATGCAAATAAACCTACAAATTACAATACAAATATGAAATATATATCAATGTGTACAGAGTATTAAAGTTAATCATCAAAAGCAATTTTGAATAAATGTGTCTCAAGACAAGTTTTGAATTGGTTAACAATCTGACAGTTTTTGACATTTAAAGGTAGTTTGTTCCAAAGTTCAGCAGAAGCGTCGCAAAAAGAGCGAAACAAATATAATGTATAAGATCTCCAATAGTTAACTTATCATTTTTAGTATAGATTGTATATTATGTGAAATAAAACAGGGCAAAGAAAATCAAACCAACCAAAAATAAATATTTAAAAAATGACACTTATGCTTGAAGAGTACTTGTGTCACACTGAGGTTTGCATAGTTTAATATGGATGAATGTGATATTTTTTTTAATCAAGTCTTATCATATCTCTTCCATTAATCTTTCCAAAACAGTGCTCTGAATTACACAAGACTCACCTGACTGGAGTTACTGGTCTGAATCCAGTAGCCCAGCCACCAGTTATTGAATACCAGTAGACCAACTAGCACTATGAAGGAGAGAAAGAGACCAGTGGCATTGAGATAACCTCCCATGCTCTCTATGTAGGCATGGTATGTACGCCATCCAGGGCCTCTGGTAGAAATCAGTTCTGCAGACAACGGGTTGTCTGAAAATACAATTAGAGGGAATTGATTATCATAAACAACTATCAAGACGAACAAACGTTGAAATAATAATAATGACAAAAATAATAGTAATTATCATAATATCAATAATAATAATAATATTAATGATAATAACAATAACAATAATGACATGTCTTTAATACCAAGGGTAGACTCATAAGCATTAATAATTTTCCGTGACTTGAGCCGAGTCACCATGATGAGGTGCTCAAGCATTCAAGGAATATCATCCTCCCAGGTACCCATCTTCTTCACCTGGGTGAAGGGTTACAAATGTAGATTAATATCTTGCCTAAGGGCATCCGCGCTACGACGGGACTCGAACCACGCACCATGTGATTCACAGTCAAGTGATGTATCCATTAGTTGTCAATTTTACAACTTTAAGTAGAATTGCTGGATAATTTTAACTGTAAGTTTAATTTTGTTTATTTTCCTGGACCCCAAGGAAGAACAGTTTTGTCGTATTAACAAAGCTGAGTGGGCTCTCAAGCCATTCACTTTACTCTGATTTTATATTTTATATTTTTCTTTTTTTATTTGCATTGTTTTTTATATTGTGATTTGGAGAAAAAATCACCATACCATACCAGGCTCACTCCTTTTAATCCAATTTATGCTGGAGCCATTATATCAATACATAATATGTAGATTTACTTCCAAGTACCTTTATCACGTTCATGAATCGATGATTCACTCTGCCCATCTAGATCACTTGGTAAGCTCTGTGCTTCAGATATATGCCTGCAAAGAGTTTCCAGCAGTAACTTTAATAGTAGTAAGAATATTCTGACTGTATTGAACATAGGTTTAAGATAGCAAATAGACCCATTCAGAAATATCTTACATTTTCACAATACCCTTCATGGTTACAATGGTTTATTTTCAAATTTCTAAAGCTTTTAGAATACTTATACACTGTTGCTCATAACGGTGGAATATTTTTTTTTTATCCCAATTTATGGAATTATTTTAAAAATAATTTAAAAATACTAGATCTAGATAATAGTATACAGTCTCAGATTTTATTGAATAATAATTTGCCAATATGTGTTTTGCGTGACTGCTAAAGCATGTCTGTTATGCTACTATGTTTATCAACTAGGGGACCTATGCCCTTAAGTCATAAATGACAGTAATGAGGATTAATGCCTCACAAAAGGGCACTAATATAGCACATCGACACGGTGTTGATCCTGGGGCCTCACAGTTACGAGGCCATTGCTTTGTCACTGAACCATGACTCTACGTAGCGGGGGCTAGGGTATCAACACCGTGTCGATGTGATATATTAGTGCCCTTTTGTGAGGCATTAATCCTCATTACTGTCATTTATGACTTAAGGGCATAGGTCCCCTAGTTGATAAACATAGTAGTATAATATACATGCTTTAGCAGTCACGCAAAACACATATTGGCAAATTATTATTCAATAAAATCTGAGACTGTATACTATTATCTAGATCTAGTATTTTTAAATTATTTTTAAAATAATTCCATAAATTGGGATAAAAAAAAATATTCCACCGTTATGAGCAACAGTGTAGGTCTGTAAAACCTGTAACCGTAAAACAAAAGAGAACTAGATTGATTACTGATGTAATGAGCCTTCAGCTCCAATTTTCTCGGATCTAATACCCATTTTGACATTGAGTAACTTATATATATCTTATGGTCATGAAACTGTATAAACTTAAACATAAAACCCTCGGGGCATTTCATTTTCAGTCTTAAAATGTACCGACTAATATTCTCAATTTTTGTTTTCCTTAAATAAACCTTAATTACTGCATTAGATTCCGTTGATCTTGACTGAACTAATACAAATTGAATATTTGTTATACTAAACGGCTTAATGTTATCATTAGCATACGACATAAGCAACATGACTTAAATATCATCTGTTCATAGACTAACTGTTTGCTCGGTTCCAGGTTAGTTGCGCCCTCTCTCGTCTCGTCATCTTTGATGTTATGAGCAGTGATGAATCGTGCGTACTCCCCTCCTTCCGACATGAGGTCATCATGATGACCTTGCTCAGCGATACGTCCATTGGACATCACCAGGATGGTGTCACAGGCTTGAAGATACTGTCAAACATTAACACAAACACAGAATATTATCATTTGCAAAAGCTAATCCTGGGCCCCGTTTCATTAAACTTTATATCAATAACAAGTTACAAGCTACTGTTATAAGCTTCTGAAATCATGGCATCTGATTGGCTGAGAGCAAATTTGTCATTGAAATTTAGCATTTGTTATAGATGAAGTCCCCATTATCATTCTTTTCCTCCTCCTACCTCTTCTTCTTCTTCCTATGATTATAATTATTATAGATATGATTATCATTGTTATTATTATCATCATTATTATGATTATTATTACTAGTATTATCATTATTATTATGACCATTAGGCCAAAAAAAAAAATGGTTTGGTTGTCCTCGATTGCTTTTCTGAAGTAGGGGCGGGCGGGCGGATTTTTTTTTTTTTTTTTTTTCCCATTTTCTTTTTTAATAATTTTTTTTCCATAAAGAAAAAAAATCATTGGGATTGTCAAGCATTTAAACAAACAGTCTATAAAACACTTTAATATGGTAAAAGACTAGTTTAATGTACAATGAATATCAAGACCAACACAGAAAGTATTTTGGGCTTTGAAATACAGCACCTTTTAAATCTCCATTGTACTACTTATAGCTACTTGCGCCCTCTATGTAGCAAACAGTGCCTAATCGGTGACCATTGGTCCCCCATGATCCTCTTTATCTTATATTAACTGAGAGCTGATTTGATGAGATAACCACCTGTCCAGTGACCTTGCAGGGTGGTCTAATCCCTCCTGTTAACTAGTACAGATGGGCTTTAAAATGAGTTTAAGAATGCTCAGAACCTGATTTGAATGAACGGCATTTTGACATAGAAAAATAAAAATGGCAAGTTTAATAAATACCTAATTGCGCACTGAAAAGACCAAACTGGCAACGGGACGCATTTTGATCCTTGCAAATGCATAAAATGGTATGTTTGGCATTTAAGATTGCTCCCCCCAAAAAAATAGAATAGAAAAAAAAAAAAAAAAAAAAAAAAAAAAAAATACGAGCGGCCCGAAAATGACGAGCGGGCGGTCGAGGACAACCAAACAATTTTTTTTTTTTGGCCTTACTATCATACTAATCCTTTAGTAATGACCTGCAATTGATGAGTGACAAATAACACCGTCTTGTTCCTCAGAGTTCCCATGATGCATTGGGTAAAGATATGTCTACCAACGTGTGTATCTACAGCACTAAGAGGGTCATCTAGCAGATATACATCCCGATCAGCATAGACTGCTCGTGCTAGGCTGATTCTCTGCTTCTGACCACCGCTCAGATTGATCCCTCGTTCACCTATCTTTGGAATCAAAGAAACATTACTTAATATATAATGATTATAATGTATAATCATCAATTTATATTAGACTGTACATACAATTTTATTAGCATTTACGCAAATAATTATTGAATTGTGATGTTTAGACTTAAGCATTTTCCAATGTGCTTTATCAAATTAAGGTAATTCTAAGTTCAACTTTAGATAGAATGGAACACACAAAATATTGGAGGGCTTTCTTCGAATCATCGGGTCGTCGCGTCCGGTAGGGTGTTCGCGTTACACGACTTTTCGTAACACGAAACGGAAGACCATGCGATATTTTGTAAATTTACCAGGGTTTATTCCACAAATGTTGGGGTAAATTGGACCAGACCAGTTGTAGATGAGAGAGGTTTGTTTCACAAAATTTAGCTCCGAAATTTCGTGAATAAGGGGGAACGTTTTTCCAAAGGTCGGGTAACCACTCGACCAGACTACCCGATGATTCGAAGTAAACCATTTTGGTATCTGTATAATCCATTTAACTATTTAGTGCTAAAACTACCCTGAAGAATTGAAACAAATGTATCTCATCCTCTTCTCACAGATTTATGCTCAGTGATATAAATAATATAAATTATAATATTCGGGGAACTTTTTATGCCAGGCCACCATGGGCTCTTCTTTTGTTCTCCTATTTCATTTGAAGCTATTGTATTAACTGAACATTCTTTGTATGTATATATATATTTGCATGTTTATTTGCATTTGCTGTGTTTTTTATGAAAATAAAATGAATAAACGAACTTAAACTTGAACTTGAATCTAGAGAATGTGATATTAGTCGCTTAATCATTAAGCATTTGTTAAAACCAGAACTCAAAGCCAGGTGCTACCCCAATGCCGAAGCAATCACTCCCTTTTGATTCTCAGCACATACCTACCTTGGTCTCATCGCCGTCGCTTAATACATCAAGGTCTGGTCCAAGACTACACGCTGAAATCACCATGCTATAACGCTCTTCATCCATCTCTTCACCAAATAAAATATTCTCCTTCACAGAGGCATTGAATATCCATGCTTCCTGGGCCACGTAGGCGAACTGTCCTGCAACCTGACAGACGCCCTCTAAGGTGTGCATTTGACCAAGGATAGCAGAAAGAAGAGAGGATTTCCCGCTTCCAACCAGACCGCAAACACCTGTGATTTTACCCTATACAATAAACAAAATGTAATTGCGGGTAAAAAAAACACACTACAATATTACAAGATTGAAAGCCTGAAAGGAAACCTAATTTAATTGCACCTAGAAATTTAGATAGGCAACTTGTACATAACCGCAATAATTAATGCCTACGCATTCACTGTTCAAAAACACGTTTTATTGGCTTCATCGAATACGCTTATTTAAGCACCACTGACTTTGAAATAAACACTTAAGCAAAGCCAGTGCAATTTATATTGTGTATGTTTAGATTTAATAAATGAAGTGTATGTTAATTCATTTAGTGGAATGCAATAAGAGGCATTAAGTCAATGAATCTTGAATAGATAAATACAGTTTCTCCACTTTGAATACAATTTGAATTAAATTCTTTGCGGTATACCCGCCCAGAGATAGAGTCTGTTTTGAAATCTTACCTTCTTGAGCTGTAGGTTGATACTGTATAGTGTAGGAGAGATCTTACTCGAATCATAAATCACTCCGCTGGGAAGCGTAGTCAATCTGATTCCATTGGTAAGGCAAGTATTAGACATGATGTCATCTAAGAGAGAGAGAGAGAGAGAGAGAGAGAGAGGTAGAGCGATACACATAATTAGGCAAGTTTGATAAATAAAGATCTGATTTTGTGAGCATCGTGATAGCTAACATTTGCATTCGGAAGTTATATACTTTATACGAAATTGTATAAAATATTATTTTACTCAAATTCTTTGACTCAAGGTTTTAACGTTGACATGAGCATATTTCTTCAAAATTTTTTCTCCACAGAGTTTCCTATTGAAGCAGGATATCATTATACAAATATCTAAACAGTGCAATTATATTAATCTCATTACATATATCTTAAGAATATGCAAATGATACACGAACACCTTTTCGAGAAAAAATAAGCGAAAACCCTGGATAATGATGTATGAATTCATAATTATGTACATTAACCAAAGTGTACCTTCATGATACTTGCCTTCTTGTGATTTCTCTTCTCTCTGTGTAGGTATATGAGTGTCCTTCTGTTCATTCTTCTCCCCGATCTTCTTATCTCTCTGGACAACATCCCAACCGAATGTTCCTTCTCTGATCTCGACCATGATGTCTGAAGTATCTTCCAGTCTTGGGTTCGGTTCTATCCTCTCTAAGATGATAATAGCCTCAACAAGGGAAAAGAAAATTGAAGTTTCAGTATAATTATATTAAGAAAAATATTTAAAAATATATATACTGGTCAAATATGTCTGGATCAAATTTATAATTTCCCATCAAATACACTTTTGTATTTCTGATAAATAACACAATTAATATAATTAGTAATATCATACTAATACTGCGTTAGAAGTAATATTATAAGTATATGTACTGCTGTAGTAGTTACTAATTCTATACTAATACTACATTTAAAGTAATATTATCAGTACATTTTCTTATTTACTAGCAGGTGTTAATTAGTAAATGATGAATGAATGTGATAAGTACAGATAATGATGTCGTAGAATAGCTTCATGGTGGGTGGTGCACATTCAATAGACTCCAGTAACCAGAGCCCTGAAACAGAAAAACCGACTTACATTTAATATCTCTAATCCTGCAATTAAGTGTATCTTATTAAGCCTCGTGTGTACATGTGACATAAAACCTTTATAAAGTTACCGCTTTTTTTCTAAGGAAGTGTGCTAACAATACTTAATATAAAGCTGCGATTGATTGAAGAAGATGTGATTAAAATTTGGGAGATACAACCAATCGTAACTCTTTATGTTACAGGGCCCTGTGGTAAAATAATATTATTATATATTACATAATTCAGTATTCACTTATAATAAAGGTTAGAAGGTTGGTTGATTGGTTGGTTTGTTTATTTTACCTGGCTGCTAAGAAAGCATGTGTATGCTTGTAAGTTATCAACCAGGGGACCAACGGCTTTCAGTCCCCTCCGGGGGACTTAATAATGAGGATTAATGCCTTACTAAAGGGCCATAGCGCATCGAATCGGTTTTGTACCCGGAACCTCTCGGTTACGAAACCCCTGCTCTACTACTGAGCCATCGCGCCTTCATAAATGTAATGAATTGTTATTATGATTTAATACCTTAAGTCTTCTGAGAGCAACGGACCCTTCTGCTACCATTCTCACAGCAAACGGAGTAGGTCCTATTACCACTCTCATTACATTGAGAAGGGCCACCAGGGTGAAGGCCTTAAGGAAAACAATGAACAAAAGAAATTATTAATAATTTCAATAGCCATACAATCGTCCATGTAGAATTGATAAGCTCGCTCTATGTACGTAGCAGGGTTTGCCGGGACGAGACATCCAAAGCAGTGGACCAGCGAAGCACAGGTGCACAGAGTTTCGAAGCTAGGAACTGTTACGACTCGACTACCTCGACTGATTAAAGATACTACGTTCCTTTTTGCAGCCAACGTCAACATCTGTAGAACTTTGCAGGAATTATGAATATGTACTATCTGTGAAATTTAAACATTAGCAGTGTCCTAGTATTCTTATTATGCAAGGAAACCAGTTTACTTGATAGACTTCACTGTCAGACACTGTTGAGTTACTGACTTTTTTTTTCTTTGGTAATAACATACATAACATGAGCTGTAACAGATACATGAGCATTTGTCTACATCAAAGACCCGCAACTAGTAATTGGCAAAATTAAACTGATTGAATCTTTGTGCAGCACAAGACGTATATACGACCATTCGGTAAAAGGGTCTAAAAATCAGACTATTACTTTAGGGGATTGTAATCACTTAAGTCGATTCGACAACTAATGGTCGTTATTTTCCCACTAAAAGCCATTTTCAAGCCCTTTTGTTCTGAGGGAACTTCTAAATAAGTATAATATTTCAAATCTCGTTGGAATTTAATCTTTTCAATTTTTTGGCCAGCAAATGAGACATAGTACCTATAAACTGAAGAACTGGACTAGGCGTAAATAGTCAAGATTGACTGAACGCCCAAAATACAACCAACAACAACATATCCATGTGCTGCTTTAACGGTACTATCAATGATGTTGTAAACAGTAGACAGAAAACCCCATCAGAGTTTCATAACCTGATGTTTGGTTTCATGCCATGTTAATTAAATGGCAAATGAAGTGTTACATTTAACATTCAAACCAATGAGTTGAAAAAGAAAAGCGATGAACGGTAACCTTTATCATCATCATCATTTCTTCTCACTGCTTCTCCCCAATGTCCATAAAAACTAAGAGCCACTGTAATGTTGAACTCCGATGATGATAAAAAGTACATTTTCACAAAACCTAACAAAGATTAACTATAAATACAGTAAATACAGCTAGCAACTAAATTAATCATACACTTACCAAGTTTTGTAATTGTTTTAAGTATGTGAACAAATTTGTCCCGATTTATGTATCTCGAGAATGTGGCATAGAAATGATTACATCTTACATTTTTTGTTAAAGGCCTTAATTCAACAAGTCCACCTTTCATTCTTGAGTTACGAAAGGCACAACAAATATCAAGCTTACGAGGGGTATATGAATAATTAATTTGTTAACTGTGGTTATCAAAACTGTGCCTAAGCTCTTTAGTAACAACTCCTAGTCGCAAGAGATACATATTGCAATTCCCTTTTCCTAATAAAGATAATAGATATGCATAGGTAGTAAAATTAGCAATTGTTATATGTTTTGAGAATATATTCCTACACTCACCTCGGAGGCAGAGAGAGTGTTGCCCATGGCAACATGAATCAGAATGGATGATACTGATGCTAGACTGGGTACGACCGGGATGATACTGATGCTATAACTCTGAATCAATCCTGCTTTCTCCAACAAACGCCTCTCCACGGCTCGAATACCTAACATCAATGTGAAAACAACTTTAATACTCCTTTTTTATGGGGGGGGGGGGGGGAGGGGGAGGGAGAGGTTTCTTTATTATTATTTTTTTGTTCTCATTAGAACTCGGCTTTTGTATGATAACTTCTTTTTACATACACTGAATAATGCATGAAACACTGTATACTAAAATCAAATACGAGACCACGAGAAAAATATGCATTTTGTGGTAGGTATGTTACCATGGTTACTATTGTGTACTGTGTTAGATTGTCATTAAAATTCCCCCGATTAACAATACATCACAGGTTTTTATTTCTCCAATGTTTATATCGTGACGTGGGTAAGTATCATTCATCTCCCTAAAAATACTAATCACCATCCTCATCATTAAACCTTAATTAAATTTTAAACATTAAATATTAAAACGTATTTTTTTAGAAACAATTTCCATTGTTAACTAATGACGTAAAGGAAGTATGAGGAGCGTATTTAAATCTTCTTTATTCTTTTCATTCCTTCTCTTGATTACAGTGCAAAGGGACATATTTGTGATACATGTATGTGCTATATAAGTATGGCATAATATTGTCATTATTATTATCATTATTATTAGTGTAATTGGTATCTTCATTCTACCATTATCACCACCATCATAATCATCTTCTTCATCATCATCATCACCATCGTCATCACTTTCACTCAACTTACCTGCAATGGTCTTCATGAAGGGTTTCTCCCATGCATACATCTTGATCAGTTTGATGTAGGAAAGTATCTCGTTCATCTTTTTCACTCTCTCATCTGTGACCCTGATGCATTTGATTCTTATCATAGAAACTGCACGCCCTAAAATCATCTTCAAAATGAAAGAACAGATACAGATCTAAATGTAATGCAAATTCCAATTTATTGCTGTTCACAAAAGAGCGTCGCTACACATTTTTAGGATGGGATCTTGTTAACTTAATTTTTCGAAAATTTGGGCAATAAACAACAACAGAATACTGAAATTCAATGCGTCGACATAGGGTTTATTTTTTTCTTCATGTGACTGACAGGCATAATGCTAACATAAATGAGGGGGGGGGGGGGCAGAACCTACACCTCTTATAGCGACGCATCTGTTTACGTAGGCCATCACGGTTCAGCTCTTAAAGTACCTTTGGGTGCAAGATTTAAGTGCCGCGACAGAAGTTTACTTAGTTGCGATAAGAACTTATTGTTGGCACAGCGTCAATTTCAGGAAAACATTATTAGAAAGGACATCTCTTTATACTCAGACACCAATGACAATTTGTGTTATATTGAATCATTGTCTTCTCTTCATGCCATTTCATCTCTCCTAAAACCCAGTGACCCATGCGTGGAATGTCTTACCTGTAATGGGAAGAAGAGGGAGAAAGTGATGACCGTTCCAATGAGAGCACCAGGTCCAATGATGAGATACGTTGCTATGGTAGCAGCTACCAACATCACCGAGGATGAGATGAGGAAGTTACCAATGACGCAAGCATCGAATAAGCGTTGACTATCATTGGCACATACATTCACTATCTGAACAATACAGACAAATATAAATGAAAATAATATGAAGGGGAAACTGTATCAATCTAAACTTAACTTCAATGGCCAATGGCGCAATGCATGTGATTTGTAGGCCCCTACGATGAAATATTATTGTAAACATGCACAATCCAGCCTATGGCTACAAAGCTAGTTTATAGATGTAAACAACTATTTACTTGAATTGAATTGACAAATGTTGATGAAGTTATGTATCAGCTATCAACAAATTTTCTGTATCTATAGGATTGGGCATAACTTAATTTCAAAGTGTTATGACAACGTTTTAAAGAAAGAAACCTAATTTGTATTCGGCAATAAGGCTTAATCCTGCTAAAGACTGAACACACCCTCGCTATAGGTCTTATGGTTTCCTGCAAAATTTATTTGAGAAAGTGGTTTTTAAGAGCAAGTTGTATTACGATCTGCACATGGGCAGATAAAGATAATTTGTACCAAAATGGTAAAACCCATCGAAACGAATACTGGATTTGTGTCTTGAAAGTTTTGTTATCATTGTTAATTTATTCACCGACATCACATTCTCTGATACACAGGTGGAAGTATTCTTCTCATTGGGGCAAACAAAAGGTATTCATGAAGCACCTCCATCACTTTGGCAGTGATTATTCTGAATTGCACAAAGTGGGGCCTCTCCTTGTATATGAGATCTGTGGATATTTGGGGGTAAACCAATGCTAACTGCAAACTGGTTTATTCATGACAATCAGTGATCTACACTTATGATCAATGAAAAGGAGATTGTGAATAGTTGGTTAAAATTCTGTAAGAGGAGCAGCTTTTCTTTTCCTCCTCAAATTCACCAGTCAGTGGGGAATCCAGATGTTTTTTTAAATAGATTCTACCTGGGCCGGTAGTGCATGAATAGTCTTTGATTCTACCTGGGCGGGCCGGTAGTGCATGAATAGTCTTTGTATCCGAAATATCAGACAAGCAAACAAATGTTTCTTATATATTTGCCAGCAGATTGAACAGGTGTGTATTACTGTAATGGCGGTGGCATTTATCTTTAATATATTCATTTTAAGTGCTTTTATCTAGTATCCGGAAACCTACCCCCTGGACATTTCCCCCCGGACAACCACCCCAGTCAACTAACCCCTAGGACAACTACCCCCTAGGACAACTACCCCCAGGCAACTACCTCCGGACAACTACCCCCAAGGACAACTACCCCCGGACAACTACCTCCAGACAACTTCCCCCTAGGACAACTACCCCCATACAACTACCTCCGGACAACTACCCCCTAGGACAACTACCCCGGATAACTACCCTACGGACAACTACCCCCAGACATCTACCCCCTAGGATAGTTGCCCGGGGGGTAGTTGTCCTAGAGGATGGTTGTCGTAGGGGTAGTTGTCCTAGGGAATAGTTGACTGGGGTAGTTGTCCTAGGGGGTAGTTGTCCTGATGGTAGTCGTCCTAGAGGGTGGTTGCCCTAGGGCCTAGGGGGTAGTTGACTGGGGCTGGTTATCCGGGTGTGGATGTCCAGGGGGTAGGTGTCCTAGAACCCATTTATCTACTACTTACTTCTCCTACGCTCCAGTCTTGGAGACTGCGTAGGTATGCCAGTCTACGGAACGCCAATGCCAAGGCACCACTCCGTAACCGTGTAGCCGTCCGACAGCTGAACACCCAGAAGAATACATCGCCACAAATCCTGATGATATTCATCATAAAGATACTGAATACAAGCAGAATACCGTACCGTAAATCAACCTCAACAGCCTCAGTGTATGCAAGCAGTTTCCGAACAAGAACAGCCTTGGTATGAACAAAAAACACGAAAAAGCATTATGCATTTAAAGGGATGTTTTTGTCGGCTTGAAAATAGAGAATCCATAAGATCAGGGCCCTGTTTCATAAAACCTGTTATCAATAACAAATTCTAAAATGATATGACAAATCTCCTCTCAGCTAATCAAATGCACCTATTTCAGGAGTTTTTATTGATAAAAACTATCATGAAACAGGGCCAAGGTCCACCTACCTACACGATAAACTAAACCCATTTCTCCCCAAGTTGTCAGTAATCATAGAGAATTCATATTAAATAGCAATTGTTGTTATCTTCTTCTTGTCAATTTATATCTTCAGACGAATTCCTGCAAGCCACATGTATCTCTTTGTAATCATAGCAATCATTGTTTAAGAATTACATATTCAGTTCACTGTCGAAAATCACGTTTTTCTGCTTAAATATGGATAATGGAAACACATCCTTCCCGGAGGAGAAACTTACCGAGGTAACAAAGGCAGCTATAGTAGAGATAACTAATGCAAGTAAAGCAACAATCAGTCTTGTTCTAACGAACCTCAGTGCAACCCATCCAAGAGAAGCAGCTTCTTTTCCTTTCCTCTCTACCTCATCTTCCCACAACCTCTCAAACCTGATAAAGAAAAGCAAAACCACCTTAAATAGAACGGATGTGATATCCACTTTCATTTCTTCTTTAATAGCCCATCCTAATTTTATAGGCAAAATACCAAAATGCATTATTAAACAAAATACATGCACTGAGAGGCTCTAGTTGAAATTATTGATCGAGGTGGCAGGAATAGCACTTTTTGCTGAGGGGCGTAGCCCCGAAAATTTAGTACTTTTTCTGTCGCCGAGGAATCCATAATTTTACTAGTGGTTTGAAATAGTGCATGATATATTTGTTTTATATCGTTCAAACCAACCTATATATAAATATTAATGATAGTAATGTTTCCTGTCACTTAACCCTAATAAGGCCTCCACATATGGATGGCGCCCCGCCGCGGCGCGAGCGGCGCGCCGCTCACTGACTTTTTTCTTTCGAGTCCTGCGCATCTTTAAAAAAAGAAAATAAGAAAATCGGACCTACAGTTACAAGGTCACGTGACCTATTGTCTTTGCATGTCAGCCCGAAAATCGCTCATTTTTGTGATTTGTGTACAAAACATATGGAAATGTCAGTTTTCCTAAAAATAGATTAAACATTGGTCATTGGGTCTTGTTTAAAGTTTAGGTGGTTGTTTTTAGGAGTCAAAATAGTTGAATTATAGTAAGAATTAAAATAAAATAGCCAAATCAATAAATAATTCACCTGCATTCATGACCCCCCCCCCCCCGAAAACAAAATTCAAAATGTTAAATAGTACGCTTGAAGGGGGGCATCACCAAGGGTCATATTCAATTGTAAATCTGACACCAAAGCTTGGATACGCCCTTGCCCCATCTACCAAACGGGACGAATCTCTTAGATGTGAATGTATTGCTCTATTAATCATCCTGAAATGGATGTGGCTCTAAAGACAAGTCCTGACGTTGAATGCTGACTTGACTTTGCAAAGAACAGTGATCCTTTTATTATAGAGGTCTTTACCAAGGTTACCTACGTAATTCATTTCGCTAAAGACAAATGTGGGCAAAACGTCATGACCAAGAGCCAAGGAAATTCACAAATAACCCACGGCACTTCCACTTTTCAAAGAGCAATTTAAAGTTTCATGGGTTCTACTCAATTAAGTGATAACTTTTTCAAGAAAATCTATTTAAGGATTACCAAAGGAGAGCAGCCATGGGGATTCTACTTGAAACAATTAACTAATTGTCTCATTTCTATTTTCTAAGAAACAAAGGGGTTGACAAGACTTTGGTCTTTTCTAATACAGATCAGGGGCGGATACAGCCGGCGGCAGGGGGCCCAATTCTTGAGAAAATATAAAGCGGCGAAACAGCCGGCCGATAATTCGCTCAGTGGGGGGGGGGGGGGGGGGGGGGGGGGGGTTGGCCCTCGAAAATTTGAAAAATCGCACCCCCTCTCCCCCCCCCCCCCCCCTTGAGCGCCAGGGGAGGGGGTCGATCTCCCCAAAAAAAGGTTAATCTAAAATGTACATGTTTTTTTCCCAGGGGAGGGGACCCGGGCCCCCCTGGACAGATTTATACATTAGTTTAGAACAGATTCACAGACCGAAACAAAAATGATAGTAAACGATGCATGCAAAGAGACCACAAGCCTCCCGCACACACCCACAGTCATATTGCCATCAATAAGGAGAACGAACTTACAAATTTAGACTGTAAGCGTTTTTAATTTACAAAGAAAACGAAGAGAGTGATATGTGGGGGGGGGGGGGGGGAGAGAGAGAGAGAGAGAGAAAGAGAACGAGAAAGAGAATGAGAGAGGGAGAGAGAGAGAGAGAGGGAGAGAGAATAAGAATGTGATGAGGAGAGCTTGAAGATTCAGTCAAAGTGTGCGATTATAAAGGTCACTGCCAGGAACGCAAATGTCAAAGGTCCTATTCATGTTCAGATACAATTTCATAATAAAATCTTGTTTTATTACACACGCACCTGCTGTCTTAAAGAAACTCCCATAAGTAAGGTGTTACAAATACTAAATTTGACATTCATTTCCAACACGTGATAGAACTCTTCACACTTAAAGCCCCTCTACAGTGTTGGGAGTCTCAAATATTTGATGGCAAAGCGTCACTTACATTGTATAAAGATGTGAAAGAGGAATCATTTAATACACACTTCTGCAAGGATTTTCAAAATATATACATTATTAAGGCCAACATTATTTTGATGAAGAATACAAAATGTTGTGTTTTCTGTTGTACGCAGAAACTTCATCAATATTCGTCTTCAAACACATTTATTAACATAATACCTTCAGATGTGTGTGTGTTACTCTTTTACATCATTATATAAGTTAAGTGAAAGTTTGCCATTAAATTGTTGAGGCTCCCGAAACTTTAGAGGGGCTTTAAAGTATTCCTATGATTACCTGCTACATGAAACGAAGATGAGACATGCATGATAAAAGGTTCCTGAAATAATACTTATTCAAAGACATGTTTTTCCATTCATAGATCAGGGGTTAAACTCCATAGATAGATCGACTACTGGCAAATTTTCCTATTTGTGAATTTGGAAAAATGTAGTCTGAGGGAATCGGATCTTTTTATAACATGCAGTATTCATACAATATACAAAACATTATCTACATATTAATAATTATGATAAATATACCGCTTTTATATAGCTCCCAATACAGCGATACAACGATGTGTCTAAGCACTTTACAGATATATCATAATCAGTATATAATTTAGCGTTTAAATTCATTTTAAAGCTATATACTTAGGGTTTACAAGCATGGTCAACTACACTTTTTATTTTCCATCCAATTCAATTGGACATCAAGCGTAGAAATACAATGCCCTAGTCGAAATGTCACTTTTCCCACGGATCTTACAGAGTAAAGTAATTACTTGAGGAGCTCATCCAAAGTATGTTTTATGAAACATGAAAAGATTAGAAAAGAAACATTGCCTAAAGGGGCTTTCACACCGGACCTTGCGTAGAGTTGCGTAGAGTTGCGTAGCGACTACGCCGATCGTACGCAACCCTACGCCGATCGTACGCAACCCTACGCAACTGTACGCGGAGGGACGCAAATGGGTACGCGAGATGAACGCAGCGTACCTTCGGCGTAGACACTTTACGCAGAAAGAACGCAATTTGTACGCAAGTCTACGCAACACTACGCAACTTTACACCAAGCCTACGCAACTGTACGCCAAGCCTACGCAACAATACGCTACCCTACGCCAGTCCGACGAAGCTTTAAAAACGTATAAAGATTTTGTTTTGTATATATACCTGGATGTAAACTTGGCAGGTATTGATCATTATTTTGAAGGGATATGCTATTTTTGTTTACATGTGTGCCTTCTCACATTTATTCTTTTCATGAAGAAAAAGTGTTTCTCTGACTTTATTTTGTATTCTTGCTTGTAATTTTGTTTGTACTACTACAAGGTATTTCAGACTGACATGTTTTGTTTTGTTATGGTTTATTCAATTTGCGATGTTGACATCTCAGGCTGTTGATATAATCAACAGAGATAAGATTCATAAACTGATGCCTCAAGCGAAATGTTAATATGTTTTGTGGAAATCTGTATGTATTTGTGTAGGTTTGTTTGCTTGTGTGTACGTTTGTGGTCCTGTTTGTATGTTTGTAATATAATTTTGTTTAATTGAAATGAGCAAAGAAATATTTTTTTCTCACTCTGTTAGTGAGACTGAGTGAGTGTGTATGTCAGAAGTATTTCTTTTAAATCTAATAAATGACTAATATCTATATCATTACATTGTCACACACAAATACGCTACGGACAAAGGACAACAGATATCGTCTTCAAACTTTCAGGAAACTGTTATGAAATGATATTTTACAAATGAGTGAAAAAGGGGATATGGTCAACAAATATCAGACTTCTGTCCACATTTATTCACAAATCTAAATAAGCGCTCTCTTTTGTTGGCGTTTTGAGGTATCAAATCACATCACGTGATCTTGCAATGTACATCAAACGAAAGTTCATTTATTAACCTTTTAAATGATACATAGTACAATAATGTAGTACATCCACAAAAATGTCTGTACAATAATGTAGTACATCCACAAAAATGTC